>CM042146.1:82845764-82865764 GCA_023376005.1 Doryteuthis pealeii | reverse complement strand
TGAGCTATGTGCAAACTTTCACATTTTTTTTTAACTCCCCATGAATTAAATTTCGAAAAAAATTAATAAAACAACGTAATTTTTTTACTGTGTTATGAAGACGATGATAATAAAAAAAACGCATGTAAAAATTATTTGCTTTACTGTCTTTAAAATGGGAAAAATCAAAAAAGCAAATAAAAAGATAAAAGAAAAATACGCAAGCAAGAAGAGGAATTAAAAAATAACTTAAAAATAAGAATATCTAGAGAATAAAAGATAACAAAACAGATGTATAGAAAAAGAATGTTTATTAATCTATAGAATAAATGTAGATAAGAATTTTTTTTTTTTTTTTTACTCTTTTGATCCCGGGCAACGCCGGATAGCTCTACTCTTATATTCATAAAAATGCGCGTGGTGTAATGGTTAACGTTGGTAGGAAATGGACAAAACGAGACGTGTTCAAACCCTGGATGCGGCTGTTTGCATTTCACATAGCACTAATACCCTTGGGAAAGGCATGAATCCAACTATTCTCCCTCCAGCTATGGGTAAATAGTAGGGTAGACTACCTTTAACCTTGGTTAGGCAACCAGAAGAAAAACTCTAAATTCAAACATGTTAAACTCCGCTTAAGAATCGACCTTGTGTCACATCCTGCTCGTGCGGAGGGGTTGGTAAATATATATATTATATATTATTATAAAACATAAATTAAATAAATATATATATATATATATATATAATATTTGAACCTACCTTTTCAGTAAAATTTTAAGGTCAATATTTTGTTGTAAATATACTAAAAGTCTTTTGAGTGCAGCTATATAAGCACATAGATAAATTACAGATTTGTCTGCCCTTGGTTTAAGTTCTTATATATATTCGCACTGGTGTAATGGTTAAAGTCATGGGAAATGGACTCGTCGCCCCAAGTTCAAATCCTGGACGTGCTAATTGCATTTCATTTAGCGCTAATATCCTTGGGAAAGGTATGAATCCTACTCTCCGTCCAGCTATGGGTAAATAGTAGGGCAGACTTGGCTCTTTAACTTTGGTTAGGCAACCGGTCTAGGAGAAGAAAAACTCTTAATTCAAACCTGTTAAACTCCGCTTAAGAAATTGACCTTGTGTCGCATCCTGCTCGTGCGGAGGGGTTGGTAAATATATATATATATTCGCACTTCAGATAGTTTTGTAGGTAAATTATATCTACAGATAATTTGTATTTGTGGACGATTTGTCTGCAAATACAATTTATATTCTATAATTTATCGTACAGATATAATTTAACCACAAAACTTAGATAAATTGTAATCGTCAACAAATTGAATCACATAGAATCTAAAGCATAGGCATTGAAAAAAATCGAATATACATTAATCGAAACTTTGTGGCAAAAAGATGACTGATTTATAGTATTATCTGCGTTATTCGGACTATTGACCTCATCTTCATTGTTATCTGTACAACGTTTCGGCCGATATGCCCTCCGATCTTCTTCAGGTATTTCTTGTCGGACTCTGGAACCTTCTCGGACTTGGGAACCTTCTTTTCGGTTCGGAACCTTCTTGTCATAATCGGGAACCTTCTTGTCGTAATCGGGAGCCATCACGGAACTTTGAACCTAACCCTTTATTCAGTCCATGGGGATATCCTGTTCTTATTCCGCTAACCATAGATGGGGTAGGGGCGTTAATCTGTGTTAATTATTATTCTATGTTACGGTTGCCGTTGATCAGGATTGAACCTGCAATCTAGAGATAACTGTCACTTAGAACTGTCTTAACCTAACTCCTTTATTCACTAGATCATGTGTCCAATTGGACACATGGCCGTTCGTTGTACATTCCCCAAATCTCCAAAACTGGAACCTCACCATCAGATAAGTTTAACATCATTCCCAGGACAAGTAGACCCTCAGCCACTGCCTTCTAGCACCCATATGATAAAAAGGGTTGGGGCTTGCCATAAGGGCAATAGGGTTGGGAAAATCATATAGGTGCTAGGGCTTGACGTAACCAGCCGATTGATCGGAGGGGGTCTCTCCGACCGCCCGTCTAGCCCAAGAAAGGGCCAAAGGGGAGTATTGCAAGTCGTGGACTGCTCAACCACCTGGGTTCTATCCTTAAGCATCACCGGTCGCCACTCACGGCCAACAGGTGGCCCCATTTGGGGGAGTCTTACCTCTCTGTAGAGGCGCAGTCGGTGCATTCTAACACCCCACCGACAGGGCGGAAACTAAGTATAGTAAATACATTTGCAAAAAGAATTTCTGAGACCTTATGCAGTTGCAGATACCGAGGAGCTTGTGATTTTACATTAAAAAAAGGCGGATTCTTATTCTGAGAAACTGACTTGAATTAAGATATTTCTGGCAAACACGCATAAACAGAAAATAAAAAAAGATGCAACTACAAATTTTATTTTCATTTTTTTTATTTATCTTTATTTCTTTATACTAAAGAGATTTTCTCGATCCTCCATTTTTGTTCGGCCAGCGCCAATAGTCTTCGACCTTAATGCATTCAAAACAATAAGGCATGAAAAATACAGACAGAATTCCCCCAACATATCAAATCCTTTTTTTTTTTTTTTCTTGTTTATTTATTTTTTTTTTTTTTCTTGTCTTTTCTAAGACAACTGAAATAGATCGACGCTTTAATGTCTCGGAACAGTTTCCTATAAGTCCATCTCGGTTGTGACTTACTGACTGGTACATGCTAATCTCAGCTGCGCAGAAGACGACCCTTTTCATTTTATATGAAAAAAAAAAAGAAAAGAGAGAGAGAAAAAAAACCAGAAATATCTTTTCGTTGTCACCTTTCGTAAAACCCATAATCCAAGACGTAACAAACGTCTTCTGGCATCTTCAAATGGTCAGCAAGAATAAATCTATCGAGGAATAAGACTTCACACGACTTAGATTTAGGAAAAAAAAAAACGATTTAGTTTTATCGATGTTTGCTTTCTTCAAAACTTTTTTTCTTCGAGAAACAACGAAGAATATAACAGGTTCACCTGGCAGACCATTGTGAGTAATTGTGTTCCCCCGGGTAATTCAGTATAACGGACGAGTGTCAAATTAATCTATGTTGAGTGTGTATTTACTCGACACTTCTTCCATATATAGGATGTGGCACAAGGTCAATTCTTAGGTGGAGAAATGCTTGTTTGAATTCATAGTTCTCCTTCTCTTTAATTTGTTGTCTAACCAAGGTTTATTTAGCCTTATGGTGTAATATTCATCGTCGTAAGAAGTGGACACGGTGATCCGAGTTCAAATCCGGACGAGGCTGTTTGCATTTCACATAGTGCTAATACCATTGGGTAAAGTATTAATCCTGCTATTTTCCCTCCGGATATGGGTAAATAGTAGGACCGACTGGGATCTGAGTTTCGTTTTGATTTATAAGTTATGAACTAATAAATCAAAACGAAACTAAACAGATGACAGGGTGTGACACACATAGGTAGGTACTAGCGTATCAATATACAGATTAAGACCAAAAAGAAAAAAGATAGATAGATAGATAGATAGAACACTCGTTCTGCTGGTGGCTAAACCCAACAATTAAAATTGGACAGTTTTCTTCATATTATTAGTATTAGGAATTCTTGAATCTATATCATTATGTGTGAAATATTTACATTAGATATGAATACTTGAAACTATTTGACTATGCGCAAGATATTTATATTAGATATGAATACTTGAAACGATATAACTGTGGCCAAAATATTTATATTAGATAAGAATACTTTAAACTATATAACTGTGTGCAAATATTGTATTAGATAAGAATACTTTAAACTATATAACTGTGGCAAAATTTTGTATTAGATAAGAATACTTTAAACTATATAACTGTGTGCAAAATAATTGTATTAGATAAGAATACTTTAAACTATATAACTGTGTGCAAAATAATTGTATTAGATAAGAATACTTTAAACTATATACTGTGGCAAAATAATTGTATTAGATAAGAATACTTGAAACTATATAACTGTGGCCAAAATAATTGTATTAGATAAGAATACTTGGAATGATATAACTGTGGCCAAAATATTTATATTAGATAAGAATACTTGAAACTATATAACTGTGGCCAAAATAATTGTATTAGATAAGAATACTTGAAACTATATAACTGTGGCCAAAATAATTGTATAAGATTAGAATACTTGAAACTATATAACTGTGGCCAAGATAATCGTATTAGATAAAAATACTTGAAACTATATAACTGTGGCCAAAATAATTGTATAAGATATAAATACTTGAACTATACACAAACAAATGATTATCATTAGATAGGAATAATTACATGAAACCATGTTATTGCTTTCATTAAAAGACTGACTTCGGCATTAAATAACCCAACAGGGATTTACATGCCGTAAAACCAACTAACCAGCCAACTAATCTAGTTCTATAACCATTATATCACGTAACAGGAAGTAAAGATGGAAAAAAACAGAAAGACAAGAAAGAAATAAAGAATGAAATAAACTCTTACTGAAACGATCCGGATCTTTTCGGCGTCATTACAATTTATATACTCATATTTCCATCACCAAAAAATGATTGGTATCATTCCAGAGTCAATAAAGATTACACAATCCAATTCAAGATTAAATCTAAAAAGGGGAAAGTTCCAAATAGGCAAACCCAAATAATAAATTCAAAAGTGGCAAGATCTTGTTTTTTTTTTCTTTCAAGAGACGTTGCATTAAATGGCTTACTTGAGCTAGTTTTTTTTATAGTAATTAGATTATTCCTTTTTACCACAATGCAACGTCGATGGTTATGTATTTTAGAGAGGAAGTTGCCTATGGTTTATACCAAATAATCCAACAAAAGACGTCAAAAATGTTATAAGATCATCTATTGCTTCCTATTAGGCACATTCATTTTTACCAGAATGCAACGTCGATGGTTATTTATTTCAGAGAGGAAGTTGCTTATGGTTTATACCAAATAATCCAACAGAACACGTTGAAAATTTTATAAGAACATCAATTTCTTCCTATTAGGCACATAATGTACTTAGGCCAAAATCGGCAGAGTCCTTCAGGGTGTTACAATTTTATTTTCCGGTAATGTATTTTTCAGGTGAAGTACAAACTTAAGCAAAAGCTTTTTCCCGACACGCCCAGACATTTGTTCTTTGCTTAAGGCAAGAATTATTTATGTCTAAGACAGTAACCCGGTAATAAGTTACAGTCTGTCAATACTAATAAGATACGATTGAGAAAAATCTTAACTTTTTTTCGCGTCGACTTTACATCTTAGACACTCTTAGTCAACGCCTGGCAACAATGATAACAATATCTTGCTTTTTGGAAATAAAAAAAGATAAAAGAAAAAAAAGAAATAATTTATCTGAATTCCCGAGACAAAATGCTGCTACTATTATACATTGATTCGTTTGTTTTGCTAGAAATTCAAATGCGAGTTATTGTTACTGTTATACATTGATTCATTTGTTATTTAAGAAATTCAGATACAAAATATTGTTACTATTATATATTGATTCATTTGTTAGCTTCATTAAACAAAATAACCAACAAACTAACATAGTTATTTGACCTATGGAATGGTCTTTAACTGGTACTAACATTCCGTGTCACATGCGGGGTGTAATAGTTATCGTCCTAAGAAGTTGACACGGTGATCCGAGTTAAAATCCGCGAGGAGACTGTTTATCTTTCACATAGCGCTAATACCTTTGTGGAAAGTATGAATCCTACTATTTTCCTTCCTTCTATGGGTAAATAGTAGGGCAGACAGGCCATAATATTTGAACACATTAATTCATATATTATAAATCAAAACAGAATGGTCTATCATCTGGGATATTACAGGGCGTGACACATGTAGGTAGGAAGCGTATTAATATATAGATTAAGACGTAGTGACAGCACGGATTCTTTTGAATCGCTCTCACCAGGCCGTTCCTATCGGCCATCATACTTGGTAAGTCTTCTTGACTGTACCCAGTGTCCGCACACAATAGAGACACACGTTGTGTAATGGTTATCGTCGTAGGAAATGGACATGGCGACATGAGTTCAAACCCTTGATAAGTAAACAGTAGGGTATGCTGGGCTCTTTTAACTTGATATGGCAAGGAGCCTGTTCAAAATTAACCTTGTGTCACATCCTGCTCGTACGGAGGGGTTCGTAAATATAACCATTCCGGGTAAGACACCATTTGCTGTGTGTGGAGGGGTCTTATCCCTTTGCAGAGGATACAGTCAGCGTATTCTAAGCCTCGTAGAGAGGGCGATGTAGGCTTGGTTGCAGCTTTGCTCCTGTCAGTGTCTCTCATTAGGGTAGGTTGATTTTTCACTTTTTTTTTTAAATATCAGATTCTCACAAACAGCGAAGTTGTATGTTGATATAATGAATACTGATACCAAAAATTAGATCTTTTACTTGCACATTGTTTGAGGAAATAGTATCAAAGATCATCAGTTAAAATGCACTAAAAGATCTTTGTTTTTGCAACATTTGGCCCAGAAATTGGTTAGAAAATTTAGCAATTTCAATATTTAAATCAGAAATTTATTTTACTAAGATGAAACGGATAAGATATTTAACTAGAATTAAAATTGACAATATCCCCCACGACACATCCGATATACTGCTTTTTACCTAATGATTAAGCTGTAACAGTGATAACATTTTAAAAGACTGAAATCTATTTCCACAAATAAAGGCAACATTTTGAAGAAAAATATTTTGTGGGGTAATTTTTTATGTTAATTTGCAACTTTCACCACATAGGAGACATTACAGATCCAAAATTGACCTACCCTACTGTCTCATGACGTGAGACACCAAAAAAACAATGAAGATGTGTTCTGATCCTCAGCTTGCCTCGCATATTTCACAGCCGATTTCATCCGTAGCGAGTCGGCCCGCCATCCAAAATTCTCTGTTCGCTAGATTCCATTTCCTCTGATTGAATGTTCGACATAAGCTTGTTGTTTGTTAGTTGTTTGTTTTGTTTGTTTTTACTTCCCGTTGGCGCTTTATGTTTTAAGTGATTTGTTGCAGAAATTGTTTTATCAACTTCCAGACTTTCTCATCTACGCATGTACATGTTACTTGCATCTAAGTCTGAACTTATCCACAAATATCTGAAAGTGTATGTATCTATCAATCTTATACAATATGCATCCATTTATATATATATATTATATATACATATATATATGTGTGTGTATGTTTGTGTGTGCCTATATATATATATATATATATATATATATATTACTGCAACTATACGTATACTGATTCTAAGTCTGAACTTATCTAAAAAAAAAAATATCGGAAATTGTATGTATCTACACATATATATTTCTATATTTCAAGAGGAGCTCAAATTTATCAATATTTTATGTGAATCTTTTGAATAGATATCGAAATAATTACAAAATTAATTACCTTTTCTTTTTATATTCAGTTATCAATCCCCAAAAGTACATTCATTTGGGACCATATGACCTTTAGGCACCTTTTTTATCTCGATTAAGAAAGGACATGCTTTTCATTTACACCGTCAATATCCGGTTGTTTTAACAGACGATCTTTAGATTTTTTTAAATTATAAAACTAACCCTAACCCTAACCCTAACAACAACGACCGGATATTGACGGTGCAATGAAAAACATGTCCTTTCTTAATCGAGATCAAAAAGGGGTGCTTAAAGGTAATATGGTCCTTCATTTGATCCATATACGTATATATTCAAGAAATTGTTATAATCATCTAAGAATATTAAAGCATATAGGGATATAGCAATACGCACGAATATTAAATATCACTGGTATATATTTGTTACAGAGTGTACTGCCGTGCTTAACCCTCCTTATACATATGGCATATGCATTATTCGGAAACCCCTTTTCAGTGCGTGGGGTCCCCATGGCGTAGTGGTCGACGTGCTGGACTGTGATATCGCAGTAAACGAGTTCAAACTCCAATCGCGCTATTACACTCACTTTCAGTCTAATACCCTTGGGAAAAGTATGAACCTTCTCATCGCTACTGTTCTTCTTGTATCATGATTTTAGCATTTAATAGTCCCTGATGGTTGGTATGTCATTAAACAATGAACCCGAAACCAAACCTTTCCAATGCATTTCTCTATGATAACCCTTTTCAATTCATTCTTAATGTTTGAGGCTATTTAATGCTTTTTCAATGCATTGTTATGGTAAAACCATACCCAATGCATTCCTATATTAACGCCTTCCCAATGCATTCTTATAGTAAAATCCTTTTAAAGATATTTCTATAGTAAAACCCCTTCCAATACATTCCTATAGTATAACCCTTCCATTGGATTCTTAATGTAAAACCCTTTCCACACAATTCCTATAGTATAACCCCTTCCATTGGATTCTTAATGTAAAACCCTTTCCACACAATTCCTATAGTATAACCCCTTCCATTGGATTCTTAATGTAAAACCCTTTCCACCCTATAGTAAAACTCTAGAAATCGGGAAGTATTTAAGTTAAAATGATGTGATAAAAAGCGACAGTAAGATGAAAACTAGTCAAAAATGTCAAATTGCAATACTTAATATGAGAATTCGTTAATCTTAATCTCTTATTCCTTTTTTTTTTCAGATACGCACGTTCCATTTCGAATCGACCCATACAACGGTACTGTGTACATTAAAAAACATCTCGAGGTTGGGTCGCGGACATACGTGATCAGGGTGAGTAAAACCTTCTTTTTTTCAGTATTTTGTTTGACTAAAAAAGTAAAGTAGAACTATTGTCGGTATCAGCTGGACAGCGAGGGAGTCTATCCTCTTTTCACTAGCCTAGATCAGGGAGATTGCTTTGCTGATGTGGAGCGCCACACTTACCGTCATCTCCTCACTTTACCTCACGAATGATACCTATCATAAATGACGAGGTTATTTAATTATGGACTATAAACTGTTTTTCCTTGGGTTTGAGTAGAAAAAATAAACAAATAAACAAAGAAAGTGTTGCTGAGGGACCACGGCATTTAAGTTGAGCACAGATCTGTAAAAGCCCAGACGTAAACTCTTTGATAACTTATGGGTCATTATGAAACGGTAAGTTACCGGGGACACTGCAATCAATATTAACTAGCAGAAAACGTGAATACACTGTATGATAATTTGACTATTACAACGTTTGATCTGTTTACTTGAGAGCTATTGCATAGTTCAATATGTAAAAGTTATAATAATCTCTGAAAATATGCTCTTCTTTCTATTTTTTTCTCTTCTTTTTTGCCTTTTCTCTTCTTTTCTTCCTTCTTTTTTTCTTTCTTTTTCTTTCTTTCTTTCTTTCCTGATTTTTTTCTATTACATTGAAACAGACGATAAGTGCTATCGCTTCATATCTCTCGTTTTTCTTTCTTTCTTTCTATATTTACTTTCTTTTTCCCTCTGGTGTGTAGCATGTTCGTTTT
This sequence comes from Doryteuthis pealeii, assembly GCA_023376005.1. Classification (NCBI taxonomy): domain Eukaryota; kingdom Metazoa; phylum Mollusca; class Cephalopoda; order Myopsida; family Loliginidae; genus Doryteuthis; species Doryteuthis pealeii. Next base: position 82,856,312 of record CM042146.1, on the reverse strand, counting down.
CTTCCCTTTCTTTTCTCCCAATTACAACAGTATGGTTCACTATTTATCACAGGTGTTAACAGGGCATAATATTTGATCACATGAATTCATATAATTCAAGATAGAATGGTGAATTATTTATCTGAGATGACCACAGGGCGTAGCATACGTAGGTAGGTACTAGAGTATTAATATATAGATTAAGACGTACTGACAACACGATTCCTTTGACTCTCTCTCTCTCTCTCTCTCTCTCTCTCTCTCTCTCTCTCTCTCTCTCTCTCTCTCTCTCTCTATCTGTTCCTATCGGCCATCGCTCTTGGTAAGTTCTCTACACTGTACCCAGAATCACGCACAATGGAGACGTCCGTCGTGTAATGGTTATCGATGTATAAAATGGACACGGCGACACGAGTTCAAACCCTTGATGAGGCTAGTGGCATTTCACATGGCGCTAATACCATTGGGAAAGGTATGCATCCAATTATTCTCCCTCCAGCCATGGGTAAATAGTAGGACACGCTGGGCTCTTTGGCCTTGGTATGACAACTGGTTAAGGAAAAGGAAGACTCTGACGTTAAATCTGTTAAACTCCGCATAAAAATTGACCTTGTGTCACACCCAAAATAACCATTAAATAACCCACGTATGTTGATATGCCATTAAACAAAGAAACCGAAACAAAAGCGCATTAAGATTTATTAATCAAGGTTAAAGTATAAAGTTACAGTCTGCCTTACTGTTTATCCATTAGGGTAGATCAATTTTAGAACTGTAACGTCTCCTATGTGACGAAAGTTGAAAATCTTATTATAATGGAGATTGTGTGTTTTTCTGTCTGTAACCGAAACTATATTCCTACTCAAGTCACAATTCTCTTAGTTATTGACATCACATGCTCCATGATTGTATTTTTATCTAAACCTCAATTATTAATAAAATTGTCTTACATTATTAATACTGTTAACTATGTCTACATACTGACAACATGCAATTATATTTATATATACAACAGAATAGCGGTTTACAGTGTGAATGCGAAGGCTAATTTGCATATTAATATTAAAAAATCAAATTTAATAAATATTTGCTTAGTTTATTGATTTCTAACTGTTTGAATGAATATAAGCAAAAATTCTTCAATGAATCTTAAATGAAATCCATTAACAAGATAAAATAACTGTCATTTTATTCTTTACTTCCTCTTATAACTAAATACTTAAATTAGAAAAAATAACAATGAAAGACGAGAGTGATGGAAGAGTAAGTTTCAGTTGTTCCATTTTTTACTATACTCCCTCTGTTTCAAATCTTTTATTATACTCTCTCTGTTTCAAATCTTTTTATCTGTATTCTTATTTAGTTTCATTATCCTTTCTAATTTAATATGATATTTTATTATATTAAAACTTAAATACTTGCACCCGGAGGGTGCATATATTTGCTAGTTAACATAAAGAATTACCTCACAAAATATTTTTCTTCAAAACTTTGTCTTCATTTGAGGAAATAGATTTCAATCTTTTAAAATGTTATCACTGTTACAGCTTAATTATTAGGTAAAAACCAGCATATCAGAGGTGTTGGTGATGATGGGGGGGGGTATGTTATAATATCTTATCCGTTTCATCTTAGTAAAATAAATTTCTGATTTAAATATTGAAATTGCTAAATTTTCTAACCAATTTCTGGGCTAAATTTTGCAAAAACGAGGATTTTTAGTGCATTTTAACTGACAATCTTGATGCTATTTCCTCAAACAATAGTGCAAGTAAGAGATCTAGTTTTTGATATCAGAATTTATTATACCTATGGACAACTTTCGCTGTTTGAGAGAATTTGATATTTAAAAAAAGTGAAAAATCAACCTACCTTATTACCCATACCTGGTTGGAGAATATTTAGATGCATAACTTTCCCTAAGAGAAATGCTAACAGCCTCGTCCAGGATTTGAACTCGAGTAGCCGAGTCCATTTCCGACGACAATATAATCCTTATGTATGTATGCAGGAAATAGCTTTATCTTTAGGTGAAGGTCGTTGTTTTCTTATTTTTTTATATCGTTAGTTACTACGCGTAGCTTAGATGTGACACAAAGCTAGAAGTATTGGCACCCAGTGAGAAGCGAACTCACTATCAATGGTCCGCTAATCTAGCTTGCTAATCATTACACGACGGGAGGTGCCCTCTTATTTTTTTCTTTTTATATAGATCCGTTTTGCTATAGAAATTATATGTTTTGGCCTCTTCCTTGGATTTAGACAGGGTTACGTGATTCGTTAACTTTAAGTCACATTTTCAGATCACTTGAAAGACAAGAAGCCTTAATAATTGTATTAGCGAACACGCGATAATTTAGAAACGCAAGCATAAGACATATTTTTTATTTGTGTCTCTTTCTGGGTTTTTTTTGTTTGTTTTTTTGTTCTTTAATTAAAAAAAAAACAATTTTGTTTGTTTTTTCTTTAATCATCTTGAAAGATATTTCATAACCTCATTTTATTATGTTAACATTGCTAAATTTTTTTTTTTGTGACGTTATTTTTTTTTATCCGTTATTTATTTATTTGTAGAATTATGCTTTTTTTTTTCTTATGTTATTTGTATTCTTTTATTCCCCCCCCTCCTCAGAACGACATTTTTTTATTATACATAAACACACACATACACGTGCACACACACACATACAAACATGCACACACATACGTATACACACACATACACACATGCACACATGTTCTCATACATCCATGCGCACATGTGCACACACATACATATATACGAACACAAATGTACACACACCACATGCACAGACACACATACACACACTCGTACACACGTGCATACACTCATGCATACTCACACACATAACAAAATATACACATACGTATACATACACGCACGTACACACGTATATATACACATACACATACACATACACACACATGCACGTGCATAGACACAGACTACTTTTATTTTTATCACATTAAAAATAATGATATTTTATAAGATCTTTTTATAATTATTATGTTGTTGTTTTTCTTATAGTATTTGTAATTATTTATTTTCCCGTCAGAATGACATTTTTAAACACACACACACACACACACACACACACATACACACTCAAGCACTCATACGTGCGCACCCACACGTACATATACATACACATGCACAGACGTAGTGGTTATTTTGCTTCTACTATATTAAAAATGATGATATTTTTTAAGTTCTTTTTTTCTTTTTTCGTTTTTTAATGTGAGTCTCCGACATAAAATAACCATTTCCCAAACAGCTTAGAAATTAAATTTATATTCAAAAGGCGGGACTTTACCAACACAACCGCCGGTAAATGCAATGCATAAGAAATTTAAATTAAATAAATTAATTATCTCAATTTACAAAAATATAACTAAAAATTGTGTTGTCTTGAACAGATATTGACATTCTAGTCATAGCAGATACTAATGTCTCCGTGGCGTAGTGTCTAACGTGCTGGACTGAGACATTGTAGTAAAAAGTAAAGTCGTTGGGGTGGCTTAAAGACGGTATCAGCCAGACAGCGAGAGAGTCTATCCCCTTTTCACTAGCGCTAGACCAAGGAGATTGTTTTCGGGCGTCTGAGGCGGGGTGCAAAACCTACCATCAGCGTCGCACTTTGTCGCACAGATCCCTGTGCTACTCATACGCTGAGTTGGCGAGGGCCGGTGTCGATCTCGGAACCTTGTGATTTCTAAGCGGACGCTCTACCGACTGAGCTAAACCGAGCTAATTCGAAACCCAATCGCTCTATAACGTTTAAGTTTGGCCTAATACCCTTGAGATAGGTAAGAACTCACTCATTAAATAGTACCACTACTGCTCATCTTGAAAGATCCTTTTTGCATTAAATAACCCACGAATATTGATATGCCATTAAACAAAGAAACCAAACCTATCAGTATTGAAAATTGAACTATGATATACGGAAGACTCTCTGAAAGTAATGTCTTTAATTCTATAAGAGAAAAAATGACGAGGTGGTGTACTATTTTTTTTACACTCACCAAAAAAAGAAAAAAATATTAAAATGGATCTATCTAAAAAAAAATTAAAAGATAATACATTAAATTTTATTCGATTACTTGAAAAAAATGTTTAAATTGCTTTGAATCTCTTCAAATTTAATTTGACAACCTATGAAACAACAGAGGTGGTCACTACTAGAATAGGCATCTACACTACAAGTTTCACTTCCTCGACACTGGAATAATGTTTGCCTCTCAAACCTCTTGCATGGGGCCGAAGAGATGATAGTCTGAAGGCGCTAAATCTGGGGAGTATGGAGAATGTGGTAAATTTATCCGGAAATAGCTCAACGAACAGAACCAAATTTTACGGGGCAGGGATATATCCTCTCATTTATTTGCTATTGAGAGAAACGGTAGAGAAGTAGGGAGGTGATCCACAGATGACCAGCTTCATTTTTATGTATGATATATGTTCCTGTTGGTAATTATACCTGTCCTAAACAAAATGGCATTACTTTTTGATTCACCCTCGTAAATATATATCTCTATTAATAATGGAGATTGTCTGTATTTCTGTCTGTAACAAAACTACGTCATAGCTCTACGTCACAGCTTACGTCACAATATTCTTATGCTATATACACCCAAAATTTGAGTAAGCAATTTTTAAAATTGTTTTTTACTCTCGTCCTTTTTTTTTACAGTAACAAGAAGTTAACTAAAAAGTTTACAAATAAATAAATATCTACGATTTTGAGTAAAGTTGATGTGGAAAATATTCAAAATTATTGTTTGATTATTACATGCATGCAACATTTTATTTGAGAGTGACGGGGGTCAGTTTTCATTTCAAATTGTTTTATTTTTTTTTTTACTCCTTTAATAAATATGAGAATTTTGCTTACTTATGATACAAACCCTCTGATTGAATTTTTAACTCCCACCCTCTCAGGCAATCTTTCAAAAATTAATTTTTACGACGCCCGGAGGGTGTTTTCTGTTGCTAGTTTTTCTAAACATTTTTTTTATTTGTATTCGTTTTTGATTTTTTCGCAACTGAAAATTAGTTTGGTTATGTTGGTTGGTTGGTTGGTTGGTTTTAAGGTTTTTTCGATATTTTTATTTATTTATCTTTTATTTGTGTGTGTGTGTTTTCTTTGTTTTTTGGGGGGGTCTGCGAATGCTCAACAGCAACGACCAACAGAAAAAAACGCATGTCATTTTTTTTGGTTTAAAATCAGCAACGCCCAAATTAGCCCAAAACAATTCTGAAACTGAACTCACCAGAAAAAGTTGAATTTTTGGGGCCAATGTTTTTTTTCGACATAGCCCTGTTCATTTGACATTTCATCAATTTGGCCCCATGTTTAGTGATTTTGTTGTGTTAATACCTTTGGTATTACATATGCCATTCAGATACTGATTTTCTTTATTATTCGATTTCTTTCTTTACCAATCTGAATGACGTACCCACTTGGAGACTAATTATCCACCGGATATGTTTCTAAAGCCATCGACGAACAGACAGACACGGGCAGGATCGGGTCACTGAGACATATTCATTCAAAAATAGAATTTATGAAAAACACACAATGTATTTTGCAAAGACTATTTCCTGTTGCTATGTGATACAGGCATAATTGGTTGGTTGGTTAGTTTAGTGGCATATCAACTCTATTGGGTTATTTAATACCAAATATTGTTGCTTTTTGAGACGGCTTTTTGGTATATGATTTTTAAGGGAATAGTTTGTAGGTAAATATTGGTTTCCTTTTATAAACTGGTATAGATAATATTCATTAACTTCATGTGTATTAATACATTGGTGAAATTAATAAACTGGTAGTTGACTCTCAGCCACTGCCTTTAAGCATCCATATGATAAAAAGGGTGTTTATCATAAGAGAAATTTGAAGAATAAGGTCGAAAGAATCGTATAGGTTATAGAGCTTGACATGACCGACTGATTGATTGGTTATGGACTCTCTGACTGCCCGTCTAGCCCATGTAGGCATTTGAGGCTCCTCCAACACTTTTCTATGTAGATTTTCGAGGAATTCTGCTGTTCGAAACGCAATCAGATCGTCTGTTATGTCGCTTTCTTCTAGCCACAACCTCGTAGACTCCATTGTAATTCTCCAGTTCATGCCTGATTGTTTTTACAATGATCAGGGAGCATTGGGCAGCAACAATAACCTTATTTTGATGGCCAGCGCAGATCACCAGGATACAAGTTATTCTCTTCCATGATTTATGTGGGTTCCAGTCATCCATTCTATCTGTCATCACGTATATGAAAGAAGAAGGGTCCAAGCTTTTAAATGATGCGTAGTGTGCGCCAATACCTCCAACGAAAAGAGAAAAATAACCAAATGTAAATATGTAAAATTCATTCCGAACACCCTGTATATATATATATATATATATATATATATATATATATATATATAATATATACGAGCATATATGCCATTTACTATATGAGTCTGAACGCTGATCACAGTCACCAATGCTTGGAAGGCGAGAGTTGCATGGATGCTCGTGATCAGTATTCAAGCCCAGTTAAAACGCCAAGATTTCATATGCTGTGTTTCAAGGCAGCAAGCCTCCTTTCCTAGTAACTGGGATTCCTGTCTTCGAATCGTCAATATCCTTACCTGTGTGTCGTACACATAATTCACTGGGAAATCTCCAGATTAAGAATCTGCAGAATACAATGTTGGATAATCTTAGGGAGCCAACCAACAGCACCTTCAGCCGCGATCTACCCGTTTGAGATTACCTAACTGACCTTCGAAACCGCCTAACTTCTTTCTTGTGCACTTGCAACTGGCATAAACTTGCCAATCAAATCACGTATGGTTGAACGACCGCATAAACCATCGTTGTTTCCTATCGTAGCGCTATTGGTAGCGAGCTGGATGCAACACGGTCAATTTTATAAGCGCAGTTTACCAGGTTTGAATTCAGTTTTCCTCCTCCTAGACTGGTTACCTAGCCCTGGTTAAAGAGCCCAGTCTGCCCTGTTATTTCACCCATAGCTGGAGGGAGAATTGGATTTATAGATTTCACAATGGTATTAACGCCATGTAAAATGCAAATAACTTCGTCCAGGAATTGAACTCGGGTCTATTTCCTACGAGTCTAACCATTAGACCACGCGCCTTCAAGATTGCATACGTATATGAGTTCGATTCTCAGTCGTTACATCATTACAATTACCTGTTTTGTTTTGTTTTGTTTTTTTTTTTGTTAAAACTAAACAATGTTTTGTAATTATTAAGCGCGAGTCGTAGCGTTTTACATACAAACTAGTCTCATTTATCTGAATTTTTTAGATGAGGCTTGATAATTTTTTTTTATGAGATTTTCCGGCCTTCTTCAGGTTTTTCTTGTCGAACTCAGGAACCTTCTCGTCGAACTCGGAACCTTATTTTCGTAATCGTGAGCCATCACAAAAACTCGAACACTCGTGTCCAGTCATTGTTAACGGAATGAGAACAACCTATTCCAATAGTTTATATAAAGGGTTCGGTTCGAAACTCTGTGTATATAACAATAAAGACGAGGAGAACAGTTCGAAAAATCTCAATAACACAGAGCTAGTCTCACATATTTATTTGTAAGAACAGACCTAGTTGTATAAAAAGAATAGAAAGAACGCGTCAGCTAGTGGACTTGGTCATACCTGAGTTAGAATAAAGGAAAGCGAAAAACTCAAGAAATACTTGGACATTACCGGACAGATAAAACAATGAGGAATATGAATGTGACGGTAATACCAATCATAGTCAACGCACTCGGAACAATCCCAAAGAACCTAAAAAAGAGAATGAAGGAATTCTCAATCTAAGTAAAAATTGAAAATACCCAGATCACACTTCTGGGCAAGAATCAGCAAAAATATTTAGAAGAGTCCCAGAGAACCCAGGAAATTTACTGTACCTAGGGGGAAAGATCCGTTACTACTGGTGTAAAAAATCGTAAAGAGCGAAATAATGATTTAGGGGTCATCTTATTATAATAGAGATTGTGTGTTTTTCTGTCTGTAACCGAAACTATATTACTACTCAAGTCACAATTCCTTTAGTTATTTACGACACATTCTCCATAATTTTTTTTATTTAAACCTCACTTGTTAATAAAATTGTTTTGCATTATTGATACAGTTGACCATATCTACAGGTATTTGCCTCTCATTCCACTTATGAGGGCGTGACACAAGGACATTTTTATGTGGGTCCACCCACAAGCCGAAGCTCATGGGTGGTAGGTGGAAAAAATTGCATCTATCCCGTCGGCATTCTCCCTCAAGGGGGGCGCCTCAGGCGCTGGGCAATAAACCCAGCCCTGCCCCTTTAAATCAAGGGGGAAGGTATTGCCTGGGGGGATAGCACCCTGGGATCGACGCTATTAACTTGTAAAGATCCAGGGCCGGAGCCACTGGACTCCTGGCGTTGGCCAGATGTACATACTGATAATATTCAATTGTATTTATAAACACAACAAATAGCGGTTTACAGTTCGAACGGTAAGGCTAATTTGCATATTGATATTAAACATTTGATTTTAATAAATATGTGCTTAGTATTATTGATTTCTAAGTGTTTGGTTTTATCTTAATGAATATAAGCAAAACTCTCGGGAATAAATCTTAAAAAAAATCCATTAACAAAAAGAAATACCTGTAATTTTATTCTTTACTTCCTAATTTAACTAAATGGTTAAATTAGGAAAATTTAGCAATAAAAGACAGAGTGATGGAATAGTAAGTTTCAGTTTTTCAATTTTTTTTTTATTATACCCCCTCTGTTTCAAATATTTTAATCTGCTTTCTTATGTTGCTTCATTAGCCTTTCTAATTTAATACAATATTGTATTACATTAAAACTTAAATACTTACACTCGGGGGGTGCATATATTTGCTAGAATATATAACCTTTAGAAGTGGACATAAAATAAGCTTTAGAGTAAACGTGAATTTTTTTTTTTAATAAAAGAATCGAAAAGACGTTTGATAAAATCTAATACAAATGGGTTGGCCGAAATAGTACCAGAAATCGTGCGTCTCTATAAGTATTCTATTGTATAGCATTTTTGCGTGTGCAGAAACTGATTGAAATAGCAATTGTTATCGGCAGACGACCGTGTGAGAAGTGATTGATTAGCTAAAAATGATTCAGTTTTTAATCGCGCCCTCTCCCCCCCTTACCTCCGATCGAATAGTCACCGGAACGGCACGTGATCTCTTCATCATGTGACCTTGATCGTAAGTGTTTTGTTGATTCACGCAACAAACCAACTAACAAATCAATCATCAATTTTCTTTTTTTCTTTTTTTAAGGGGGGGTGGCTATGGGGTACAGACTCCTTGTTTCTGTCACAAGATAGCCAGCCCTCTCCCTCGTCATATGATGTCAAAACATTCTTTTTTTAAAGACAAAGAAATAACAAAGAAATGCTTAAGTATCATACGACAAAAACAAAAACAAAAAAGAAAGCAGAGTTAAACGATTCGATGAATAATGAGTTGATAAAACAGAAATTTTTTTTTTGAATTATGGAAGCATCAAAAAACAAAATCCAAACGTTAGTCTGGTTTATTTTTAATTCTTGTAAGGAATCGAAATAGCAATCCAACCGACTACTTCTCCGGTTATCACGAAATACGAAGACATGAAGTGTCGATCATTTTATCACCGGTGAAAAGGGAGGAATGAAATGTTCTCTCTACTTCCTAATACACATATCATCTCCCCAACCCCATACTCTGGCCCAATCCGATCCGCATCCGTATTCTCATTCCCAACCCACCCCTCTCATTTTTCCTATCCATCAGATAACCTTACAACTCCTACTCGACAAATATTATTTTCTAATTAACTGTGATTGAGTAGTGAGGATCGAGACACTTCTTGGTTTTTGATAAACCTTATCGATTACCCTAAGAGAATTCAGGCATGTTTTTAAAGGAATATGACGGCTTCAGATATTGAATTAGGGATTAACATCTACCGAGAAACTGAATAATCTTATTCAGGGATTATTTCTGCCCGTAGGAATTAATTCCTATGAAGAATTAAATTTTAGTATTAAGTGAAACATTGTAATTTTAGCGCATATGCACGCACACACACGCGCACTTACACACACAAACACACACGCATATATATATATATATATATATACAGTGAAAATTTGAAAAAACACAGGTTCATAAAATGAGTGATATTTATTCAGCCAACGCTGCAGTGTTTTAATCTGTTTAGTAGATCTTCACCAGGGCTTTTCAAACAATCTAAGAACGCTAGTTTTTCATTCAGCATTTTTAGGTGGATTGATGCACAAAGTACTCTCACAATCCCCTTATTATCTGTGATACATGTATTTTCCTTAAAACAAAAGCCCTGAAGAAGATCTACTAAACAGATTGAAATACTGCAGCGTTGGCTGAATAGACATCCCTCATTTTATGAACCTGTGTTTTTTCAATTTTTCACTATATTACATACCGTCAGATTCATTTCCATTTTTTCTTCGCGCACACACACACATATA
>CM042146.1:82828264-82840764 GCA_023376005.1 Doryteuthis pealeii | reverse complement strand
ACAAGGTTCTTGGTTCGATACCGGCCCTCGCCAACTCAGCCTATGAGTAGCACAGGGATCTGTGCGGTAAATGAGGAGCTGATGGTAGTTTTGGCGCTCCACCTCAGATGCTAAAATAATCTCCTTGGTCTAGCGCTAGTGAAAAGGGGATAGACTCCCCCGCTGTCTGGCCGATATCGACATTAGGCCGCCCCGACGACTTTACTTACTTATATATATATATAGCCAATGTGATAAAATATTAAATTTTGTTAGGTGATTACTGTATTGTAGTTACTATGATGATGATATTTATAGTAATATTTTTGAAATGTTTGGAGAGAGAGAGAGGGGGAGTGGGGGGAATTTTGGGGAAATTTATATATTATTATTGTTAAAATGATTGGTTTAATTGGTAAAGTACAATAATTTATTGTGTGTTGAAAGTTTAAAGGAAAGATCGTATTACTTGAATATATATATATATATATATATATATATATATATATATATATATATATATATATATTAGCACTTTTTCTCCTCCGGCACTAAGGACCAATTCCAACAACTCCTGATTAGAACCGTGTGCTAAAAGATTATTATTATTATTATTATTATTATTATTATTATTATTATTACCACTACTACTACTATTTCACACTATGTGAATTTTTAACACCAGCATTAGTTGGTGGTCTTTCACTGAAGGCAGCATGTCTCCTCTGTTTTCGGAACTCTTCTGAGTATTCTATCCGACCTTAATGCTGTGTTCTGTAAAGTCCCGATTCTTTCTCTGATTTCCAATTCATCCAGTCCCTTTTTCAAACACTAGGTGACCGTTCACAGTGCGCCAATAATTGGTACCATCGTTGCCTTCATGTCCCACAGCATTGTCAGCTCTCTAGTAAGATCTAAGTATTTGTTTACCTTTCACTTTCTTTCATTTTCACTCCGTGGTTCGCTGGAACAGCAAAATCCACTAGATGACAAGTTCTTTTTTTTTATTGTTACTCAACTCTAGGTCAATCCTTCTGACTAGGCTGATTGTTTGGATGGTTGGATGGCTGGTTGGATTTTAAGGCGTGTCAACCTTTGTAGGGTTATTTTATGCCGAAGACTTTTTGTTTTATTCATTCTTGATGGGTATTCGATTTTTTTAAACTCACATTTTTAAAATCGTTTTTTAACTGATTTTTTTTAGATCTATTTAATCCCTAGATGGGTTCCGAACCTTTCTGGGCAGGATTTGTTGATCCATTATTATATTATTATTATTATTATTATTATTATTATTATTGACGTTTTCACAGCAGTTTTAACTGGGTGCTTTTAATTTAAGTCTGAAACAAGTCGTGGGTTTTTAGCACTTTGTTTTATGTTTAAGTTTCGTACACACACACACACACACACACACATTATATATATATATATATATATATATATATGTGTGTGTGTGTGTGTGTGTGTTTCTGTGTGTGTGTGTACATAACAACTCTATTATTGATATTGAGCACTCTACTAATAGTACAAAAAAAAATTGGGCCACCTCTAACTTACCAATCATAACCATATACTATTACATATATATATATATAATATATATATATATATATATATTGTGTGTGTGTGTGTGTGTGTGTGTGTGTGTGTGTGTGTGTGTGGAGAGAGAGAGAGAGAGAGAGAGAGAGTGAGAGAGAGAGCAAAATATTCACTAGAGACGATAGAAATCTATGTGCGTATGCGTGTATGTTTAAAATGTTGTTCTTCAATTACATTGCCATGGGTAAAATCATGCCGACCAAGTAGATAATCCTTGTTATAAACCAGCAGTGACTTTATTCAATGGAACTACAGACAGTTTCCACAGAAATTCAAAAGAAAAATCTAAATTTTATCCCATCGAGTTTTGTTCTTCCCCACTCAGCGATTCTCAGACGTTCATTTGAGAAAAGTAAAGAAAAGAAGAGAAAGAGAAACAAAAAAAAGAACAATCCAACTCCCAAGTATGAGACCCGACTTACAGACAGACTCTCATTCTCATAGGAAACAGATCTTATCAGAAGTGAATTCTGTATTGAATTACGAACCGCATGAATCTTATGCCAACCTCAGAAAATCGTTGGGAAAAATCAAGAATTTTGAATGCTTCAAAGAATCAATATTAGCTTGTACTTGTCTTCGCTGACCATTTTTGATATTGAAGAGAAGAAACAACGATAGTTTTTTTTTTCTGTTTTGTTTTTTTTTTGTTTTTTTTTCTTTCTTTGGAATGCTACTTTGACGATTTGGTATTATTTGGGAGCAGCCATGGTGGCTTTAAAAGTGTTACCAGAAACAAAGAAAATATTACATAGCGCCATTCGGCTGTTAAACGTCAATTTCAGTTTGAAAATATAACCTTTTTTATTCCTTTATAACTTTTGTATTTTTCGTTGCATGATTTCTTTTAACAAAGTTGTTTGTTTTTTTTATTCATTCCTCCCTTTATTTTTCTCATTTTATTTCCTTTCTTGTATCTTTATTTTTCTTCTCTCCTTTCTTTATTTCTCTACTTTTATCTTCTTCGCTTTTTCTTTTCTCCTCTTTTTCTTCTTTCTTTCCTTCATTTCTCTTCTTTTATCTTCTTTCTTTCTTCATTTCTCTTCTTTTTTCTTTCCTTCTTTTCTCCTTCTTTTCTCCTTTCCTTTATTCTTTTCTCGGCGTTTTCTTCTTTTTCTTCACGTTCATTTTTCTTCTTCTTTTCTTTTTTCTTCTTTACTTGTCTTTTTCTTCTTCCTTTTCTTCTCTTCTTTTTTCTTCTTCTTTTTCTCTTTCATTTTTTCTTCTTTCTTTTTTGTTTTTATCTTAATTTTTCTTCTTTCCTTCCTTCATCTCTCTTCTTTTTTATTTCCTTTATTTTCTCCTCTTTTTCTTCTTTCCTTCTTTCTCCTTTCTTCTCCTTTTCTTTCTTCTTTTCTAATCTTTTTCTTTTCTCTCTTTTTCATTGTTTCTTATTTTCTTCTCTTTTTTTTCAATGGTACACTGACTAACGAGTACCCCAATCTACAACTTTTCCGACTTAAGAGCTGTTACTCGGTCGATTTTTTGCTTTGTGTTGAGAGCTAAAATTTAAGGTATGAGCGAGCTTCAGATACACTTATCTTTATAAATTCACTAAAACCATTTAAGCTTAGAAATATATTACGCCAAAGAAAAATATCATATGTAAAAAACAAGCTTTAAAACATATCACAGCATATAACTCATCACATTTTATCAAGTTTTTAATCACTACAGTGCCATTTAAATGAATTCTATTTATTAAAAACCGTAATAAAAATAGGATGTTTGAAGTGGCTGGAACGGATTAATGACAATTTAGTTTATTTAAATGGTGGGAATTGATTTGATATATGAGGATATTGAGTTACAAGCAGAACTAATTAAACTCTGCGTATCTATTTATCAAATTATACTTCTATATCCGTAGACTAAAAAAATGTTTCTCTAATATTCTTTAGACACATAGGACTACTCTATGTATATAATTCGAGTATCACAGCCAAATTGACAGCTTCAGGGGTCTGTTTTAGTTTTTTTGTTGCTCTTTTTTGTCTGGATATTGTCTTTACATAAAAACCAAGCCCAGACTACACAAGGTTCACCTTCGAAATCTCCTGGGGTCATCAGATGGCAAAATATCCGATTTATGACCAAACTGAGAGAGATAAAGATTTTGACTTCAAATATTAAAATGGTGAAACTGATAAAGCCAGATTCAGCTCCACGTTAGATGGTCATGAATAAAGGATCCCATATATTTGCAAAGCAGGGAAGGGCAATAAATATTGTGTAAAACGCAGCTCTTTGAATTTATCTTCATGTCTAAAATTTGTTTTTTAAATTTTATGTTTATATGATTTCTGCTAAAATGTTATGCTCTTCCAGTCTGTCTGTCTGTCTGTCTGTCTGTTTTTTGGGTTTTTTTGTTTTTTTGTTTTTTTCTTCCTTCTCGGTCTGCACGGTGGTCACGTGGAGTAATGGCTAACGTGCTGGACTACCACATTGTAGTAAGCGATTTCGAAATCCAGTCCCGCTATTACGTTCACTCTCGCATTAAAAGCTTTGGTGAATATATAAAAATCCATCATTCCCTATCTTTGGGTTAGATAGTACCATTACTCTTCTCCTATAAGGATCTCTTTGGCATTAGATAACCCATGAAGGGTTATATGTTCTTAAATAAAGAAATCAAACCTTTGTGGTCTCTTTATTCATCTTTTTGGTTCGATTACATCTCTCTCTCTCTCTCTCTCTCTCTCTCTCTCTCTCTCTCTCTCTCTCTCTCTCTCTCTCTCTCTCTCTCTCTCTCTCTCTCTCTTTCAACCTATCTTTTTTTATCTTTCTTCGCATTTTATTTCATTTCGGATGAAAAATTCTTTCATTTAGTGTATACATGCCTTTCACACACACACACATACTCACACACACACACACACACACACACACACACATATATATATATATATATATATATATATATATATATGTGTGTGTGTGTGTGTGTGTGTTTTGTGTGTTGTGTGTGTGTGTGTGTGTGAAGGCATGTATACACTAAATGAAATCAGAATTTTTCATCCGAAAAGAATAAAGCGAAAAAGATATATATATATATATATATATATATATATATATATATATATATATATAGTGAGAGAGATGGGGGGTTGAGAAATAGAGAGGGTCAGAATTTTTCATCCTAACATTTTGCATCATACCCTTTTTTCTTCCTGAGTATCACCGAATGACTCTGCTAGTCATTTTATGCTTATTTTCCCGTTGACGTTTGCCGACAAATCCAGGTGTGAAGCCAGTAGCAATGGCGCCGCTCATCTTGCGGCTTTCAACATGGAAATACAACCGGTGAAAATTCGCCCTTGACACGTAACGCTACAATCGATACAAAACAGCTGCGATGTCTACAGGGACCAAATAAAGCCCAAGCGAATTACAATCTTTTATATTCAGATACTTCTTTTACTGACAACCTATTATATAAATTAGAAAAAAATACCCTCCGGTGGCGTAAAATTATTTTTTGAAATATATTTTTTTAGGGAGGAGTTAAAATTCAATGTCAGAGGGTTTGTATCATAAATAAAAACCTCAAATGTATTAAAAGGAGAAAAAACACACACATTTTATCTAAAATATCTAAATTAGAGTCCGTGTGCCTCCTTGTAGCCATATCCTCCCGGGCGCCCATGTAATTTTTTTTTCTTTTATTTAACTAAATTCAATTGATATTTCGCCTCTTTATTATATCCAACTTTTTCTTCTATTTTGAACCACACACACGCGCACACACACACACACACACACATATATATATATATATATATATATATATATATATATATATATACTGAAACACAATTTTGCATATATACGTAGATAGAAAGGTTATGTCTAAAGGTTAAGAAATTTGAAGAGTTTTCATCAATCGAATATGCTGCGGTTTTTGTCGTTTGTAAGCCATATACTTGCACCGAGTTTCTACACTCTCCTTCAAATTTGTACAGCTTAATAAAGCCGCTATAAAATCGGCCTTAGGGTTGATAATATTTCTCTAGGCCAAATTCACTGAAAGGTTATTTATATTTTTTGTATTTTTTAAATCCTTTTTCTTCGTCTTTTCTGATGCTATTTAAGATCTTGTAGGAATAAAACCTCAAATTTGTAGATCACGTTTCCCTTGCTTTGCCATTAATCCAAACCTACAAGGTTTGTCAACGGATGCCAGTCGCCTTCATGCTTCACGCTTTCCCGTGTACTATTACCCAGGCGCAAAACGAATCAAGCAACCATACGATTAAGCAAACAGTTTATCGCACATGGCATGAATGCCCTTTGGCCCGTGAAAAGGAAGAAAAAAATGTACATCTTCAGCAAATGGCCTAACACAATATTCTTTGTTTAATGGAAGCATTCAGGTAAATAAAAATGCTGGTAGTGTGTGTATATGTGTGTCAGTGTATGTATTTGTGTGTGTAAGTATATGTATATAGTATTTGTGTGTGTACGTGTGTGTGTATACGTGTGTGTGTGTAAATAGTCGACTAGTGGTGCCTACCCATTTTATTGGTGTGGGTCAGAATCTCTTCCCTCCATCTATCGCCAAAGTAGAACGGACCGTATGCAAATATAACCAGATCAGAGATGCACAGGTTTGAGATGACCTCAAAAGTCGCCCCCTCGGATGGCCACGCTTTTCGTATTTCTTCTTCATATACATCAGATTCTGAAAGAGAAACAATGCGTCTCTTGAGATATAAAAAGTCCAGCGGGCTGACCCTGATGCCTCGAGGCTAATGCAACTGCACAAATACATATATATTCTGTCGATAATGCTTGTATTATTTCCTTATTATTTCCCTTTCCTCTGAATTTCGAGGCATTTCTATAGCAACATTATTCACTTTACAATTCAATAGTAAAATCACCAAAAATTAAGGCCTCTTATTTTCAGATACAGACGTTGGTGATATGGAAATAGAGATTAAGCCTTTTCACCAATAATCTATAGTATCTTATTTCAGATAGCAGTTAAGTGGCAGTCTAGAAAAATGGCGTCTGATATGAAAGCATAGCTTTAATTGAATACCTTCCATTGAACGTTTAGTAGAAGATGCTAAGACGTTCCTGGCCCGACTATGAAACAAATGGACATTATATTCAACGTTTATAAATCCCGTAGGTCTATATTCGTAAATATTAGGTTTATATCTGAGTGTGTATGTGTATGTATCTCCTTCCTTCCCTACTTCATTCTCTCCTTTCTTTCTCCCTTCTCTTTTTCCAGCCAACCTTCAATCATTTATCTACTGCATCCTTCCATCCTTCATTCATTCATTTATGTTATCCTTCCTTCTTTCCTTCCATTCTTCATTCATTAATCTCTTCATTCATCTCTTGTTTCCTTCATTCATTCATATCATTCATGTTATCCATTCTTTCCTTCCATTCTTCATTCGTTTATCTCTTCATTTATCTATGGTTTCCTTCCTTCCTTCATTTATTCATTCATTTATATCTTCCTCCCTTAATTCCATCATTTATCTCTTTCTTCTCTCCTTTTCCTTCTTCCTTCCTTCCTTTAATCTTCTCCATTCTTTTTCACTTCAATTTTAACTCTTTCCTATTTATTTCATTCTCTATTTATTTTTTCCTTCATTTTTCATTCTTTTACGTTCCATCTTTTGTTTTCTTCTTCACCTTCTCTTTTCCTTATCTCTTTACATTCTTTCTTTCTTTATTTCTTTTTTCATTTACTTCACTAATCGTGGTAAAATAAACTGTACCCCACTTTGACGCTGACAGTTTTATATCGACCGCTCCGTTCACTTTCTTAAATTCCTCATCCAATTACAAATTTAACACCTCCATAAAAGGATATTTTTCTTCGACACTTTTCAGCATTTAATTTCTCCTATTCAAAAAAAAATAGAAATATCTAAAAATGAAAAATAAAATGTTATGTAGTGATATAAATCGAACCGGTAGGGAGAAGGTTAAATGAAAAACCACCTTTAAATGTTATGAACCTCACGAGTTGAGCTCACTGCGCAGAAACGGAAGTGTCAGGAGCAAAAAGTAGCTAAAGGAACCGGTTCGCTACGCTTGTGCGCATGCCTCAGTAACTTCTCTGACGCAGAGTCAAAGAGAAAGAGTTCTGGTTTCTGGGGGTGGGAATGGTGGAGAAAGGTGAGTGTTGAGTGTAAAAGCGACTGTCCCAGCCATGTCTGAATACGTATAGATATATCTGTGCGGGCGGGGTAGGGGAAAAAGGAAAAAAATCGAAGACGGATGGGCGGGGGTGAGCAGACTGAAATATAGATGGAGACAGGAATCAGAGACTCTAGAAACGGCGAGAGGAATAGAATAGAATCGAGGGGTGGGCGTTGGGGGTTACAATAAACACAAAGATTAAAGAGGGTTGAGGAGAAAAGCAGAAAAAAGACAGAAAGATTAAGATAAAAAGGAAGAAAGAGAGAAGGAGAGAAAGAAAGAAAGAGAGAGAGAGAGAGAGAGAGATTATACGGTGGTGGGGTTAATGCAAATCATAGTGCTGAAAATATGTTGTTTTTTTTTTATTCTATTTTTTTTATTTCTTTATTATTTTTTTTTTAAGTTCTACTAAAAGAAAATAAGATCGATTCCTAAAGGAAGAATTCTCAATTTTGATAGGTTAGAATAAATCGGTAAATTTGCCGAGCCTTTGAAATGGAAGATGAGAAATTTAGTATTCAAACCATTACAGAAAGTTCTCTTTGACACGTGATCGAATTAAATATTATATATATATATATATATATATATATATATATATATATATTTATTATATATATATAACCTGGATGTGAGTGAGTCTAAAATACTTTGAAGCCTCGATCAAACTTTGATACAATGTTAAATCGGTTTTAACGAACTTGCGGTTCCATATTAACATCAAAATTTCCAACCACTCTATAGACTTGACTTAAAATACGTTGCCTGTACTTCCTACATAAAGGTAAATCCTCACAAAAAAGTTTCCTGGGTGGGAAACTTAACTGCCTCTAATGTTGAGGCTCTCGTTTTGGAATTTCGATTACCCCTTCATTGCAAGACTAGTTTGAATTAACCTTTCACTCATAGGACTACTCTTATCCGGAGTGTTAGGATCCCGTCTAAAAGTCAAATAGATCTGTTTGAAAATTATAAAACACTGTGTAAAAAAAAACTCGTAAGGAAAAAAAACAACAAAATGTACATATCAATGTACATGAATGCGATTCCCTAACCTCTGTGCATAAAATAATCCTAGGCGGGTTGACATTAGAATTAACCAATCAATCAATTGAAGCTATAATTGTTTACATGAAACCGTATAAATACTTTTGGCTGGACCAGTTGAATACACCGACTGTACCTCTGCAGAGGGGTAAGACCCTCCCCTCAAATGGGGCCACCTGTTGGCTGTGCGTGGCGACCGCATTGTGCTTAACACAATTCTTATGGCTAAGCCGTCCATGACATGCATCACTCCACTTTGATCCTTATTTTTTGGGCTAGACGAGCGGTCGGAGAGGCTCCTCTGATCAATCAGCTGGTCACGTCAACCCTAGCACCGTATTGCTCTTATGGCAAACTCCCAGTCCTTTTTATCGATATGAGCTAGAAGGCGGTGGCTGAGGTTCCTATGTCCTGGGTATATGTTAAACTGCATCTAGTTAGGCCCAATTTTGGAGCTCTGGGAGTGTGGAAGACCCCTTCATTGCCATTACTCCAGGTCCACTCTTATCTGGGATGGTTGTATCTGTTAGAGTCCAATCTATGAGTTAAATAGTTTTAAAAGTTTTTTTAATTGAATATCCATCAGAATGAATAAACCAAAAACGACTTCAGCATAAAATAACCCAAGGGTTAAGATGTTGTAAAATATAACCAACCCAACAACTAACAACATAAATATTTTCAAAAGATTATTATTAGAAATATTTACTTGAGACTATCTAATTGCGTATAAATTATCAATAATAGATAAGAATACTTTGAACCATACAACTCTGAGCAAATTATTTATACTAGTACAAAATAAAAAAAAAACACTCTCCGGGCGATGTAAAAATAGATTTTTGAAACATATTGCCTGAGGGGTGGGAGTAAAAATTCAATGTCAGCGAGTTTGTACCCTAAGTATAGTAAAATCATCAATTCATTAAAGGATTAAAAAATAAAACAATTTGAAATGTAAACTTTAAAATATGTATTAAAATAAAACAAACTATATATAGATATATAATACCAGTCATCATTTATTAAAAATTGTTTTTAAAAACAATGAGGCCTGGTATTATATTATCTATATATAGTTTGTTTATTTAATACTATTAAGTTTACCTTTTCAAATTGTTTTTATTTTTTATCTTTAATGATTTGATGATTTTACTTACTTAGGGTAGCAACTCGCTTGATCATTGAATTTTTTACTCCCACCCCTCAGGAAATATTTTCAAAAATCCTATTTTACATCGCCCGGGAGAGTGTTTTTTTTATTTTGTACTAGTATAAACTAATTTGCTCAAAGTTGTATGGCTTCAAGTATTCTTATCTATTTATTGATAATTTATACGATTAGATAGTCTCAAGAAATATTTCTAATAATATCTTTTGAAAATATTTATGTTGTTTAGTTGTTGGGTTGGTTATATTTTACAACATCTTCAACCCTTGGCTTTATTTTATGCTGAGTCGTTTTTGGTTTATTTCATTCTTGATGATATAATTAAAAAACTTTTAAAACTATTTCAACTCAATAGATTGGACTTAAAGATACAACCATCCCAGATATAGAGTGGGACCTGGGAGTAATGGCAGATTAAGGGGTCTTCACACTCCCCAGGCTCCAAAATTGGAGCCTACTAGGATGCACGTTTCAACATTAACCCAGGAATAGGGAACCTCAGCCACCGCCTTCCTAGCTCATCTACGGATAAAAAGACGGGAGTTTGCCATAGAGCAATACGGTGCTAGGGGTTGACGTGACAGCTGATCTTGATCAGAGGGAGCCTCTCGACGCTCGTCTAGCCCAAAATAAGGGATCAAAGTGGAGTGATGCATGTCATGGACTGCTTAGCATAAGAAATTGTGTTTAAGCACAATGCGGTCGCCACGCACACAACAGGTGGCCCAATTTGAGGAGGAGGGTCTTACCCCTCTGCAGAGGTACAGTCGTGTATTCAACTGGTCAGCCAAAGTATTTATACGGTTTTCATGTAACAATTATAGCTTCAATTTGTTGATTGGTTAATTCTAATGTCACCGCCTAGGATTATTTTATGCACAGAGGTTCGGAATCGCATTCTTGTAACATTGATATGTACATTTTTGTTGTGTTTTTTTTCTTACGAGTTTTTTTTTCCACGTGTTTTATATTTTCAAACAGATCTATTTGACTTTTAGACGGGATCCTAACACTCCGGATAAGAGTAGTCCTATGAGTGAAGGTTAACTTCAACTAGTCTTGGCAATGCAGGGGTATCGAACAATTCCAAAACGAAGCCTCAACTTAGAGGCAGTTAAGTTTCACCCAGGAAACTTTTTGTGAGGGATTTACCTTTATGTAGGAAGTACAGCAACGTATTTTAGTCAAGTCTATAGAGTGGTTGGAAATTTTGATGTTATATGAACCGCAAGTTCGTTAAAACGATTTAACATTGTTCAAAGTGTTGGTTAATATTCGAGCTTCAAAGTAATTTTAGACTCACAATCCGGTTAATATAATGATATATATATATATATATTATATATATGATATATATTTATATTATAATATAATTTAATTCCGATCACGTGTCAAAGAGACTTTCTGTAACTGGTTTGATACTAATTTCTCATCTTCCATTTTCAAAGGCTCGGCAAATTTACCGATTTATTCTAAACCTATCAAATTGAGAATTCTTCCTTTAGAATCGATCTTATTTTCTTTTAGTAGAACTTAAAAAAAAAATAATAAAGATACAAAAAATGAAAAAAAAACAACATATTTTCAGCACTATGATTTGCATTACCACCACCGTATAATTCTCGTCTCTCCTCTCTCTTCTTTCTTTTTTCTCTCTTCTCTCTCTTTTCTTCCTTTTTTATCTTAATCTTTCTGTCTTTTTTTCTGCTTTTCTTCCTCAACCCTCTTTATCTTTGTGTTTATTGTAACCCCAAGCCACCCTCGATTCTATTCTATTCCTCTCGCCGTTTCTACAGAGTCCTCTGATTCCTGTCTCCACTATATTTCAGTCTGCTACCGCCATCCGTCTTCGATTTATTTTTCCTTTTTCCCTACCCGCCCGCACAGATATATCTATACGTATCAGACATGTGGGACGTCGCTTTTCCTACTCAACACTCACCTTTCCTCCACATTCCCACCAGCCAGAACTCTTTCTTTGACTCTGCGTCAGAGAATTTACTGAGGCATGCGCACAACGGTAGCGACCCGGTTCTTTAGCTACTTTTTGCTCCTGACCTTCGTTTCTGCGCAGTGGCTCAACTCGTGAGGTTCATAACATTTAAAAGGTGGTTTTTTCATTTAAACCTTTCCTACCGGTTCGATTTATATCAACTCATAACATTTTATTTTCATTTTTAGATATTTCTATTTTTTTTTGAATAGGAGAATTAAATGCTAAGTGTCGAAGAAAATATTTTTATGGAGGTGTTAAATTTGTAATTGGATGAGATTTAAGAAGTGAACGGAGCGGTCGATATAAAACTGTCAGCCGTCAAATGGGGTACAGTTTATTTACACGATTAGTGAAGTAAATGAAAAAGAAATAAGAAAAAAAGATGTAAAGAAGATGGAAAGAGAAGGTGAAGAAGAAACAAAGATGGAAGCGTAACGAATGAAAATGAAGGAAAAAATAAATAAAATGAAATAAAATAGGAGAGTTAAAATTGAAGTGAAAAGATGGAGAAGATTAAAGGAAGGAAGGATAAATTGA
>CM042146.1:82783838-82828164 GCA_023376005.1 Doryteuthis pealeii | reverse complement strand
GGTGACATATATTCTCTAAACTCTTCGCACTCTCCTCATACTCACTCTCAGATTTAGCCCCGTCCTTTCCTAGCACTATCAATCCTCGGCGCCATGAAAGATGGTTTGAGAGGCAAAGATTACTCCAGTGACGAGGAAGTTCGAAATCTCTATGGTTCTGGTCTCAGGGATACTATCTTCCATTCGAAAGGTGGATCATTGCTATTGAGAGAAACAGTGACTACGCGTGGAAGTAGGAATATATGATGCCACTAGATGGCACTCAGCTACATTTTGATATATGAATCACATATTTCACCTGTGTTGGGTAATTCTATACCGTGTCCTTTAAACAAAATGACATTACTGTCTTTTGACATCAACCCTCTGTATATATGAATATCATAAGTTATCAAATTCACATAAGTTTTGAATATATTCTATATACAAATTTAAACGACACGTATGGAAAAGTCTGACACTTGGTTCTAAGCAAGTCAAACGATAATTTTGTTTCCTAGTGTTTTTACTCTTAAAGGTTCCTTCGCCAATACCGCGTCAGATTAGACATTTTGTCGTCTTGCGCTCGCACTGCCGTAGTCGACAGGGAGATTGAAATAGCGCGACATACTCGAAATTTCACACTGAGTCAATATTTGGGATGTGGATGCTTGCACATCGCAAGATCCATGTTCTACTTTTGACATTCGAGAACTAGTTTTTTTTTAATTGATTGTTTTTTTTACTGCCACGACTAGAATCAAGCTTCATGCATAAAGCAGAAGAGAAGACCGAAGCAATTTCGTTTTGTTTGTTAGAAGTTGGACTAATTTCAATGCCAAATAAATGGGGTTTCTTTCAATTTCAAATTCTTTGACGAGTATATATGTAGGTAACTTGCAGAACGAAAATTCTGTGGGGTTTCGATCCCGGCTAAAGGTAGCTGTTAAGAAGTCGAGCCGCACTGATTAAGAAGTAAACTCGAAACCTCGTGTCCTGTGGATGACTGATATATATGCTTCCCAACTTCTCATGGTTGAGCACTGTGGGGACATAATGTATTCACTTCACCTTTGGCATAAGCCGTTATCCGTCTGTTACAGATTTGAAGTTCTCTGGTTGGCCTTTGCGTATATAACACATACCCGCCGTAAAGTATGTACAATTTACATTGTCCAACTCCGTTACACTCTCGATACGGCCGCACTGATTAGCACGCAAGGGTATAATGGTAAACATTGAGGCAGATACGAAATTCTTCGTGTTATCGATCTATCACGGCTAGTCAGTAGCTGTTAAAAGTCGAGCCGTATAGATGAGTAGTCCACCGTTGGAAGATCCACGTTGCGTCACTGGGATGTACACACACACATCACCTACACCACACTATAATATACATAATTAGTGAAACTAGAGTAAATAAAGCAGTAGTGATATATAAAAGAGAGGAAGAGAATCGCCCCCTGGTTGACAACTAACAAATTTTCAAATAAGTGAGACTTTTCTTTTCTCATTCATTCATAAAGAGGCTCAATTATTAATGTAATTGTATCGAATCACCTATCTATCTCAGACTAAGTATAGGTTAAAGTCTGGGAAGCTATTTTTATCAACAGTATATAAGCAATATTACTCTATAATATATACTATAATATATATACTATACTAACAAACTAGATCGCTCTATACATCTATCTATAATATACGTTTATGAGTTTGCCTACATTCTTTCCACTGAGTTCCTTGTTATGTTGATGATTATGTCATAGATCTATCTAATCTCTATCTCGACTGAGTTGTTTGTTCCTATCTATATTCAACTGTTACTTTTATCTAATCTATCTCATATAATCTATCTAATCTATCTATCTATTATAAGCATAACAATAAAGTGGCTCTGTTCATTTAGGTAATGGTGTGAGTTTCTTGCAAGACCAACATAATAACTAGCCATGTTTTTTTCTTTACTCTTGTCTTTCTAACTATTCGCTTGCAATCATACACATCTTGCTGGTTACATTTTATTACGACAACACCTGTGCCCTTGCCCATAAACTTATATTAATTTAAAATATCATTCCAAAAACAGTCAAATAACAACTTTAGATCTAATGATTTCTATTATCTCAGCGGACAAGAATCTTAATTTAAAAGATATCGAGAGAGATGTATTGATGCTTTGTAGGCCAGAGCACACCAGCACTTAACTCTACAGCTGATAACACGCCGGTATACACATACAAGAATGTCTTGTTCACTTCAAGCTCAACCGATGGTGCAGGCTTTCACCAATATGAGGTCTGAAGTGATAAGAATGCAACTGTCTTTGATTGCCATGTAGCTATTACTGTTCCAAAAGGTATCCTAATAGGTAGGTAGTACGCCGTGCAGACTACACATGCTGGTAGTTCAATAAAATATTTTCATATAAAGTTTTAAATATATAATTTAGAACACTATATTGGTCTATTAAACATTGATATTGTAACTATATTAAAGTGTTCATACCGTTGTTAAATTTAAAGGCGTGAACTATTATTATACATTGGAAGGCAAACCTAGGTAATAGAGGAATGAAAAGACGTAAAGAAGAGTATGTATATGCGAATGGTAAAGAGGTTAAGGAAAGAAGAAGAAGAAAAAAAGAGATAACATCTGAATGAATGAACGAGATTGTGGAAGCGCAGGACGCGATGAAAGGATTAATACAGAAAAACAAGTAAAAGAAATTAGGCCGTTAGCACACACACGTATATTATCTCTCTTCTTTGTTTCTTCATCATCGTCTTTCTTCATCTCCTTCTCTCTCTTTCTTCTTTCGCTTGTGTCTCTTTTTATCGTTTTCCCTCCCTTCTTTAATCTATCTATTATGTGAGAGCTACCTACGTCGGCAACGCTCTATTCAAATTTATCTCTCGCCGTTGAGTCACGATCTCAAGTGAGAGAAATATGCACAGACTAAGTAAGTTATAGTGTATTAATTTGTAAAACGATAGGGACTATGTTTAAATTGCTTACCAAATTAGTGTAGAAATTTAGTGTGAAATGAAATAATATCTTTAAAATCATGATAGCCTATTCGTCTGTGCGCTATATTTTATGTCATGGTGGATAGCAGGAGATCCCGGTTATTTGTAAACGTTATGTTTATTTATATTTTGTGTAGTCATTTTTTGTTAGAAGAGTGTTTATTTTTTTGGCACACAGTTATATGATATAGAGTATTCTTATCTATGCTATTAATGTCTGTTAGAGTTCGCTTTCCGGTGTTTTTTATGTCTGTCTAAAAAATTACGTCCTGAGAGCCTTACTCACACTTAATCGATCGACGGGGATACCTATCAAAATCGTTCAATAACATAGAAATAAATCGTCCAATAATTTTGAAACATAGCAGCCATGTACGCACAGATCCTCAATATGTTTTTTAAAAACATTTTTAAATAAAAATAAGATTGACGAGGTATTATAAGTTGAGATCTATATATAGAATACGTATTGTTTTATATGTTAATGACAATATTTAAAAGTTTACATTTCGAAATTGATTCTGATTTTTTCTCTAATTCTTTAATGATTTGATGATTTTACTTACTTAGGGTACAATCGCTGACATTGAATTTTTACTCCACTCAGCATATGTTTTCAATCTATGTTATTACTCGAGCAACCCGAGAGTGTTTTGTTTTGTTAATTATTGTTACTAGTGAATAGAATACGGGGATTTGCTCAGAGTTGTAAACTGGCTCTCAAGATATTCTTACTAATATATGAGTTTAAATTATAAACGCCACTTAATAGTCTCAAGTAAAAGTATTTCTAATAATAATCTTTGAATATTTTAGATTGATTAGTTGTTGTTTGGTTAAGATTTTTGACGTATTTTATATGGAAACATCTTAACCCTTGGGTATTTATGCTGAAAGTCGTTTATTTGGTTTTATTCATTCTTGATGGATATCAAATCTAGAAAAACTTATTTAAACGTATTTAAACTCAGAGGTATTGAGTTTCCTAACAGATCACTATAGCCATTCCAGATTATCAAGAAATAGTATAACATGGAGTATTAACCATCAGAACCACCAATTGGAGCCGTATTAAATGACAAGTTTTAACATTATTAAACCACAGAGAGCAACTGAAATGGGAAGACATGCAGCCACACAGCATCGATCT
Organism: Doryteuthis pealeii; assembly: GCA_023376005.1. Lineage (NCBI taxonomy): Eukaryota > Metazoa > Mollusca > Cephalopoda > Myopsida > Loliginidae > Doryteuthis > Doryteuthis pealeii. The sequence goes on along the minus strand of CM042146.1, from coordinate 82,824,006 downwards.
CAGAAGTTCGATAAAAAGGGACTGAGGGAGTTTGCATACAGAGCACTACGTGTGTCTAAGCGTGATATTTGACGAGTAAGAGAGAGAGAGGGAACTCAGACTCCGTGTCTAAGCCAACGGATATAACATGAAAGTGAGAGTGTAGATCATGTGACTGACTTGCCATACTATAGACCGGCATCTGAGTAACTAATGCAGCGATATGGCATTTATGAACACGTGTTCAGAGCTAGAATGGGTGGTTTAAGCACATATAGGAGCGGGTCGCCGTGCCAGCCAACAGGATTTAGCTTTGGCGACAGGGGAGGGCTTCTTACACACCTGACACCGCTGCAGAGGTAACAGCGGTCTGGGACTAAATTCAAGCTGGGTCCATGCAAAGAAGTAATTGTATTAATCGGTTTCATGGTAGACAATTAATACTCAGAGATGATATGTTAAATTCGCAATTGTATAAATCACTATCCTAGCTAGGATTATTTATGCACTAGGTATAAGGGAATCGCATTCATGTCATTAGATATGATTACAGTTTATGTGTAGAGTTTTTTTTCCTTACGATTTTTCATACTTTGTAACTGCGACAGTGTTAATAATTATTAAATACCTGAGATCTATTTCGACCACAACCACTAACACTTGCCGGGATAAGAGTAGTTCCTATGAGACTAAATACAGATTACGAAACGTCAGTCTACGGCAATGAAGGGGTAATCGAAATTCCAAACGAGAGCCTCTACATAAGCCGTTAAATGTGTATACTCCACCCAGAGTAAACTGTTTTGTGAGCAGAGATTTACTTTACTGTAGGAAGTACAGGTGCACGTATCTTTAAGTCCAAGTCTTAGAGTGGGGTTGGAATTTTGAGATGAAATATGCGGAGAGCTCGCAGTTGTCGCTAATAACGCGATGTACCACAATTGTTATCAAAAGTTTAGTTATAATTGGAGGCTTCAAGTTATTTTAGACTCACTCACATCCAGTATATATATAATACTAATATATACGCATATATGAGGAGGCACTTGATATAGTATATAGAGTTATATATATATATAATTATTAATAGTAAACTGATTAATCGATCAGTGTCAAGAGAGAACTTTCACTGTGTAATAGGGTTAAGTAATAAATTTCTCCTATCTCATTTTCAAAGCTCTGAGCAGAGTTTAGCCGGATTAAATAATTCTAAAACTCTAAGTCAAAAATCTGAATGATCTCTTATCCTTTTAGGAATCGCATCTTATTTTTCTTTTAGTAGAATTATAAAAAAAAAATAATAAAGAAATAAAAAAATAGAAATAAAAAAAAACAACATATTCTTAAGCACTATGTATTTGCATTAACCCCACCAGCCGGATAATTCTCTCTCTTAGTGTGCCTCTCTCTCTTTCTTTTCTTTCCTCCTTCTCTCTTCTTTCGTTCGTTTATCTTAGATCTTTCTGTCTTTTTTCTGCTTTTCTCTCTCAACCTCTTTAATCTTTGTGTTTAGTAACACCCAACGCCCACCCCGGTCGAGTCTATTTCTATTCCTCTCGGCCGTTTCTACAGAGTCTACGATGTCCTGTCGTTCAATCTCATAGTTTCAGTCAGACGTCCCCCGCTCCATCCGTCTTCGATTTTTTTCCTTTTCCCTACCCCCGCCGCAAGATATATCCTATACGTATTTGCAGACAGGTGGCTGCGAAAGTCGCTTTTACACTCAACACTACACCTTTCGCCACCATCCCCACACCTCAGAAACCCAGAACTCTTCTCTTTGACCTCTGCGTAGAGAAGTTACTGAGGCATGCGCACAGCGAGTAGTGAAACCGGTTCTTCTAGCTACTTTTGTAGCTACACTGACAGCTCTCCGTTATCTGAAGCATGAGTCTCAACTCGAGTGAGTGATCAATTAACATTTAAAGGTGAGGTTTTTCTCATTTTAACTCTGCTCTCTACCGGGGATTTGATATCACTATAATCATACAACATCTCTATATTTTCTATTATTTTAAATATTTCTATGGTTTTTTTTGCATAAACAAATGTTAAATGTGCTAGGAAAAGTGTCCGCAGAGACAAATCTTCCTTTAATAGGAGGTTGTTTAAATTTGTAAATTGGATGAGGGAAGTATAGAAAAGTGAACTCGGAAGCGGGTCTGATATAAACTGTTCAGCGTCCACAAGTTGTGGGTGACTCTAGCTTTTATTTCTAACCACTATATCAGTGAAGTAATGAAAACAAGAAATAAAGAAAGAAAAATGTAAAGAGATAGAGATATAGAGAACGGTGAGAAGAAAACAAAGATAGGAACGTAAAAGAAAAAATGTAAAAGGAAAAATTAGAGAATAGAAATAAAAGAGGGAATAGAGATAAAATATAGAAGTAGAAAATAAGAATTGAGAAGATAATAGGAAGGAGAAGGATAGAAGGAAAGAGAGAAGAAAGAAATAAATGATGAAATTTAAGGAAGGAAGATATAACTGAATTGAATAAATGAAGGCGGAAGGATAACCTAGTAAAATATGAATAGAATAAACGAAATGTAAGAATGAAGAATAGGAAGAGAATGAAGGATAACATGAGATGATATGAATGAATAATAAGGAAACAAGAGATGATAATGAAGAAGATTAATGAATGAAGAATGGAAGGAAAGAAGGAAGGAATATACATAATAAGAATGTAATGTAAAGAGTGGAAGGATGCAGTAGATAAATGATCTAGGTATGCTGGAAAAAGAGATAGTGGAGAGAAAAGAGGAGAGATATGAAGGTAGGGAAGGAGTGAATACATACACATAACACACTCCAGATAGAGAAACTAATTTTCGAATATAGACCTACGGATTTTATAAACGTTGAATATAATTCATTTGTTTCATAAGTCGGCCAGGAACGCTGCCTTAGCATCTTATCTACCCTAACGTCACGATGGAAGGTATTCAAATAAAGCTATGCTTTCAAATATCAGACGCCATTTTTCCTCAAAAGACTGTCACTTATGTAACTACTACTCATGAAATAAGTATTACTTATAAAGATTATTGGTATTGAAATAGGCTTAACTCATATTTCCCATACACCACGTCAGTATCTGAAAATATAAGAGGACCTTCAAATTTTTGGTGATGCTGATAACTAATTGTATAGTATGTGGTATATTAATGTATATCTGAATAGAAATGCCAAGTTGAATTTACAGAGGAAAAGGGAAATAATTAAAGAGATAATAATACAAGCATTCGACAGAAATATAATTATGTATTGGGTGCAGTGCATTACCTCGCGCATCAGGGTAGCCCGCTGACTTTTTGATATCTCAAAGAAGACGCAACTGTTCCTTTCAGAATCTGCATGTATAGTGAAGAAGAAATCGAAAACGTGGCATCCGAAGGGGGCGATACTTTTGAGGTCATCTCAAACTGGTGCATCTCTGATCTGGTTATAACTTCGTGCATACGGTCCGCTTTATGTCGTTGATCTATCTTTGTAGCAGACTAGATGGAGGGAAAGATTCTGACCCCACACAATAAAATGGGTAGCGCTCACACACTAGTCGATCTAATCTTTACACACACACCACGTATAACCACACACACGTACAACACAATACTATAGTACTATATACTCTACACACACATACATACACTGACTAACATATACCCACACACACCAGCATTTTTATTTATCGCTGAATGCTTCCATTAAACAAAGAACTAGTTGAGTGTTAACGGCCATTTGCCTGAGTGTACGATTTTTTCTTTCCTTTTCTACCGGGGCCAAATGGGCATTTTCTATGCCATGTGCGTATAAACTGTTTTGCTTAATTCCGCTATGGTTGTCTGTTGCATTCGTTTTTGCGCCTGTGGCTAATATTACACTCGGGAAAGGTGAAGCAGAATGCGACTGCATCTCGTTCTGACTAAACCTTTGTAGTTGTGACTTAAAAGGCAAGATAGCAAGGGAACGTTGAGTTAGACAATTTGAATGGTTTTATTCCTAACAGAATATGCTTGGAATTAGCATAAGATAAAGACGAAGAACAAAAAGGAATGTAAAAACATGACAAAAATATAATGTAAGCCCTCTTCAGCGAATTGCCTTAGTAGAAATATCTATCTAACCCTAAGGCCGATTTATAATAGGCGGCTGTTTAATTTAAGCGTACAAATTTTGGAAGAGTTGCTACGAAACTCGGTGCGCAAGTATAGCTTACAAACGAAACAAAAGAACAGACCGCAGCCAATATTCGATTGATAAAATCTGTCAATCTTCTTAACCGTTTTAGGAACAAACCTTTCTATCTACGTATATATGCAAAAATTGTGGTTTCAGCTTATATATATACTAGTATATCTAACATAGTATATATATATCTATACTATATAATCAGTAACGACGGTGTGTGTCTTGTGTGTGTGGTTAGCAGATCGTGGTGTGTGAACAAAAATAAGAAAGACAGTGGTATATAGATAGGGCGAAGAATATCGAATTGAATTTAGTAAATAAAAGAAACAAAAAATTACATGGGCGCCGGGAGAGGCATATGGCTACAAGGAGGCATCACGGACTCTAATTTAGATATTTTTTAGAATAAAATGGTGTGTTTTTTCTTCCTTTAATACATTTGAGGTTTTTATTTTGAAAAACCTCTGAATTGAATTTTTAACTCCTCCCTAACATCAGCAGAAATAAACTTATCTTCTCAAAAAATAATTTTTAGCCGCCACCGCGAGGGTATTTTTTTCGTAATTTAATATAGATAGGTGTGTCAAGTAAAAAAGTATTGTATAAAAAGATTGTAATTCGTTTTGGGTCTTCTATTCTCTGGCCCTGTTGACATTGCGCTGTTTGTATCCGATTGTAAGATCGTTAACGTGGTCAAATAACATTCAAGGGCGAATTTTCACCGTGTTGTATTTCCATGTTGAAAGCCGCAAGATGAGCGGCGCCATGCACTGGCTCACACCTGGATTTGTCGGCAAACGTCAACGGGAAAATACGCATAAAGAATGACTAAGCAGAGTCATTCGGCTGATAGCTTCAGAGAAATAAAGGTATGATGCAAATGTTAGGATAAAATTCTGACCCTCTCTATTTCTCACCCCTCTCTCTCAATGCTATATAACTATCTGATATATTATATATTATATAATAGACGTAATAGATATATCTATATATATCTTTTTCTCGCTTTTTATTTCTTTCGGGATGAAAAATTCTGATTTCATTTTAGTTGTTAATCATGCCTTTCACACACACCACACCTCACACACATATCATTATTCACAAAACAACACACGCACATCATCACATTCATCATATAATATTGATTATTATATATTATCATTATTATATTATGTGTGGTGTGTGTGTGTGTGTTGTGTGTTGTGTGAGATATGTGTTGTGTTGTGTTGAAAGGCATGTATACGCTAAATGAAAGAATTTTTTATTCCGAATGAAATATAAATCGAAGAAAGATAAAAAAAAGATAGCTGCACACACAGAGAGAGAGATCACGCGCTGACAGAAGTCAGAGAGAGAGAGATAGAGTAGAGAGAAGAGAGAGAGAGAGAGCACAGAGCAGAGAGAGAGAGTAGATGAAAGAGATGTACACCGACCAAAGATTGAACTAAAGAGTACCATCGAACATCTTTTGGATTTCTTTATATTTAAGACATAATAACCTATAGGTGTATACTTAATTGCCAAGAACGAGTCTTATGAAGGAGAGAAGAGTATATAGGTTACTAATCAGATAACCACAAGAAGTAAAAGGGAGATGAATAGGAGTTTGATATATCACGAAGCTTTAATGCTGAGAGTGAACGTATGAGCGGGATCTGGGATTTCGAATCGCTTACACACAATGGTAAGTTCCCAGCACGTTATAGAGGCCTATAGGATCTCCACGTGTAACCAGCGACGCGGTAAGGCAGCAACCGGAGAATGGAGAAAAAAACAAAAAACAAAAAAATCCCAAAAACAGAGCAGACAGCACCACAGCACACAGAACTGGAAGAGCACATGACAGTGTTTAGAGCAGTCATATACAACATATAAGTGTTAAAAACATAAATCTTTTTAGACAGTGAAGATAAACTTCATAAAGCTGCGTTTACACAATATTTATTGCCTTTTCGACCCTGCCTCATCCAAATATATGGGATCCTAAGTATATACATGCACTACGGTGGAGGCTGAATCTTGGCTTTAATCGAGTATTCACCAATTTTAATATTTCGTAATCAAAAGTCTTTATCTCGTCTCAGTGGTCATTAAATCGAATTTCTTTCAACATCTAGACATGACTCCCAGGGAAGATTTCGAAGACGTGAACCTGTGGTGTAGTCTGGGCTTGGGCTTGTTCTATGTAGAGAGACAATAATCAGAAAAGAAAGAGAGGCAACAAGAACGTATAAACAAGACGCCCGAAGCGTATGCTAAGATCTTGTGCTGATAGCAACAACTTCGAATTATATAACATACGAGTAGTCTATGTGTCTAAAGAATAATTAGAGAATACTATTTTTTATTAATCGGATATAGAAAGTAAAATTATTGACTAAATAGATACCAAGTTTTAAGGTTGTGGTCTGCTTGTGATTCAATTAGCCTACATATATCAAATCAATTCCCACCATTTAAAATAATATAAAATAGTCATTTAAAATACCGTTCAAAAGACCACTTTCAACATCTCCTAGTTTTTATTATAGGGTATTTAATGATTAGAATACATTAAAATGAACTAGAGTAATAGATTAAAAAAATTGAGGATAAAATGATGACACTGAGTTATATGCACGTGAAGTTTTATAAAGCTGTGTTCGTGTACATATATACTTTTCTTTGGCGTAATATAGTTCTATAGACTTTAAAATGGTATTAGTGAAATTTATATAAGATAAGTGTATCTGAGCCGCCTCATACCTTTAAATTTTTAGCTCTCAACACAGGAAGGCAAACGAAAATCGACACGAGTAACAGGCACTAACTTTAGAAGTCGGAAAGTCTGTAGATTCACGGGTACTCGTTATCATCGTGTGACCATTGCAAAATAAAAGAAGAAGAGCAAAGTAACGAAACAATGAAAAAAAGAAGCCAAGAACACAGAAAAAAGATTATGACAAAGGAAGAGAAAGGAGAAGAAAGGAGAAAAGGGAAAGAGAGAAAGAGGCAGAAAATAAAGGATAAAAGAAGAGAAGAATGAAGGAAGGAAGTAAAAAAATTAAAGATAGAAAACAAAAGAAATGAAGTATAAAAAATGAAGAGAAAAAAGAAGAAGAAAAACAGAAAAGGAAGAAAATATAGACAAGTAAAGAAGAAAACAGAAAAGAAAGACAGGAAAAATGATACGTGAAGAAAAAAAAAGAAAGAAAAAGCCAGAGAGAGCACTTAGAGTAAAGCGAATAGGAGAAGAGAAGGAGAAAAGAAGGAAAAGAAAAAAAAAGAGAATAAGGAGAGCAGAGATAAAAGAAGAGAAATGTAAGTGAAAGAGAGCGAAGAGGAAGAAAAAAACGAGCGAAAGAGATAAGAAGTAAGAAATAAAGAAAGGCGAGAGAAAATAAAGAATACAAGAAAGGAAATAAATGGAGAAAAACCCACAGCAGGAAGGAATAAAAAGAGAGAACAAAGCATCTTGTTAAAGAAAGTCATACGCCAAGAAGGAGAGCGGTGCAAGGACACACGAAAGTTAGTACAAGGAATAAAAAAGGTTTTCTATATTTTAAACTAAATATAGACACTTTGTACAAGCCATGAAGGCTATGAATTATATTATTGTTTCATGTTTATCTAGGCGATAAACTATTTAAAGCCACCATGGCTGACTCCCAACATAATATAGTCACCAAAATACGTCAAAAGTAGCATTCGAAAATAACGGAATATATATAAACCAAAAATAAACAAAAAGCAGAAAAAAAAAAAATAATCGTGTCTAACTCATCTATACAATCAAATCAAAAATGGTCAGCCGAAAGACACAGTAAGAAGCTATAGTAAGGAAATCTATAGACGACACTATCAAAAGTATATTGTATTTTTCCACGAATTTTCTGAGAGGATTGGCATAAGAATAAAGATGTCATTGCGTTCGTAATTACAAATAAGCAGAATCAATTCTATGATAAAGCATTGATGTACCATGGACAAAGAAGAGTCTGGTCTGTTAAAAGTACGGAAGTCTGCGATTTGAGATTAGAGAATGTTCTTTATTATTATTGTTGTTTTCAGATTACATTGCCTTCTTTTTTTTACGATGTTTCATTCAAAATGAACGTCTGAGAATCGCTGAGTGGAAGAAAAAACGTCGATGGAAAATAAAATACAAGATATATTCTTTTGAATTTCTGTGGAGACACTGATCTGTAGTGTGATGAATAAGATGAGGTCCAGCTGTCTGGTTTTATAACTTCAAAGGATGATCTGATTGGGTCGGAGGCAAATGAATTTAACCCCGATGGCAATGGTAATTGAAGAGACAACATTTTAAACATACGAACCCAACGCACATACATTTCTATCGTCTCTAGTGAATATATTTTGCCTTCTCCGTCTCAGTAGGAGCAGGCAAACTTTAAGATGTTATTCATACATCTCTCTCTCTCTCAATCTTCTCTCTCTCTCCACACACACACAGCAGAGGCGAGATCTCACCACACACACAACACACACAGGCACACACACGAGAGATATATAACTATATATAATATTTGAGGGTACTATATATATAGAAAATAGTTGTAATAGTATAAGTGATTGGAGTGAGAGCGTAGAAGGTGGCCCACTATTTCTTTGTACATTAGTAGAGTGCTCCAATCATCAATAATAGGTAGTTGTTATGTCTATAAACACACAGAATAATGAAGATCCTTGTAATAGGCCGCCACCAACAGAACAACACGACCACACCACACACACACATATAATATTAGTAAAATATATAAATATTATATACTACTGTGTATGTGTGTGTGTGGTGTGTGTGTGTACGAAACTTAAACATAAAAAAAGTGCTAAAAACCAACCCACGACTGTTATCAGACTTAAATTAAAAGCACGCCAGTAAAAACTGCTGTGAAAACGTCAATAATTGAGAGATAATAATAATAATATCCAAATAATAAGAACACATAGATCAACAAATCCATGCCCAGGAAAGGCGTCGGAAAAACAGCGCCATCTGAGAGGAATTACAGATAGATCAAAAAAAAAGTCAGTTAAAAAAACCGATGTTATAAAATTGAGTTGTAAAAAAAAATCGAATACCCTCAAAATGAAATAAAAACCAAAAAGACTTGCGGCATAAAAATGAACGCCTAACATACAGTAGAAGGATTGATCACGCACTTAAAATGCGAACGCAGTCCATACCAAGCCATACCCAACAACAATCAGCCTAGGTCAGAAGGATTGACTATAGAGTAGAGCACATGAAAAATAAGAACTTGTCATCTAGTGGAATGTGCGCTAGATGTCCAGCGCGAAACCACGGAGTAAATCGAAAGAAAAGGTGAAAGAGTAAAAAAATTACTTAGACAATTACTAGAGACGTGAGCAAGTGACTGTGGGACAATGAACGGCAGCGGTAGTACCGACAAAATATATTGACGGGCACTCTGAGAGTGTAACGGTCACACTAGTCTGTTTGAAAAATGAGACATGGATGATATTGGAATTACCAGAGGAAAGAATCGGGACTTACAGAACACAGCATTAAAGGTCGGAATAGAGAATGAGGCTCCGAGAAGAGGTTCTCGGAGAATATCAGGTAGGAGAATACAGCTGCCTCAGTGAAAGACCAACCACCATCAGTCTAACGGGGTGTTATAAAATGCAAACACCATATGTGCTGAAATAGTATAAAATATTAAAATTCTCAATTTAGTGTGTAATAAATAATATACATAATGTAATAATCAAAGTAAAATAAAATATAATAATAATTCTTTATTAGCACACCGGGTCTATAATCAGGAATGTTGTTGGGAATTGGTCCATAGTGAGCCGGAGGCAGAAAAAAGTGCTAATATATATATATATATATATATCATATATATATATATATTAAATAATTAAGTTATACACTACTATATTAATAGAAGGATTCAAGTAATTACGATCTTTCTGTTAAATTCTGTGTCAACACGAGTTCATAAATTATTTGTAATGAGGTTAAACCTAAAGCAAAATCATTTCAAATAGCAATTAATAATAATATAAATATCTATTCACCTTACGAAAATGTACTTCTCCGAGCTTTCCACGCTCTCTCTCCAATCCTCTATTTAATCTTATATTAAAATAAAAATCATATATATAATATAAAAATTACTTATACATATATACTATTGTGTCATCATAGATCGAACAAACTCCTTACAATACACAGTAAGTGCACCTGAAACAAATCTAAAGTATGTATTTAACAAACATTGGCTAATGATAATTTTAATATATATGAAATTTAGACTTCACAGTAACTGCATATCGCGGGCGGTTCCTACTGTTGAATATCGCCAGACAGCGGGGGAGTCATCCCTCCTTATTTATTTTCTAACTTAGCGCTAGACCCAAGGAGATTATCTTAGCATCTGTAGGTGACATGCGGTATCAGCAAAACTACCATCACACAGTCACTCCTCATTATACCTGCATCACAGATTCCATGTGCTACTCATAGGGCTGAGTATTGATGACGAGGGCCGGTATCTAGAACCAAAGACCTTGTGATTCCCTTAACGGAACAATTCTATACCTATAGAACCTGATGATAAAGAAAATAGAACTATGAAAAGACCTTGAGATGGTAGTTTTGATTTGTCGTATGTGTTAGATTGTGGTTTCAGCGCTCTCAGTATAGGTGAGGTTAAGAACTCGAGATGAACCAGCTCACGTGCTCCCTCATAACCAAATGCAGTACCGGTATCCATGACATGGCAGAGGGTGGGTAAAATACAATTTAAATTATCCTCAGTGTTTATACGAGATGTGTATAAATAGTACAATAGAGTGGATACTTTCTGCGCAAAGTATATGCATTGCTCCAAATGATATAACTATACACGAGCTTTTTTATTTTAAGTTTTGGAGTGTTTGCATCTTTGAGGTGTTAAAAAAGTTTTTACAATCTATTTTTGGCTAGAAGCTTAAGAATACTTGTATTGCTCCATGTCAGATCACGTTTGAAAGCACGGTCACGTCAGATCAGTAAGTTAAGCAGCGATGATCCCTGCTTAGTATCAGTTGGGTGCACACCACTTGGATCAACGCTGTAGTCCTACTTAGTCCGAGCTTTAGATATACATTAAGAACATAGTGTTGACAAAAATGAATCTCTAACGATCCATTGCCCCTTAAAGAGATAGAGAACCCGCTCAGGAAGCAAGTTGATCTGTCATTTTTCTTGAGAAGTATTCTATTGTGGTAACGAGTTTTTTTTTATGTTTTTGGAGAGGGGTAGGGGTTGAATCAATCGAGGAGAACGATCAGACATAGAAGACTGTTGTCATATTTTGCAAAAACTACTCACTACCTGAGTTAAATCACCACTTAGACACGCTCATTTCCTAGCGCGATATCAACACTGCCCGCCGTACACCATGACGTATTGTTGTGGGTGGCTAACCGACAAAACAACACAGGTTGAGGAATCATCTTTTTGATATAGTGGATTATCAAATCCAGATGCGCTTTTGGCGAGATTACACCGAAGCCGGAAGTATTGAAAAGACTCGAGAGCCCAGTACTATGTAGAGAAAAAAATAAAAGAGCAAGCAAACAAAAACAAAGAGCACCAAGAAAAAAAAAGAAGAACGAAGACGAATAATACTAAATCTAACGTATTGGTTTTGTTGTTGGCGCTGAGCTGAAATGGGGAGGTGCTGGGAGCTGGCGGAATCGTAAAGAGCGAATGGCGAAAGTGTAAAAGAGTGGATTAAGGTATAAGAGAAAAGAAACCTGGTAGTTATTATATATGTTGATTCTTTGAGTATGTTAGTCTTAAAAAAAGAAAGGTAAAAACACAAAAAAGCAAAGAATAAAGCAAAAAAAAAGATTATATTATTTTGTATCCATCGAATAGATACTAAAAACCGTCCTCATAATCGGAGCTATAAAAAAAAGAAAACGAAAAAGTACGATGACAGATCTGCCACTGGTTACTTTGAAATTGGAAATTTCCAACGAAGGCTGCTATGTCACTTTTAGTTCACTAGGCTCTCCTTATATCCTTAAATTTGCGTAATATATAGTATAATAGTATATATAAAGCTTAATCTTAGTATTCTACTAATATATAAAAAACTAACACTATATCTGTTGTTTGTTTCAGGTGTGTCAGTTTTTTATTTTCCTGTAGCAAAAATGCAACAACTTTTATGGAAACGGGGAGTTGGAAATAACGGCTTGTGCTGATAAAGAAAGGAATAAAAAATTGATTGGAATTTGGAATATGATGAAAAGAAAATATAGTTCTGATCCTGAAAAAGGTGAAGCGCTGGTTGCCATGAATAAGAGTAAAATAGAAAAAGAAAATGCGGGATATAATAGAAGAGTAATCAACAAGATATTAAATACAGACAAAGGAGGAAAAAACAAATGGCTTTGGTAGATATTTGCATCATATAGAGTCAGGCGTCTTCCGCTAACGAGCTAGCATAGCTATTCGCAAAGGTGTTCCAGAATATCTATATATTCATATCTATCCATCAATCAATTTATATCTATATCTATCTATCTATTATCTAATCTACTATTAATTTATATCTATAACAAATACTATACTATCCTATCTATTTATTTACATCTATTCAATCTATCTACTTCTATTAATTATATCTATTATCTGATCTATTAATTATATCTAATCTATCATCTATCTTATTAATCTTATATGCTGCATCAATCTTAGTGTATCTATCTAATTAATTATTGTATCTACTCTTTCTATCTATCTATTAATCATTATTTCTGATTTAATCTAATCTAATCTATTTATTTAAAATTTATATCGATTACTACTATCTATCTACTTATATTACTATCTATCTCATCTTATGAGTCTATCTATTAATTTATATCTTCTATTATCTATCTATTATTTAATATCTAGTCTTTGTATCTATCTATCCTTTAATCTATATCTATCTATCTATCTATCTCACTATTAATTTATATCTATCTATCTATCTATCATCTATTATATTATATCTATCTATCCTATCTATCTATTAATTTATATCTAATCTATACACTACTATTCTATCTGATCGATTAATTGTATAATCTATCCTATCTATCCATATCTATCTATTAATGTATATCTATCTATCTATCCTAATTAATGTAACTCTAATGCTATCTAATCTTATCTATGCTATCTATCTATTGATGATATCTAAATCTATCTAATCTATCTACTAATCTATTATTTAAATGTATACTATCTAATCTATCTTCTATCTTATCTATCCTATTAATTATTATACAATCTATCTATCTATATTACAAATGTATATTCTATGATATCTATCTAATCTATCTAATGTATATGCTAAGGTCGTATCTAGATCGATCTTATATATCTACTATTAATCGTATATTACTCTATTTCTATCTATCTATCACTATTAATGTATAATCTATCTATCTATCTATTAATTTATATTCTATCTATCTACTCAATCAATTTATTTCTTATCCACTCAATCTATCTACTTTAATTATCTATATCTTCTGCTGGAATCAATTGCTTGCTCATTAATTTGAGATATAGATTCATCAATCTATATAATGTAACCTATAGATTGAACACATAGCTTTAGTGTGTCAGTTCAAATTTTTGTACACCGTGGATAATTACAATACTTCGACATAAGCACCACAGGAAATAAGCATAAATCCTTCGCACATACACGATTGACATACCACATGTTTTATATTCCCGGCCCACACAGGGCTATAACACACACACACACACACAGTCACAACACACAATATATATATATATATATAATGTGTGTGTGCCGTGTGGTGTGTGTAGGGTGTGTTGTGTATGTAAGTAAACAAATAATTATAAACCAAGTAACTATAACAAAATTTAGAATATAGGTATTGGCAAGTATAAATATTATACCATACTAATATATATGAGTATAGTATATATATATAATATGCATACACTACTTACACACATCACACAGCTATCTATGCACGTATTATATATATAGTATAATACTATATATATAGTTATATATATATCATATATACAGAGAATTATTTCTATTATTCAGACCTCAATATATAATTGTAGTAGAAAATGGAGTGAATCGACAGTTATGTTGAAAGTAGTACTGATGGAAAGAAAATGGGTTGCTTATGAAGGCGGAGAATTGATTGAAAATTGCCGACGACGTGTTTTCGACCAGAATTGTCTTCGTTGCATGAATAAGATCCTATTTAGTATATTTTAAAATAATAATAGGAAATATAAATAATAATAACAGAGAAGCATAAAAGTTTGAGTATTAGACAAACCAAGTCTTTTTCGCTGCAGAATAGTTTAATAAAAATCAAAAAAATCAGAACATTCTGCCCAAAAGAAGACCCTGTTTATACTGCCATTAAACCCAAATTTTATCATTATTATTCCTTAATATTATAATTCACTTATTAATTATATTATCTATTATTATTATTATTATAGCTCCTTAGTTGGATTTTCAACATCACACTTCTTGATCGGTCTATTCACGTGGAAGTCTTGAGTTGACAGCAATTCACTCAGGCTCTCCCAGGACTCTTCTGAGTATCCTGGCAGACTTTGCGACTAGAGTGCAGTGTTCTTGAAATGGATTTTCAATCTCCATCGCCTCTGACTTTACCAAACTTTCCTCAAACTCTTTCCCAATACCTTATTGGGACTTTTTCCAAGTACATTGCCAACACAACAATTGGTTATCTCGACTCGTATGGACTTTCAATATTCAAACCTTTGCAAGTTCGTGGCACAGGCTGCCAGATATTATTGTATTCATTACTGAATATATATTATTATTACTTATTATATTATATTATTATTATTATATTGATCGAATAATAAAATTTACAAAGACATTATTCTCGAGCTGAAGATCCTTTTGTGATAACTTCGTAGTTCTTCTTTGTAATTGCGATAATACATCATCATCCACCATATCCTAGCTGAATATCTCGCAAGAATCTAAATAATATTATCAACTACTAAATACAATAAAGAAATGACAATAAATAAGAAATTAACTCGAATAGAAGATAAAGAAACTAATACAAAAATAAAATCTTAATTTAGGAGCAGTGAAATAAAAGAATAAGTACTATAAACATAACTTTGAACCTGGGGATGTTTGTGATTCAAATTTTTTTAATGATTAATAAATTGTGAACCTGAGTCGTGATATCTTTTAATAATCAATCCAAATTCACAACGTCCCAGCGACCATGAGTCAAGATATAACACAGTTTTAGAACCGAATAATTTCCCTTTGATTTAACGAACGTAACTTGCCGAATCTTGTGCAATGGAAGCCAGAAGCACCGCAAGACATTTTAATTATCGGTAACAGTTTAGTCCGAAGGCAACAATCACCTCAAGTTTCAATGTCCTTACGTCTTATGGGTTTACGCAATCGTATTGAGAAATTGTAGAAAGCGATTGGAAGCTAGAGGGAAAAAGACAATGGGGGAGTGTTCTTATAATTCCTTATAATCCTTAACAAGAAAAAGTTGAATAAAAACTTTAATAGACGTTTCTTGTCCAGCATATTAAAAAAACAAAAACAGATTTGTTTGCATATTTTAAGGGGTCAAATAAGAACAAATCACGACGAAAAGGTAATCAAATGTAGATAAATGGTAATTAAAAGTAGACTCGATACAATAGAAGAGATGCTGGAAATTACGTCCGACGAAACAGAGTATTGGCTACCTCGCATTGGCTTACTGCTGAGCACGAATATGCCCTGTTATTTATAAGTAAACTGTCGGCGCATTCATTAGTCTTATAGGGTGTATACCTATAATAAATATACATACACGAGACGGTGGTTATTGCTCACTAGAGTCGTGGGCTCGGCTACCCGAGTTCAAATCCTGAACCAGGTCTATTTCCACATTCATAATAGCAGCTTATAACATCATTGGGAAAATGTTAGGAATCCAACTATGGGTAAGTAGTAAAGTGACAGATGGGTTTTTAACATCATAGTACGAAGTCAGTATAGGTAGTAAGGACAGAGGATTTCTGAATTAACATAGAGAGTAAAACCACTCTAATCAGAAAGATTTAACGCATTAAAGCAGTCATCTTTTTGTGCCTACATCCGTTCAATATATTTGATTTAACATTCTTCTGGTTTGGGATTCGTGCAACTGCTAATTCGCATCCTACACACAGCCGAGAGCCCCATACACACAACACACCACACAAAAGTCCCACGCCCACACACATATAATATATATCGAACAGCGTGTCTGTGGATTACCGATATATATATATATATATATATATATATATATATATATATATATGTGTGTGTGTGCGCGAAAGAAAAAAGAATGGAGAAAATAATCTTATCGGTAGTGTAATTGATAGTGAAAAATTGAAAAGACAGGTTCATAAAATGGAGGGATGTCTAGTTCACCAACGCTGCAAGTATTTGTCAATCTATGTCTATAGTCAAGAAATCTTGCTTCAGGGTATTTTGTTATTAAGGAAATACATGTATCAAACATGAATAAAATAAGGGATTGTCGAAGAGTATTTTTGATGCATCAAAATCACATCCTATAAATCATAGCTGATGAAAAACTAGCGTTCCTTAGACTTGGTTCTGAAAGCCCTGGTGAAGATCCTACCTAAACAGATTAAAACACATGCAGCGTTGGCTGAGAATAAGAGGATATCACTACACACACATTTTTATAGACTGTGTTTCATTTCAATGTTTGCACTTGTAGTATAATATATTATTATAATATAATATATATATATGAGTGTGGTGTATGTGTGTTAGTAAGTGGGCGTGTGTGTGCGGCATCATGCGCTAAAATTAAACAATGTTTTCACTTATACTAAATTTATATCTTCTATAGGAATTAATTTCTAACGGAGGAAATAAATCTCTGAAATCAAGATATTTCAGTTTCTCGTAGATGTAATTCCCTAAATTCAATATCTGAAGCGTCATACTTCTTTTAAACATGCTGATTCTCTTAGGGTAATCGAAAGTTTATCAAAAAACCAAGAAGTGGTCTCGATCCTCACTACTCAATCACTATTTAATTAGGAAACATAATAGTTTTGTCGAGAATATGAGTGTAGGTTATCTGATGGATATGATATGAGAGGGTGTTTTCGAGAATTTGAGAATTACCGCGAGATGCGGAGTCGGATTTGGCACCAGTAGTATGGGGTTGGCTGGAGAGGATATGTTAATCTAATGGAAATAGAGAGAACCCATATCTCTACATATCATCCTCCTCTTAATCTCACACACCGGTGATAAAAGACGCACTTCATGTCTTCGTACTTTCGCTGATAAGCCGTGAAAGAAGGCGAGGAATGTAAATGTTTCTCTACCTTCTATAAATACACACACTTATCATCTCCCCAACCCATACTCTGGCCCATATCGATCCGCACATCCTGAGTTTCCCTGCAAATTACCGCACCCACCCTCTCATTTTTCCTAATCCCATCAGATAAGCATACAACTCCTACTACGAACAAATATTATTTTCTAATTAACTGATGACGTTTGAGTAGATGAGGACGAGACACTTCTTGGTGATAAACCTTATCGAATACCCCTAAGAGAATCAGGCATGTTTTTAAAGGAATATGACGCTTCAGAAGTATTGAATAAGGGAGTTATAACAGTCTACCCGAGAAACTGAATAATCTTATTCAGGGATTATTTCTGCCTGCGAGATAGGAATAATTCCTATGAGAACTAGAGTATGTCATAGTAATAAGTGAAACATTGTAATTTTAGCGGCATATGCACGACACACAACCGCACTTACACTCAACACAAACACACACGCATAGTATATGTAATTACTGTAGGCGGTATGAGTTAATATACAGGAAAATTGTGAAAAAAAGAGCACTAGTTCATATAAAATGAGATGATAGTTTATGTATCAGAAGGCCTAAAAGCGCTGGCAAGTGATTTATAATCTGTTTAGTAGATCTTCAGGCGGGGCTTTTCAAACAATTATAGAAGCTAAGTTTTTCATTCAGCATTTTGTAGGCTGGATGATGCAAAAGTTAACTAAATCCCCTTATTGTCTGTGATGCATGATAATTTTCGCCATTATATAACAAAGAGCCCTGAGAAAGAAAAGATCCTTACCTAAACAGATTGAGGAAATACTGCAGCGTTGCTGAAATCAGACATCCCTCATTATGACCTGTGTTTTTTCAATTTTTCACTATATTAATACCGTCAGATTCATTTCCATCTGCTATTCTCGCGCACACAACACACATATATATATTATATATATATATATATATATATATGTATATATATACTCGTTATCGCCAGACACCGTGTTTCGATATATATATAGTGTGTGTGTGTGTGTGCAGTGTTGTGTGTGTGTGTGTAGGATGCGAAGTTAGCAGTTGCCACGAATCCCAAACCAGAAGAATTGTAAATCAAATATATATTCGAACGGATTACGGTCACAAAAATAAATGACTGCTTAATCGTTAATTTTCGTAGTTATGTGTTCGTGTTTTCCTCTCGATGTTCACAATTCAGAACTGTCCTTTCCTAATATCTATGTTAATAAATGTTAAATCGAACACCCATCATGTCTCCTACTTACTACCACCAGTGAGTATGGCATATTCCTACATTCAAGCAAATGTAGGAGGAGTACTTTGAAATGGAAATGACTGTTCAGGATCTGGTTTGCAACTGGGTACCGAAGCGCCTACTTCTTAAATGACAGATAACCACGTACTCGTAGTACTATTAATGTATTACTAGGTGAGGACACCCTGAACGTAAGACTAATGGCGAATGACGGCCGACAGGTAACTATAAATACCAGGGATAATTGTGGGCATAGCAGTAATGCTATCGGCAGAGAAGCAATAACTCGTTCGTTCGACGTAATTCGCATATCATCTACTCTATTGTATCGTCTACTTTCTATTAAAATACACATTTTCGTCATTTGTTACTCACTGCTCGATTTGTCTTATTTGGACCCTAACATATGAAACAAATCTGTTTGTTTTTTAATATGCTGGACAAGAAACGTCTTATTAAACTCTTTTATTCAATTTTTCTTGTTAAGGATTAAAGAATTAGTAAAGAAGCTCCCATTGTCTTTTTCTCCTAGTTCCATCACTTGCTAATTCTCAAGCGAGTGGTTAATAACAGACAATGAAATCTTGATTGTGTGTGTTGCTCTTACGGTAACTTGTATGATAATATATAGATGTTCATTCGTTGCTTCTCTTCCATGACACCAGAATGATTGGAATTACGTCGTTAAATCAAGGAAATTATTGGTCTAACTGTTTAATGAAGATGATCCTATCGGGAGCGGTGTAATTTGGAATTGGGGTTTGTAAAAGATGACTGCTCAGGTATTCATCCATAAAAAGTTTATTAATTCATTTAAAAAAAAATATTTGAATATGCACACCCATCACCTATACAATGTTCAAAGTTATATTTATATTTATATTGTAGGAAGATCATTTTTCACTCTAAAAAGATTTTTATATTTGTATCTGTTTCTTTATCTTCTATCTCATTAATTTCTTTAATTTTTTAAATTTGTCAATATTCTTTATTCTACATTTTTATATAAGATTAGTGATAGTATCCAAGATTGCAGGAATAAGTGGGATGGTGTGCTATACATTTATTCAAAAAAACGTACTGCATAGTTTCACCAAATGCGAGCTTCAGGATATATGACGTTGTACATTATAGTCGATGATATATTACATGAATAATCTATAGAGATAATAACTATAACTAATAACAATAAGAGATTCTAACTATAATAATTAACGATAAAATACCGTGCGACCGTGGCCACGCAGAAACTTGCCAAAAGGTTATGGAGAGTCCAACATGAAAGGTGCAGAAGTGATATCCAATTGTTGTTGGTATGTCAGTACTCGAGTTTAGGAACGGATCCACAAAAAGGATGGATTCGTGGTGCGGATATAGAATTGTAGAGGAAAGGTGGTAGAGAAATAAGAAGCTGAAGTGAATTGAAAGGTAACCAAGTTGCAGAACACGCACTGCTGCAGATCTGCTCAGAGATTACTTCAGAAGGAGGCCTGGAGAGAGCCCTGAGTGAGACTTGCCTGTCACTCAGCAAACTCCCCAGTGAATACAGAATCGCACGACATCAAGCTAATGCTGATATTAGTGAAAAACATCAAAACTGGCTATCTAGAGATACTTAAAATAATAATAAATAATAATAATAATAATGAACTAGATAATAATAATAATAATAATGAATTTGGGTGTATCGCAGATATTAACGAGAGGATCTGTCATTATGGGCAGAGATGGGATTATTGATATATTTGATTTTATTATTAACTTATTCCTGACAGCGAAAAGACCTGTTTCTTGCACTATACTCATAGATTTTCATGCTTCTCTGTTATTATTATTTTATTTCCTGATTGACTATGATTTAATAATAATACCTAAATAAGTATATTATTCATGACCAAGGACAAATATCTGTGTTCAAGAACACGTGTCGGCAATTCAATAAGTTTTCCTTCATTACAACATTTTCTTTCCATTATCTTCAACCATCAGCACTGTCGGATCATTCCAATCTTTCTTCTCACTTAATATATAACATTATTGCAGTTAATAATATAAATATATATACTGTATATACTGTTTATATTAGACTTATTATAATTATGTTAAATACTAATACATTTATATATACTATTATATATGTGTAGTGTTGTGTGTTGAGTTGGTGTAAGTGTTGTATGGCATACATATTATATTATTATATTAAGTATACGTACTTATATAATAATATATATATATATCTTGCACAATACGCCAATATAGTTCTAATTTTCGTTATAGTTATTTTTATAATTATTTGTTTTTACTTACATACCACACAACCTACACACACACACGCAACACACAATATATATAGTATATATATATGTGTGTGTGTGTGTGTGTGTGTGTGTGTGTAACAATACACTTCTGTGGTGGGCCGGGGAATATAAGAAACATTGTATGTCAATCGTGTATTTGGGCGAGGATTTATGCTTATTTCTGTGTGCGTCTATGTCAGGTATTGTATTCCACCGGATGTACAAATTTGAACTGACACACAACACGCTCTGTGTAATCTAAGTTACATATATAGATATGATCAACTCTATCTCAAAAATTAAATGAAGCAAAGCAATTGATTTCCTAGCAGAGTTAGTAGATTAATAGCATATGATTAGATTGATAGATAGATAATAAATTGATTGATAGATAGATAGATATATAATTATAGATAGATAGATAGATCGATACATGTGAATAGATAGGATAGATAGATAGACTAGATTAGACTATACATTAATAGATAGATAGATAGAATGATAATAGATAGTAACATTAATACGACTAATAGATAGATATATTATACATTAATAGATAATGTATAGATAGATATACATATTAATAGATAGTAGATAGGATAGATACGATAGATAGATAACATTAATATGAGATCGATAGATTAGATGAGAAGATAGATAGATGTAGCATTAGATATATAGATGTAGAGTAAGAAGATAGATAGAAAGATATACAATTAATTAGATACGATAGATAGATAATACATTCAATAGATAGATAGATAGATAATAGGATAACATTATGATAGATAGATAATAGATAAGAGTAGATTGATAATTGATAGATAGATAGATTAGATAGATATAAAATTAACTAGATAGATAGATAGATCAAGTAGAATATGAGCAATTAGAGAGTAGATAGATGAGTAGCATAGATATAAACTTAATAGATAGAATAGATAGATAGATAGATTACAATTAATAGATAGATGAGATAATAACCCCCCCCCCACTAGACATACATGCCGGCCTTGACTTTAAAGGTGCAAGTTGCTGGATGAGGTAAATTAATAGATTAGATAGATAGAATAGATAGATATAATTATTAAAATAGATATGATAGATAGATAGATATAATTAATAGATAGATAGATAGATAGATAGAGAATAATTAATAGATAGAATGATAGATAGTAGAATAAATAAATAAGATAGATAGATAGGATTGATAGATATAAAATTATAAGATAGATAGATAGATAGATAATAATAATAGAAGATAATAAGATATAAATAATAGAATAGATAGATACGATGATAGATTAATTAATAGATAGATAGATAGATTGATAGATATAAAGTTAATAGATAGATAATAGATAGGATAGATAGATAGATTAATTGATTGGATGGATAGCGATATGATATACTAAGATATATCGAACACCTTGATAGTATTTAGGTACTGGAAGACGCCTGACTTATAATGATGCAAATATCTCCAAAGCCATTTTGTCTTTTTTCTCTCTTGTCTGTATCTTAATAAATTTGATTATTTCTTATTGATCCGCATTTTCTTTTTCTATTTACTTTTCTATTCATGCAACCAGCCTCGACCTTTCAGTTTAAACTATATTTTCTTTTCAGCTCAACCAAAAATCATCAATTTTTTTTTCTTTCTTTATCAGAAACGTATTTCCATCCCTTCCAAAAGTTGCTGCATTTTGCTAGCGAAATAAAAACTGACACACCTTAAACAAACAACAGTATATATATATATATATATAGTATATATATATATTATAGTATATATATATATATATATTAACGCAAATCTTAAGGATATAAAACGCTATGATAAAAAGCATAGCAGCCTGGGAAATTCCACTTACAAGTAACACGTGGCGTCCGCTGACTTTTTCGTTCTTTTTTATAGTCCTATGAGGACCGGTTGGTACTATGAGGTACAGAAATAAATATCTTTTTTTTTTTGCTTTTTTTGCTTTTTGTTTACCTCTTGTTTTTAAGAACGACAACAAGAACAACAAATAGAAACAAGCGCACTAAATCCACCTTGACACTTCGCATCGCTTCTTACGATTCCGCCAGCTCCCAGCACCTCCATTTCACTCAGCGCCAACAAAAACCATCGTTAGATTATATATCGTCTCCTCTTTTTTTTTTTTGCTTTGTTTTTTGTTGCTGCTCTTTTTTTTTTTTTTATCTCTATCTGTGAGTTCATCTTCCGGCTTCGATGTCCGGCCAAAAGCCAACGGAATGATCAACCAGCTATATCCAAAAGAATACCTGAGTGTTTGCGTGCCACCAAAATACAGTCAGTCTGTTTACGGCGCGTAGAATCGACTTGTCCTATGGAAACTCAGGTGTGTTGTAGTTTTGCAAAAGACCAACAGTCTTCTATGTGTGTTTGTCCGATTGATTCACCCCCCAAAAAAATAAAAACTCGTTATCACACAAAGTACTTCAGAAATACACATCACTTTCGAGGTCTCTATTTAGGCAATGGATCGTGAGCTCTGTTTGCAAACACAATAGTTCTTAATAATCTAAGCTCAGCTTAGTTGGGCACGGTTGACAAGTGGTCACCCAACTGAATACTAGCAGGATCATCGCTGCTAACTTTACTGATGCTGACGTGAACCGATGCTTTAACGTGATCTGACAGTGAGCAAGACAGTATTCTAAAGTTCTAGCCAAAATAGATTGTAAAAACTTTTTAACACCAAAGATGCAAACACTCCAAAAACTTAAAATAAAAAAGCTCGTGTAGTAGTTATATATTTGGAATGCATATATTGCGTATATTTAGTCTTTATTCTGAGGATAGAATTATTGTTACCCAACCCCTGTGTCAGGATACGGCACAGGGTAATGAGAGCACTGCTGGTTTGGAATTCAGTTCTCCTTCTGAGTGAAACATTACACTGGAAAATAAAACTACTTCAGGTTTCAAGTTCTATTCTTCCTCAGTCGGTAGAATGTTCGGTTAGGAATCACAAGGTTCTTGTTCGATACCGCCTCGCCAACTCAGCCCTATGAGTAGCACAGGGATCTGTGCGGTAAAATGAGGAGCTGATGGTAGTTTTGGCGCTCCACCTCAGATGCTAAAATAATCTCCTTGGTCTAGGCTAGCTGAAAAGGGGGATAGACTCCCCCGCTGTCTGGCCGATATCGACATTAGGCCGCCCCGACGACTTTACTTACTTATATATATATAGCCAATGTGATAAAATATTAAATTTTGTTAGGTGATTACTGTATTGAAGATACGATGATGAATTTATAGTAATATATTGAAATTTGGAAGAGAGAGAGGGGAGTGGGGGGAATTTTGGGAAATTTTTAATATATATTATTGTTAAAATGTATGGTTTAATTGTAAAGGTAACAATAAATTTATTGTGTGTTGAAAGTTTAAAGGAAAGATCGTTTACTTGAATATATATATATATATATATATTATATATATATATATAATATAGTATATATATATTAGCACTTTTTCTCCTCCGGCACTAAGGACGCAATTCCAACAACTCCTATTAAAACCGTGTGCTAAAAGATTATTATTATTATTTATTATTATTATTATAATTATTATTATTACCACTCGCTGACTACTATTTCATCACTATGTGAATTTTTAACACCAGCATTAGTTTTGGTGGTCTTTCACTGAGGCAGCATGCTCTCTGTTTTCGGAACTCTTCTGATATTCTATCCACCTTAATGCTGTAGTTTTCTGTAAAGTCCCGATTCTTTCTCTGATTTCCCAATTCATCCAGTCCCTTTTTCAAACACTAGGTGACCGTTCACATGCGCCAATAATTGGTACATCGTTGCCTTCATGTCCCCACAGCATTGTCAGCTCTCTAGTAGAATCTAAGTATTGTTTACCTTTCACTTTCTTTCATTTTTCACTCCGTGGTTGCTGAACACAAAATCCACTAGATGACAAGTTCTTTTTTTTATGTTACTCAACTCTAGGTCAATCCTTCTGACTAGGCTGATTGTTTGGATGGTTGGATGGCTGGTTGGATTTAAGGCGTGTCAACCTTTGTAGGGTAATTTTATGACGAAGACTTTTTATTTTATTCATTCTTGATGGGTATTCGATTTTTTTAAACTCACATTTTAAAATCGTTTTTTAACTGATTTTTTAGATCTATTTAATCCTAGATGGTTCCGAACCTTTCTGGCAGGATTTGGTGATCCATTATTATTATTATTATTATATTATATTATTATTATTATTGACGTTTTCACAAGCAGTTTTAACTGGTGCTTTAATTTAAGTCTGAAACAAGTCGTGGGTTTTTAGACTTTGTTTATGTTTAAGTTTCGTACACACACACACACACACACACAACACATATATATATATAATATATATAAATATTATGTGTGTTGTGTGTGTGTGTGTGTTTCTGTCGTGTGTGTGTATAACAACTCTATTATTGATATTGAGCACTCTACTAATTAGTACAAAAAAAATTGGGCCACCTCTAACTTACCAATCATAACCATATATAACAAAATATATATATATATATTATATATTATATATATATATATGTGTTGTGTGTGTGTGGTGTGTGTGTGTGTGTGTGTGTTGGAGAGAGAGAGAGAGAGAGAGAGAGGTGAGAGAGAGACAAATATTCACTAAGACGATAGAAATCTATGTGCGTATGCGTGTATGTTTAAAATGTTGTTCTTCAATTACATTGCCATGGGTAAAATCATGCCGAACCAAGTAGATAATCCTTGTTATAAAACGCAGCAGTGACTTTATTCAATGGAACTACAGATCAGTTTCCACAGAAAATTCAAAAGAAAATCTAAATTTATCCCATCGAGTTTTGTTCTTCCCACTCAGCGATTCTCAGACGTTCATTTGAGAAAAGTAAAGAAAAGAAGAGAAAGAGAAACAAAAAAAGAACAATCCAACTCCCAAGTATGAGACCCGACTTACAGACAGACTCTCATTCTCATAGGAAACAGATCTTATCAGAAGTGAATTCTGTATTGAAATTACGAACCGCATGAATCTTATGCCAACCTCAGAAAATCGTTGGGAAAAATCAAGAATTTGATCTTTCAAAGAATCAATTTAGCTTGTACTTGTCTTCGCTGACCATTTTTGAATATTGAAGAGAAGAAACAACGATAGTTTTTTTTTTCTGTTTTGTTTTTTTTGTTTTTTTTTTCTTTCTTTGGAATGCTACTTTGACGATTTGGTATATTGGGAGCAGCATGGTGGCTTTAAAAGTGTTACCAGAAACAAAGAAAATATTACATAGCGCCATTCGGCTGTTAAACGTCAATTTCAGTTTGAAAATATAACCTTTTTTTATTCTTTATAACTTTTGTATTTTTCGTTGACATGATTTTTTTAACAAAGTTGTTTGTTTTTTTTATTCATTCTCCTTTATTTTCTCATTTTATTTCCTTTTTGTATCTTTATTTTTCTTCTCTCCTTTCTTTATTTTCTACTTTATCTTCTCGCTTTTTCTTTTCTCTCTTTTTCTTCTCTTTCTTCATTTCTCTCTTTATCTTCTTCTTTCCTCATTTCTCTTCTTTTTTTTTCTTTCCTTTTTTCTCCTTCTTTTCTCCTTCTTATTCTTTCTCGGCGTTTTCTTCTTTTTTTCTTACGTATCAATTTTCTTCTTCTTTTCTTTTCTTCTTACTTGTCTTTTTCTTCTTCCTTTTCTTCTCTTCTTTTTTCTTCTTCTTTTTTCTCTTCTTTTTTTTTCTTTCTTTTTTTCTTTATCTTAATTTTGCTTCTTTCCTCCTTCATCTCTCTTCTTTTTTATTCTTATTTTCTCCTCTTTTTCTCTTTCCTTCTTTTCTCCTTCTTCTCTTTCTTTCTTCTTTCTAATCTTTTCTCTCTCTTTTTCATTTTTCTTATTTTCTTCTCTTTTTTTTCAATGGTACACTGACTAACGAGTACCCCAATCTACAACTTTTCCGACTTAAGAGCTGTTACTTCGGTCGATTTTTTGCTTTGTGTTGAGAGCTAAAATTTAAGGTATGAGCGAGCTTCAGATACACTTATCTTTATAAATTCACTAAAACCATTTAAGCTTAGAAATATATTACGCCAAAGAAAATATCATATGTAAAAAACAAGCTTTAAACATATTACATGCATATAACTCATCACATTTTATCAAGTTTTTAATCACTACAGTGCCATTAAATGAATTCTATATTAAAAACCGTAATAAAATAGGATGTTGAAGTGGCTGGAACGGATTAATGACAATTAGTTTATTTAAATGGTGGGAATTGATTTAGATATATGAGGATATTGAGTTACAAGCAGAACTAATTAAACTCTGCGTATCTATTTTATCAATTATACTTCTATATCCGTAGA
The DNA here is from genome assembly GCA_023376005.1 of Doryteuthis pealeii. NCBI lineage: Eukaryota > Metazoa > Mollusca > Cephalopoda > Myopsida > Loliginidae > Doryteuthis > Doryteuthis pealeii. The sequence continues at coordinate 82,796,470 of CM042146.1, read as the reverse complement.
CTAAAAAAATGTTTCTCTAATATTCTTTAGACACATAGGACTACTCTATTATATAATTCGAGTATCACAGCCAAATTGACAGCTTCAGGGTCGTTTTGTTTTTTTTGTTGCTTTTTGTCTGGATATTGTCTTACAAAAACCAAGCCCAGACTACACAAGGTTCACCTTCGAAATCTCCTGGGGTCATCAGATGGCAAAATATCCGATTTATGACCAAACTGAGAGAGATAAAGATTTTGACTTCAAATATTAAAATGGTGAAACTGATAAAGCCAGATTCAGCTCCACGTTAGATGGTCATGAATAAAGGATCCCATATATTTGCAAAGCAGGGAAGGGCAATAAATATTGTGTAAAACGCAGCTTTTGAAATTTATCTTCATGTCTAAAATTTGTTTTTTAAATTTATGTTTATATGATTTCTGCTAAAATGTTATGCTCTTCCAGTCTGTCTGTCTGTCTGTCTGTCTGTTTTTTGGGTTTTTTTGTTTTTTTTTTTTTCTTCCTTCTCGGTCTGCACGGTGGTCACGTGGAGTAATGGCTAACGTGCTGGACTACCACATTGTAGTAAGCGATTTCGAAATCCAGTCCCGCTATTACGTTCACTCTCGCATTAAAGCTTTGGTGAATATATAAAATCCATCATTCCCTATCTTTGGGTTAGATAGTACCATTACTCTTCTCCTATAAGGATCTCTTTGGCATTAGATAACCCATGAAGGGTTATATGTTCTTAAATAAAGAAATCAAACCTTTGTGGTCTCTTTATTCATCTTTTTGGTTCGATTACATCTCTCTCTCTCTCTCTCTCTCTCTCTCTCTCTCTCTCTCTCTCTCTCTCTCTCTCTCTCTCTCTCTCTCTCTCTCTCTCTCTCTCTCTTCAACCTATCTTTTTTTATCTTTCTTCGCATTTTATTTCATTTCGGATGAAAAATTCTTTCATTTAGTGTATACATGCCTTTCACACACACACACATACTCACACACACACACACACACACACACACACACATATATATATATATATATATATATATATATATATATTGTGTGTGTGTGTGTGTGTGTTTGTGTGTGTGTGTGTGTGTGTGTGTGTGAAAGGCATGTATACACTAAATGAAATCAGAATTTTTCATCCGAAAAGAAATAAAAAGCGAAAAATATATATATATATATATATATATAGTGAGAGAGATGGGGGTGAGAAATAGAGAGGGTCAGAATTTTTCATCCTAACATTTTGCATCATACCCCTTTTTTCTTCCTGAGTATCACCGAATGACTCTGCTAGTCATTTTATGCTTATTTTCCCGTTGACGTTTGCCGACAAATCCAGGTGTGAAGCCAGTAGCAATGGCGCCGCTCATCTTGCGGCTTTCAACATGGAAATACAACCGGTGAAAATTCGCCCTTGACACGTAACGCTACAATCGATACAAAACAGCTGCGATGTCTACAGGGACCAAATAAAGCCCAAGCGAATTACAATCTTTTTATATTCAGATACTTCTTTTACTGACAACCTATTATATAAATTAGAAAAAAATACCCTCCGGGTGGCGTAAAAATTATTTTTTGAAATATATTTTTTTAGGGAGGGAGTTAAAAATTCAATGTCAGAGGGTTTGTATCATAAATAAAAACCTCAAATGTATTAAAAGGAGAAAAAAACACACACATTTTATCTAAAAATATCTAAATTAGAGTCCGTGTGCCTCCTTGTAGCCATATCCCTCCCGGGCGCCCATGTAATTTTTTTTTCTTTTATTTAACTAAATTCAATTGATATTTCGCCTCTTTATTATATCCAACTTTTTCTTCTATTTTGAACCACACACACACACGCACACACACACACACACACACACACATATATATATATATATATATATATATATATATATATATATACTGAAACACAATTTTGCATATATACGTAGATAGAAAGGTTATGTCTAAAAGGTTAAGAAATTTGAAGAGTTTTCATCAATCGAATATGCTGCGGTTTTTGTCGTTTGTAACCATATACTTGCACCGAGTTTCTACACTCTCCTTCAAATTTGTACAGCTTAATAAAGCCGCTATAAAATCGGCCTTAGGGTTGATAATATTTCTCTAGGCCAAATTCACTGAAAGGTTATTTATATTTTTTGTATTTTTTAAATCCTTTTTCTTCGTCTTTTCTGATGCTATTTAAGATCTTGTAGGAAATCAAATTTGTAGATCACGTTTCCCTTGCTTTGCCATTAATCCAAACCTACAAGGTTTGTCAACGGATGCCAGTCGCCTTCATGCTTCACGCTTTCCCGTGTACTATTACCAGGCGCAAAACGAATCAAGCAAGCCATACGATTAAGCAAACAGTTTATCGCACATGGCATGAATGCCCTTTGGCCCGTGAAAAGGAAGAAAAAAAATGTACATCTTCAGCAAATGGCCTAACACAAATATCTTTGTTTAATGGAAGCATTCAGGTAAATAAAAAAAATGCTGGTAGTGTGTGTGTATATGTGTGTCAGTGTATGTATTTGTGGTGTAAGTATATGTATAAGTATTTGTGTGTGTACGTGTGTGTGTACGTGTGTGTGTGTAAATAGTCGACTAGTGGTGCCTACCCATTTTATTGGTGTGGGTCAGAATCTCTTCCCTCCATCTATCGCCAAAGTAGAACGGACCGTATGCAAATATAACCAGATCAGAGATGCACAGGTTTGAGATGACCTCAAAAAGTCGCCCCCTCGGATGGCCACGCTTTTCGTATTTCTTCTTCATATACATCAGATTCTGAAAGAGAAACAATGCGTCTCTTGAGATATAAAAAGTCCAGCGGGCTGACCCTGATGCCTCGAGGCTAATGCAACTGCACAAATACATATATATTCTGTCGATAATGCTTGTATTATTTCCTTATTATTTCCCTTTCCCTGAATTTCGAGCATTTCTATAGCAACATTATTCACTTTACAATTCAATAGTAAAATCACCAAAAATTAAGGCCTCTTTATTTTCAGAAACAGACGTTGGTGATATGGAAATAGAGATTAAGCCTTTTCACCATAATCTATAGTATCTTATTTCAGATATTAAGTGGCGTCCATTGAACGTTTAGTAGAAGATGCTAAGACGTTCCTGGCCCGACTATGAAACAAATGGACATTATATTCAACGTTTATAAATCCGTAGGTCTATATTCGTAAATATTAGGTTTATATCTGAGTGTGTATGTGTATGTATCTCCTTCCTTCCCTACTTCATTCTCTCCTTTCTTTCTCCCTTCTCTTTTTCCAGCCAACCTTCAATCATTTATCTACTGCATCCTTCCATCCTTCATTCATTCATTTATGTTATCCTTCCTTCTTTCCTTCCATTCTTCATTCATTATTCATTCATATCATCATTCATGTTATCCTTCATTCTTCCTTCCATTCTTCATTCGTTTATCTCTTCATTTATCTATGGTTTCCTTCCTTCCTTCATTTATTCATTCATTTATATCTTCCTCCCTTAATTCCATCATTTATCTCTTTCTTCTCTCCTTTTCCTTCTTCCTTCCTTCCTTTAATCTTCTCCATTCTTTTTCACTTCAATTTTAACTCTTTCCTATTTATTTCATTCTCTATTTATTTTTTCCTTCATTTTTCATTCTTTTACGTTCCATCTTTTGTTTTCTTCTTCACCTTCTCTTTCCTTATCTCTTTACATTCTTTCTTTCTTTATTTTTTTTCATTTACTTCACTAATCGTGGTAAAATAAACTGTACCCCACTTTGACGCTGACAGTTTTATATCGACCGCTCCGTTCACTTTCTTAAATTCCTCATCCAATTACAAATTTAACACCTCCATAAAAGGATATTTTTCTTCGACACTTTTCAGCATTTAATTTCTCCTATTCAAAAAAAAAATAGAAATATCTAAAAATGAAAAATAAAATGTTATGTAGTGATATAAATCGAACCGGTAGGGAGAAGGTTAAATGAAAAACCACCTTTAAATGTTATGAACCTCACGAGTTGAGCTCACTGCGCAGAAACGGAAGTGTCAGGAGCAAAAAGTAGCTAAAGGAACCGGTTCGCTACGCTTGTGCGCATGCCTCAGTAACTTCTCTGACGCAGAGTCAAAGAGAAAGAGTTCTGGTTTCTGGGGGTGGGGGAATGGTGGAGAAAGGTGAGTGTTGAGTGTAAAAAGCGACTGTCCCAGCCATGTCTGAATACGTATAGATATATCTGTGCGGGCGGGGTAGGGGAAAAAGGAAAAAAATCGAAGACGGATGGGCGGGGGTGAGCAGACTGAAATATAGATGGAGACAGGAATCAGAGACTCTGTAGAAACGGCGAGAGGAATAGAATAGAATCGAGGGGTGGGCGTTGGGGGTTACAATAAACACAAAGATTAAAGAGGGTTGAGGAGAAAAGCAGAAAAAAAGACAGAAAGATTAAGATAAAAAGGAAGAGAGAGAGAAGGAGAGAAAGAAAGAAAGAGAGAGAGAGAGAGAGAGATTATACGGTGGTGGGGTTAATGCAAATCATAGTGCTGAAAATATGTTGTTTTTTTTATTCTATTTTTTTATTTCTTTATTATTTTTTTTTTTAAGTTCTACTAAAAGAAAAATAAGATCGATTCCTAAAAGGAAGAATTCTCAATTTTTGATAGGTTTAGAATAAATCGGTAAATTTGCCGAGCCTTTGAAAAATGGAAGATGAGAAATTTAGTATCAAACCATTACAGAAAGTTCTCTTTGACACGTGATCGAATTAAATAGTTTATATATATATATATATATATATATATATATATATATATATATATATATATATATAACCTGGATGTGAGTGAGTCTAAAATACTTTGAAGCCTCGATATAACAAACTTTGATACAATGTTAAATCGGTTTTAACGAACTTGCGGTTCCATATTAACATCAAAATTTCCAACCACTCTATAGACTTGACTTAAAATACGTTGGCTGTACTTCCTACATAAAGGTAAATCCCTCACAAAAAAAGTTTCCTGGGTGGGAAACTTAACTGCCTCTAATGTTGAGGCTCTCGTTTTGGAATTTCGATTACCCCTTCATTGCCAAGACTAGTTTGAATTAACCTTTCACTCATAGGACTACTCTTATCCGGAGTGTTAGGATCCCGTCTAAAAGTCAAATAGATCTGTTTGAAAATTATAAAACACTGTGTAAAAAAAAACTCGTAAGGAAAAAAAACAACACAAAAATGTACATATCAATGTACAATGAATGCGATTCCCTAACCTCTGTGCATAAAATAATCCTAGGCGGGTTGACATTAGAATTAACCAATCAATCAATTGAAGCTATAATTGTTTACATGAAACCGTATAAATACTTTTGGCTGGACCAGTTGAATACACCGACTGTACCTCTGCAGAGGGGTAAGACCCTCCCCTCAAATGGGGCCACCTGTTGGCTGTGCGTGGCGACCGCATTGTGCTTAAACACAATTCTTATGGCTAAGCAGTCCATGACATGCATCACTCCACTTTGATCCTTATTTTGGGCTAGACGAGCGGTCGGAGAGGCTCCCTCTGATCAATCAGCTGGTCACGTCAACCCCTAGCACCGTATTGCTCTTATGGCAAACTCCCAGTCCTTTTTATCGTATATGAGCTAGAAGGCGGTGGCTGAGGTTCCTATGTCCTGGGTATAATGTTAAACTGCATCTAGTTAGGCTCCAATTTTGGAGCTCTGGGGAGTGTGGAAGACCCCTTCATTGCCATTACTCCCAGGTCCACTCTTATCTGGATGGTTGTATCTGTTAGAGTCCAATCTATGAGTTAAATAGTTTTAAAAGTTTTTTTAATTGAATATCCATCAAGAATGAATAAACCAAAAACGACTTCAGCATAAAATAACCCAAGGTTAAGATGTTGTAAAATATAACCAACCCAACAACTAACAACATAAATATTTTCAAAAGATTATTATTAGAAATATTTACTTGAGACTATCTAATTGCGTATAAATTATCAGTAATAGATAAGAATACTTGAAGCCATACAACTCTGAGCAATTATTTATACTAGTACAAAATAAAAAAAAACACTCTCCGGGCGATGTAAAAATAGATTTTTGAAACATATTGCCTGAGGGGTGGGAGTAAAAAATTCAATGTCAGCGAGTTTGTACCCTAAGTAAGTAAAATCATCAAATTCATTAAAGGATTAAAAAATAAAACAATTTGAAATGTAAACTTTAAATATGTATTAAAATAAAACAAACTATATATAGATATATAATACCAGTCATCTATTTATTAAAAATTGTTTTAAAAAACAATGAGGACTGTCTAATGCTGCATGTTCAAATTTTGAATGTATTTATTCTATGTTATGACGATTTTGGGTAATGTGATGTAAGCAGTGACGTAATTTTTGTTACAGACAAAAACCGGAAGCGAATCTCTATAATTAATAGATTAGATAAGAATACTCTATATCATATAACTGTGTGCAAAAAAAACACTCTAAAAAATGACTACACAAAAATAAAAACATAAACGTACAATAACGGGATTCCCTAACCACCATGCATAAAATAGCGCAAGACGAATAGGCTATCATGATTTAAAGTATTTTCATCTAATACTAATAATTTGGAAGCAATTAAACATAGTCCCTAATCGTTTTAAAGAGTTAAACACATTATACTTAGTCGCAATTCTCAATGATCGACAGCAACGGCGAGAGAAATAGAATAGAGCCGATGGCAGAACGTAGGGAGTTACAATAAATAGAAAGATTAAAGAAGGGTGGGGAAAAGTAAAAAGAGACAAAAGGAAAGAAGAAAGAGAGAGAAGGAGATGAAGAAAGAGAGAGAAGAGGAAGAAAGAGAGATAAATTATACGGTGGTGGGGCTAAGGCAAATTTCTTTTCTTGTGTTTTCTGTAATTATCTCTTTCAATCGGTCCTTCCTTCCTACCACTCTTCATTCATTCATTTATCTCTTTTTTTCTTCCTTCTTCCTTCCTCCTTTCATTCTTACATCTCTTCTTTCTTTTCTTCCTTCCTGTTTGCCTTCCAATGTATTAATAAAGTTCACCCTTAATTAAAACGGATGAACACTTTATATTTAGTTACAATATCAATGTTATAAGAGCCAATATAGTTCAAATTATTTTAAAACTTTATATCGAAAATATTTATTTGAACTACAGATGAGTGCTGCACGCGTACTACCCCTATTGGACCTGAAAGTAATGGCAACAAAGAAGTCATTCTTACACTTCAGACCACTAGAAGTGGAGCCTCACCATCGGTGAAGCTTGAAGTGAACACATTCTTGTACGTATACGCGTGGTTACAGCTGTAGGTTAATCGTGTTTCTCTGGCCTAAAGCATAAAATAAATTCTCCGATATGACGCTTAAATTAGATTTGGCCTGTAAAATATTAGATCTAAAGTTGTATATTTGACTGTTTTGGAATGATATTTAAATTAATATAAGTTTACTGGGCAAAGGGCACGTGTTGTCGTAATAAAAATGTAACCAGCAAGATGTATGACTTGCAAGCGAATGTTAGAAAGATCAAAGAGTAAAGAAAAAAACATGGCTATTATATTGGTTACAGAACTCACACCAATTACCTAACTGGGCCACATTATGTTATGCTTATAAATAGATAGATAGATAGATAGATAGATAGATAGATAGATAAAAGTAACAGTGAAATAGATAGAAAACTAACAAAGTGAGATAGAGAATTAGATAGATCTATACATACATACATACATAACAAGGAACAGTGTGAAAAAGAGATATATATATATATAGATAGATATAAAAAGGACTATATATATATATATATATATATATATATATATATATACTGGCATAAAAAAGGAACACAGATAAAACTAGTCTGAGATAGATAGGTAGATCGATAAATACATAGATAATAAGCCATGAATGAAAGAAAAGAAAAGTCTCACTTATTTGAAAATTGTAGTATGTCAAAACGGTATATATATATATATATATATATATATATATATGTGTGTGTGTGTGTGTGTGTGTGTCATCCACAGACACGTGTTTCGACGTTTACTTCTCATCAGTACGGCTCGACTTTTTAACAGCTACGACTAGCCGGGATCGAAACCCGACAGAATTTTCGTCTGCCAAGTTCCTTACCCTTGCGGCTATCAGTGGCGGCCGTCAGTCTACGGTGGACAATTAATTGCTACATACTTTACGGCGGTATGTTTTTACAAGCACCAGAGAACTCAAATCTGTAAACAGACGGGTAACGGCTTATGCCAAACGGTGAAGTTACAATTAATGTCCCCCCACAGTGCTCAACCATGAGAGTGGGAAGCATATATATCAGTCATCCACAGACACGTGTTTCGAAGTTTACTTCTCATCAGTGCGGCTCGACTTCTTAACAGCTACCTTTAGCCGGGATCGAAACCCGACAGAATTTTCGTCTGCCAAGTTCCTATATATATACTCGTCAAAGAATTTGAAATTGAAAGAAACCCCATTTATTTGCATTGAAAGAGTTCCAAACTTTTATACAAACAAAACGAAATTGCTTCGGTCTTCTCTCTGCTTTATGCATAAAGCTGATTTCTAGTCGTGGGACAGTAAAAAAAACAATTCAATTAAAAAAAACAGTTCAATGTCCAAAATGACAATGGATCTTTGTCAGCCATCCACATCCCAAGATATTGACTCACTGAATATTCGATTGTCGCGCTATATTTCAATCTCCCTGTCACTCGCAGATCAGCGCAAGACGACAAAAGATGTCTATCTTGGACGCGTTTGGCAGGAACCTTTTAAGAGTAAAAACACTAGGAAAACAAAAGTCGTTTGCTTCTTATGACCAAGTGTCAGACTTTTCCAGATACGTGTCGTATTAGAATTTGTAATATAGAATATATCAAAACTTATGTGAATTTATAACTTATGATATTCATATCATACGAGGGTGAGTCAAAAAGTAATGTCATTTTGTTTAAGGACAGGTATAATTACCAACACAGGAATATGTATCATATATCAAAATGAAGCTGGTCCTCTGTGGATCATATTCCTACTTCCCCGCGTAGTCACTGTTTCTCTCAATAGCAATGATCCACCTTCGAATGAGAACATGTATCCCTGACCTAGATTTCACTTCCTCGTCACTGGAGTAATCTTTGCCTCTCAAACCATCTTTCATGGGGCCGAAGATGATAGTCTGAAGGCGCTAAATCTGGTGAGTATGGAGGATGCGGTAAAGTTGTCCACCCGAATGCAGCAGGATGACATTGTCGATTGGCATTTTGGGTCTTACTCGTCGGATTCTTGCTCTGAACCCCGTTAGGGTCTCAGCCTTAGTTCTATAAAAAAAAAAACTTTACATGAAATAAAGAAAATGGCATTACTTTTTTACTCACCCTCGTAAAGTTAGGGTTTGCGTATGCTCTAGTAGCGATGGTTGAGAGAAAAGCATGTTTTTGTATGGCTGCAGTAGTGCAACTCTGAACACTCTTGTATGTGTGTGTGTGTATGTGTGTGTGTGTGTGTGTGTGTGTGTGTGTGTGTGTGTGTGTGTGTGTGTGACAATTGGTACATCTTTTAGTTGTGTGTAGGTATGACAATATATACATTCTTATATTGCTGTGTGGGATATGACTACTCATATATATGACTAATCATACTATATTCCTCTGTGTATGTGATAATATGATATATATGAGGCGTTTTAACTCAGTCGGTAGAACATCCGCTTTATAACCACAACCGGACCAACCGGCGCATGAGTAGTACAGCTTGGATCTGTGCGGTAAAGTACGAAGCTAATGGTAGGTGAGGCGGTCCACATCAGATACAAAAAAAATCTCCCTGGTCTAGCGCTAGTGAAAATGGGATAGACTCCCTCGCTGTCCAGCTGATACTGATAAATGGTCATTCCATCAACTATATATATATATATATATATATATATATATATATATATATATATATATGAGAGGATATTATGTATATATATATATATATATATATATATATATATATATATATATATATATATATATATATGGAGGGTATTCTTTTTTCTTTCAATTTTTCTAACAATTTTTAATGTTATTATCATGAATGAAATTAATGAATTGTCCGAAAGAGTTTTCATTTGCAAACAAAGTATTTTCAGTTCTCTTCTGAACCATTAGCAAGGCAACAAAGGAGTGTATTTTATTATTTGTAATTAATTATATAAATTATTGTTTTTTTTATGTCGCTAACGTGACGCAAAATCACAACAGCTCCTTTGTATGTGCGAACTCTCTGATTACTCTCCTGTTCCACACAGACGTCACCATCAAAAAATATAATATAATATTTTTATATACACGTGTTCCTCGTTGTTTTCAAAGTCTAGTGACAGTATACAACAAGATGTGGAAATCGTCACATACATTCTGAGTTTCGAACGCTTTCGGTGGTGTCTACATCCATTTTCAAGTATGGTGGTTCATTTCTATGAAATTTAGACGTCTTTACTTCCATCATGTTAAGCCATTTAAAAATATGCTGTAAACCAGGGGTGGGTAACTCCTGGACCAGTGGCCGCATCCGGCCCTCGAGTCATTTTCGTCCGGCCTACTAACTTAACACCTGGACTCTAATTATCCAATGAATGCATTATTTGAAAGTATATATGCTTGGGAACAATTGTTTCCGAGAATGAAATATACTAAAAGTCATTTAACTTTTTGCTTACCCAATTTCCCCCACGGCTGTACCAAATTTTCTTGGTATTTTTGTATAAAAAGTTTATGTCATGGTCCGCCTTCTAGAATCTGCATAGCTATTTGGCCCTCTCTCTCTCTTTCTCTCTAAAAGATTACCGACCCCTACAGCAAATCACGGAAAACAGATGACCGACCCCTGCTGTAAATCACGGAAAAATACAATTTTTTTTAAAAATACAACCAATAAAAAAATCACGATGTCAACCGATACTTCAGTGACACACGCCAACTTCGTTTAAAAGAAAAACAATAAAAGAATCAGTCAATACCATTCCTGTAGAATTTGGTTTAATTAGCTCACCATTGTAAAATATATTTACCAAAAATTATTTTCTTTCTTTTATTAATTAAATATAAGTGTTAAAAATATATTTAACTTTGACTAAAAACAAAAAGAAAAGAAAAGAAAAATAAGAAGAAAAAAAAACAATAAAATAGTATCAACAAGTGCAGAATAATAACATTTTGTAATATAATTTATTCATTTTCGTTCATAATTAAAATTTACCGCACTGGTAAATCTCCTTCAAAATGTAAAAATAAATTTATAAATAAAAATGGCGGATTTTACCTCGAGTGACTTTATTACTAATAAATTAATCTTAATTATTTTTGTTGATTTTCCCGGTTATTGAATTAAGCACAAATGCTTATATTCTACGCAGCGTTCATTACTTTTCCCAAATAGTAATTTATTAATTAGAAAATTATTTTAGCTAATTTGTGTAATTTAATTTAAAATACTTTACAGCCTGTGTAATTAAACAATTGATTTCGCTTTTTCAAAGCTTTCTCGGGTAATCGTAACAATTTCTGTCAAGAAGGTCCCATTTTCACCTTCAACAAAATTATGGCGCTAAATTTGAACTAAACAAAATGAGTTAATTACTTACAGTATTATTGATAATTATATTTTTATAAACAAAATAAGTAGAAAAATCTAATAGAATACAATGTATATATATATACATATATATATACATATATATATATATATGTATATTATATATATATATATATATATACATGTGTGTGTGTGTGTGTGTGTGAGTGTATGTGCATGTATACATGTTTATGTGTGCGTGAATCTCTCTCTCTCTCTCTCTCTCTCTCTCTCTCTCTCTCTCTCTCTCTCTCTCTCTCTCTCTCTCTCTCTCTCTCTTTCTTTCTTTCTTCTTTTTCTCTCGGTCTGTCCCCCTCTGTCCTCACTCTCTCTCTTTATCTTCTCCCTCTCCCACTTTCTTTGTCATTCTCTCTTTCTTCTCTCTCTCCTTTCTCTCTCTCTCTCTCTCTCTCTCTCTCTCTCTCTCGGTCTGTCCCCCACTGTCCTCACTATATATATATATTTCTCCCTCTCCACTTTCTTTGTCTCTCTCTCTCTCTCTCTCTCTCTCTCTCTCTCTCTCTCTCTCTCTCTCTTCTCTCTCTATATATATATATATATATATTCCTCCTTCTCTATGTCTCTCTCAATTTATTAATTTATTTCCGTGCCTTTATCTCTCCCTCTCTCTTCACACACACACACACATACACACATTCTCTCTTTCTCTCTCTCTCTCTCTCTCTCTCTCTCTATATATATATATATATATATATATATATATATATATATTCCTCCTTCTATATGTCTTCTTTCTCTCTCTCTCTCTCTCTCTCTCTCTCTCTCTCTCTCTCTCTCTCTCTCTACAACAGTTTCTTTTATAAACTCTTAACAATGACACCATTAGTTGTCCTCCCTTAATTCCTTTTTTCTTCCTAAACAAACGTAAATCCTGATGTCATGCGCAATCGCCGAAACCTTCGTTTCCACTTCTCCATCGGGCGAATGCAATTAAAAAGATTTCAAAAACGCTTCCA
>CM042146.1:82763838-82778838 GCA_023376005.1 Doryteuthis pealeii | reverse complement strand
TCAGTTTTGACCGTAAATTAAACAAAATTTTTTTTTTGTTTCTTTTCCAGATACATGTAAAAATGTGAATTTATATTTTGTCTTGATGATTGAGATAGTTAGATATCTCCTACTGGCATTCAAATCCAAGGAAGAAAAAAAGATTTTAAAGAATTATTTTCAAGTAATACAGACACTTAGTGTATAGCTCTACACAGTCTTCCAACATGTTTTTAACATTTTGCTATACTAAGTCAATATCAACAAATAATTTTAGTCATGTTTTTACCCAAGGTGAATGCGACACAAGGTATTTTTAAGCGGAGTTTAACAGGTTTGTAATCAGAGTTTTCCTTCTCCTAGACTAGTTGCTATACCAAGGTAAAAAAGCCCCTTCGATAAGGACTGGGTTTATTGCCCGCTGCCTGAGGCGTACCTCAAGGAGAACACAGACGGGACCACGAAGTTTTTTTGCACTGGCCATCGCATGAGTTTGGGTTTGTGCGTGGTTCTCTCGTTAATAATACTTTATGATAATCCAGCCTGGTGGGAGGTTAGGAAAATATATAATTGTCGATGTATTATATCAAATTAACACCAGTAATGTACAACTTCTATTTTCTATCAGAAACTAATTTGAATTATCAAGAAACCATATTGGAATTAATGTAAAACAATACTCAGAACTGTAGAGGAAGTGTTGAATTTTGAAGTCTGTAAAGATATTATAAATAACTAGCAACAAAAACAAACACCATCCGGGCGGTGTAAACATTTATTTGTCAGAAAATCATAAGTAAGTAAAATCATTGAATTTACTAAAGAAGCACAAAAAGAAAAGAAAAGAAAAGAATTTGAAATGGAAACTTAGTTCGTTGCCCTTCAAATAAAATGTATTAATTATTAATTGAATAATTATTTTGGATAGTTTACACATAAATTTACAGAAAATCGTTGGTATTTATTTATTTGTAAAATTTTTAGTTAACTTCCTGCTACTGAAAAAAAGGGCGGGAGTAAAAATTATTTTAAAAATTGATTACAAATTTGGCAAATAATTTTTTCTTTTAAGTAATATAATTTATTAATCTCATATTTATATAGTTTATATTTATTACAATGGAAAGGAGTCAAGCTTTGAATTATAAGGAACAGCTTTTATTTATTCCATTAATATTAATTGTTTTTTATTCTATATATTGACGATTTTGGTAATTATGATATAAGCAGTGACGTAGTTTTGGTTACAGAATAGTGACCAAATTTCCCTTATTAATAGGTTTTCAGAAAAATGATGGACTTATTTTTTATAAGAAATAAAAATATTACGAAATGATATTATTGTTTAAGACATTTTGATAATTTCATTTGTTTAGTTAGGTCTGTTTTGTTTGTTTGTTTTGTTTATTTTACTGATAATACAAAATGAGGAGGCACATGATTTAATGGTTATCATCGCTGGAAATAGACCCGATAATCCGAGTTCAACTTCTGAACGAGAATATTCGCATTTCACATAGCGCTAATTAATATTAGGTATGCATCCAACTATTCTCCTTCTAGCTATGGGTAAATAGTAGGACAGACTGGGCACTTTAACCTTTGTTAGACAACCGGTCTCGGAGAAGGAAAATTTAAGAAAGGCAAAATTTAAACCTGTTAAAACCCGCTTAAGAAATAGACATTGTGTAACATCCTACTTGTGTGGAAGCGTTGGTAAATATATATAATACAAAACGGTTTTCTTGTAAATTAATTATTGGACCATATTATCTTTAGGCACCCCTTTTTGATCTCGATTAAGAAAGGACATATTTTTCATTTACACCGTCAATATCCAGTTGTTGGTTAGTTTGGGGTTAGGGTTAGGGGTTAGTTTTATAAATTTTTTTTAAATCTAAAAATTGTCTGTTAAAACAACCGGATATTGACGGTGTAAACGAAAAACATATCCTTTCTTAATCGAGATCAAAAAGGGGTGCCTAAAGGTCATATGGTCCTAATTATTTTCATATAGGCAAAATATTGTCCCCGTGTTATGTTTACGTTAGATAAGCAGATGGAGTAGTATAATTATTTAAAACCTCAAAATGTTAATATTAGTAACTACAAGTGGAAAGACCAATCTGGATTGTTTCTTGTTCTGTTTTGTTGATTACGTATGCATGGATGTTGTTCCAATTATTTTTTAGGATTACCTCCCCTTTTTTATTTCAGTTCTGCATGGGTGTGCACGCGGTTTTCTCTCTCGATTTGGGGAATTTATTAAAATGTCTGCTACTCTTTTTCTACGTTATTTATTTTGTATATGCTGTGTTTTTCATGTAATGTTGCCATATGATATATATTTTAATTTTTTTCTTTCTTTTTTCAAATGATTATTTGGTCGCGAGAAGGTTATTGAATGTCTGATATATTCTTATATTCTTATTTATCACAAGGATATATTTTCCGGAAGAAATCTAAGCGATGATAAATTGAAGAAACGCAATTACCTGAATTCACTTTAATTGAAAAAACGGACCCAATCTCTCTCTCTCTCTCTCTCTCTCTCTCTATATATATATATATATATATATATATATATATATATATATATATATATATATATATATACACATACATTCTCTCTCTCTCGCTATATATATATATATATAATATATATATATATATATATATAATATATATATATACTTGGAAAAGACATATATACACTAAATGAAATCTTCCCGCTCTATACATGCATTTATATACGAGGGTAATCCTAAAAGTTAGGTATCCAAAGCACCAGAGATACTGTGAAACTGTTCGTGGTGAGACTTTGTTTCTATTGTGCATATATATATATATATATATATAATATATATATATATATATATATATAAGTAAAATATCATTGATAGAAAGCACGTGCTTTAAAAAACTCTGAGGCGAGAAAACTGTCAGTTACCATTTCTGCCAGTTTCCAAAATTCTTCGCTCCCCAAACTTTATATATATATATATATATATTATATATATATATATATATATATCTGAGTACTCCCAGTGCGCCGAACAGCTTCTGGTATTGTCTTTGTTTTCAGTTGGCACATTCTAACCATTTACACTTTCAACTCTTTTTATCAGGAGAACTTTTCAAATCCATTCAGCGCAATGTTTATGTTTGGAATAGACATATCGATTAAGAGAAATGTTTTCTTCAGAATTTCTTTCATCATAATGGCTGGTATGCTGGAATATTTCTATCAGCGTATATTGGATTTGCTCAGAGGATCGTAATACGAGGGTGAATAAAAAGTAAGACTGGTCCTCTGTGAATCACACCTCTATTTCTTCACATAGTCACCGTTTCTCTCAATAGCAATGTTCCACTATGAAAGAGGGTTTGAGATGCAAACATTACTCCAGTGATTAGGAAGTGAAATCTGTACGGAAGAGGTGGCTCAAAGAACAGTTAACAGAATTTTACGGGGCCGGGACACATTTCTCATTCGAAGGTAAAACATTGCGATATATAGGAAAACTTCGTTAGAAAAGGATTGGTACAAACGAACATTTATTATTATAAATTAGAATACTAAGGACTAGCTGGTCCTCCCAGATTTCCCGTTTTGTTTATAAACTGATATATCCTACATTTTTGGAGACTTGCTGCACGACAGTATGAAAATACGCAAACAGTTTGTTTGATATGGCTATGCCGACAATTTTTTCAAATTAGGTATGACTTCAATTAAGCACATATTCTTCCATATATATATATATATATATATATATATATATATATATATATATTATATTTATATAATAATCTTTGACTGTGGACTTTCCCTATTTAAAAAAACAAACAAAATCTGTGTTTAGAAGTTCGAGTCAAAAAGGTACGTATTCTTACTGCCTATTTGAAGACTGATGCAACACAATCTTCTGTCCCAATTTCATCCTATTCTTACCTATTCAGTCTGTTTCCAGGCTAAGTTTGGTATTCAACTACAAAAAAATGCAGGATTTCTTTTTCTGATTCACCGGAAGTAGGCCCTTCCCACTTTGAACAATCGCTACAAGATGCTCTTCTACCCTTAATCCACGCTATTTAGCTTTATCCCTAACTCAACTAAGCTTAGTAAATGTCAAGTCTGAGCTTAAGAATTTTATCGGCTAAAAATAAACAGGAATCGATTTTCTTTGGAGCAAATCGCCATAATACTTTTTTTCTTTTTCATCTCTCGAGTCCTCTCCCAAGGTCCTGATCGAATTCGAATCATGTTCCAATTCCTTCTGTCTTAACAAATTGATCAGTGGCCAAATCGATACCATTCTTTGATTTTCACCTTTTCCTCATCATCTAGCATTTGCTTTGGGTATCTATTCGTTTCGAATGGCCGTGTTTCTACAGAGTACGCTCCCATTTCATCGCCAAGACACTAATCTTGAGGAATTAAAAAGTACTTCCGGACTGCGCCGAACGAAAGTTTCAAGCGTCAAATCCCGGAAATTAAATATTGACTGCCAATCATTTTCGATACGGGTCACGACACCTGAGATGTATTCAGAACTTTATGTCGATAAGAGTTTGTACGAATAGAATAGTTATTTATTTTCTGACCTGGAGTCATGTATAAAATCCAGTAGGTAATTTGAGCGGTAATTATGGCTTGTTTCCAACGAGAAAGATGTGTGTTCATGATTAGTTAGCTCTTTCTAAGAATGAGGAAAGTACCTAGTTACCCCCCATCCTTCTCTCTCTCTCTCTCTCTCTCTCTCTCTCTCTCTCTCTCTCTCTCTCTCTCTCTCTTATATATTTATATATATATATATATATATATATATCCTAGTCTCTTACTTACTTCCTATCTATCTAGCTAGATTGTACCTCGACACTCTTTCATCTATCTATCCAAGAGTAATTTTACCAGACCCAGTTTCTCGTTACACTTACATCTGTCTATCAATCTATCTATCTTTCTATCTATATCAGTGATTATATAAGTCTCTTGTCTGTGTATCTGTCGGGCTTATGGTCAAATCACGTTGAATGTACTGGTTCCAGCTAGATCACTGTAGTTAAGCAGCCATGGGGTTTGTATAATACTTAGATAGGTGACCATTTAAGCAAAGTTCAGCCTAAAATGACCTCAAAAGGGTTAATATGCCGTAAGAAAACAACCAACCAGTGGACACACTAGTGAAGGATGACTAGCAAAAACCTACATCAATCAGCTCTGTGCGTATTCTGTATGCCGTGCCGAAGACCTGTCAGGGTCGATAACTGAGAGGAACGATAGATACGGGAGGGTCATGTTAACAGTACGATCTGGTCATATTTTTATTTTTTTAAATCCTGAGGTGTGTATTTATCGATGGACAATATTTTTGGTATTTATTTTATTTGATTTAGTTTATGTAAAACCGCAAGTGTGGGACATTTAAGTTTACTGAACTAGTTGATTTTCAGCAAGACTGTCTCGTTGATAATTACTTCACATAAAGACATCTATTGCTATCTGAGCTCTCAGATGAGCAGCATGGTTGCTTCTTCATCGGTTTGGCTAGATACTGATATTACATGGTAGTAATGATGAATATATATATATATACTTATATATATATATATATATATAATGGGAATAAAAGGACTTAATACCATGGGTATCGTGTTTATGGACCATTTCCACTCGCGAGTGGAAATGGTCCATAACCACGATACCCCACGGTATTAAGGCCTTTTATTCCCAAATAACTTTGCTCTGTTTACAATAATTAAACATTGAGCTCTCATACGGAACCTGAACTCTACAACTAACTACTGGTAGAGAATTAGGACCCGCCTAGAATCACCTTGTACCAAGGAACTTTGGTACCGCACCAAAGTATATATATATATATATATATATATATATATATATATATATATATATAATATTCATCATTACTACCACGTTTTCATTGTAGTTAATCCAAAGGGCTCAATATATCTCGTAAAATATAGAGCATTTATTGTTGCAGAAAAGTTTTTCTCTTTACCACGGTTTCGGTGTTCAAGGTACACATTCCTCAATGATAAAATAATAGGTAGCAAATATTATATATAAATTGTTTGGTTTAGAATTATTCTTATTTCTCTCCTTGTATTCTAAAATAAACTTTAGTCTTTAAATCTAAAGTGTTTTCCTTTGAAATTAAAGATTATTTTTCCATATGCTTGTCAGGCAAAAGTAATTTGTAATTCTATCAGCTGTTTTAACTCCTATCTCCTTTCTTTTTTATTATTCATCTTGTTTATATCTTACTTATGTATACGATTATTCAAGTCTTCTGATAAATCTATTAAGTTAAAGTTTTTTTTGTAATAATTAATGCATGTCTCATATTATATCTATATTAATCTTAATAATACATTAATGAGTTATGCAATCTATGGCGGCATTTCTCCAGAAATTCATTTTTTTTATTTAATAGAGTTTTTCTATTCGGGAATCTAATTATCGCTAAATTTCTTGTAAACACAAGAAACATGGAATAGTTAAACTTCGGCAGATATTTGATCTCTTTGATATTTCCCATTTAATGATAGGTGTTATATTTTGATGCTTTAAATTCTAAATATAGCTAGTTAAGGTTGTTACATTTTTTAATTTAATATTTGAAAATGAATTTTCAAATATTAAACTAAAAAAATGTAATAACTGTCCTGAATATTCTACGGGCTTTTAGTAATATTGATTCTTTAACTGATTTGTTGTAGTCTTTAAAAAGTATTTCGATTACCCCCAATAATGATAAGCATTGTGTTGGGTTTTTTTTTTTTATTGAGGGGGTCATATAATTCTTTGGCAAGTTTCTAAAATTTATCCTGGTCACGTCAAGCCCTAGCACCTATATGATTTTCCCAACCCTATTGCCCTTATGGCAAGCCCCAACCCCCTTTTATAATATGGGTGCTAGAAGGCGGTGGCTGCGGGTCTACATGTCCTGGTAATGACGTTAAACTCTATCTGATGGTCAGGTTCCAGTTTTGGAGTTTGGGGGAATGTGGAGCACCCCTTCATCACCATTGCTCCCTGGTCCACTCTGACCCGGAGTGGTAGTACCTGTTAGTGTCCCATCTATGGCGTTAAATAGAAAAAATGTATTTATAAAAAAAATTGTATTATCCATTAAGAATTGATTTATTTCACAACTTTATCGGCATTAAATGACCCACTGAGGTTGATATGCCGTAAAACAAAAGAAAACAAAAAATAAAATTTATTAAAAGTTTTCGCTTTCTTTCAGTTTCAACGTTGGGCTCTGCAAGAACGTCACCATTCATAAGACGATAGATCTTGTTTTCTTTATTTACGATGACTAGATCTGATGTTGTTATTGATTCTTTTTTTTCTCTTATTTTTCCTTTTGATACAAACCCGGCGCAGTTTTTAATCTTTTTTGCGGCATTTTCTACATTTCAGGATTTGCAAAGAGGGTGTCTCTCTAAATGCTACCAATGCACAGAGGTATGAACAAAAAAAAAAACGAAAAACAAAATAACAATAGTTTAAAGCAACAGAAAAGCAAGATGCACGAATTCACAATTACTGCGACCCACGTGACCTCTACTTTAGACGTCACTTTGCTTGCTCATTTGAATATTTTTTTTTGTTTGATTATTTTTTGATTGTTTGTTTGCATTCCTTTTTATTTATTTACTTATTTACTTACCTATTTATTTATTTATGTTTGCTTGGTTTTGATTTTTTTTTTTTTTTTTTTGGTTTTGATTTTTTTTTTTTTTTTTTGTTTTGATTTCGTTGAGTTTTTTCTTACTTATCTCTCTCATTTTAACCCTTTCTTTTTTTTCTAACTTCTGTAACTTTCCCTCAACATGGCGTGACAGTTGATATTTATTCACCAAAACCTCTTACAACATAACAGCAAAAGTTGACCAAACAGGAGACCATATACTTATTTTGCGTAGTCACTGAAAAACTGCTATTTCGGTGAGGACTAATCGTCAGATCGAGACGGTAAATACAAAAGCACAACTCGTCTTAGCGTTAGGACCTTCGTTGCTTTACTCTCTGTTCAGTCTCTGGGTCTGAGGTAGCAAAAAAGATGGATAACGAACACCGCGTGCGGACTAGTTTATTCATTCTACCAGGACTCTACACGTATCTTTGATTTGTTCCTCATTCTCTGTTCACGCGAAACGCTTGTCTCCTCGCAAACCCAGCCAGCAAAAGATAAAGCGGCTGAATCACGAAATCCGTTATATATATATATATATATATATATATATATATATATATTATAGCGCTGATTTAGCTCAGTCGTAGAGCGTCCGGTTAGGAATCACACGGTTCCTGGTTCGATACCGGCCCTCGCCAACTCAGCGTATGTGTAGCACAGTGATCTGTGCGGTAAAGTGAAGAGATGATGGTAGGTGTGGCGCTACACCTCAGACGCTAGTGAAAAGGGGATAGACTCCCTCGTTATATGTCTGATACTAACATTAAGCCGTCCAGCCAACTTAGATGGTGACTTCAGCAAGACCGGCTCAAAATTCTATATCAAGCATATTTTGTTACACCTAGTCCACTGAAAGAGATGTTGAACTCTATATTTCTTACGATTTCTGTTTTTTAAATAATTTATCAAATTTTCCCCCGACACCATTTACTTTCAATGCTAACAAGAATATTAGCATTCGAAAAAATTGTTAGGTTTGTGCCTATTTGATAGCCTTTTTGGATTCCTAGCGCCCCAAAAAGCTTTTAGAAACCAATTTTTCAGGAGTAGGGAAGCTCTAGAACTCATTTTACAGACAAAAATAAGTCGCCATTTTTTGCGCCCCTTCCAAATTTTTCGAGTTTAAAATCGACATAACTCGACCAATTTTTGAAATTGGAAGCTCAAATTTTGGGGAATGTCTTACTTTAGCATAGCCCACACCTGGATAAAATTTCAGAAAAATTGAATGGGGTGGGTGACATGGAAAAATAATCTTGTTTCGTATCCTATTTGTATGGAGGGGTGGGGGAAATCCATTTTGAATTACATTTTTTTTTTCAACAGTCGTCTCTTTGAATAACTTTGTTCTACATATCCTCTATCCTGGTTAAGGGCAGATCACTCTGTTCAGCCTAGACACAGCGGCAGATCACTCTATTGTACTTATACACATAAAAGACTAAATGGATATTTCTATCCATTTTAAAACCCGTTTTTCTTTCTCTCCTTCATACACCCTTGTCGTATTCTAAATTAAAATCAAAGTAATCGACCCGAGTTCAAATCCTAGACGAAGTTCACATAGCGCTAATACCCTTCGGAAAGGTATGAATCCAACTACTCTCCCTCCAGCTATGGGTAAATATTAGGGCAGACTGGGCTCTTTAACCTTGGTTAGGCAACCAGTTTAGGAGAAAGAAAACTCTGTTAAACTCCCCTTGGTGTGGTCACTACTAGAATAAGCTCAGTCCTAATTAGTGATCTATTTCACTAATTTAAAAAAAAGATAATTTGAAATTTAATTTAATCTCTTTCTTCGCCATTGTATAACTTTATATAATTAATCATTCGGATTTCTTTATTTCCAATCATTCCTTTATAATCTGTTTTATTCTGTTTGATTTTTTTTTCATTCATTCTTCAGCTTTTATATTTCTTTCTTTTAATCCTGTTTTTATTTTCAATATTTTTTACTCTTTCAAGTTTTTTTTTTTTTCTTTTTTTCTTTTTCTTTTTTTTTTTTTTTTTTTTTTTTGCTCATATTTCTTTATTCGTTCACATTTCTTAATAGCGTCTAAGTTTACTTTAGTACGGCACAAATGCAAAATAGGGATCATTTGAATGGAGAGCCTGCGTTACGTTAATCTGTCAAAAGCGCGCTTGCCCTGAAAACCAGCAATCGACTTCTAGATTTCTAGTCTCGAACACCAACCAGTAAAATGCGCAACTCCCATTAGTCACTAACAGCAGGCTTTCCATCTCTATTAGTCCCAATTTGTTTCCATTATCGATATTCGCTAAGCTTAGATCAGTAGGTAACAAAGGCAAATTAAGAAAGGATGAGGAAGACTGTTGATGCTCCAACCTTACGAGAGTATATGACCTGGTTGATCTACCTAAAAAAAACATCAGTCCGACCTTGGGCAGACATCTTGAATTCATAGCCACGCAAAACAGGACCTTTAATCTTTATTATCATCGATTTGCTCCGTTGACTTTCTAAAGGCATTACTAGTGAAGTTGCTTCTCACTGACTGCTCCTGTCTCTGTACTCTCTTCTCTCTCTCTCTCTCTCTCTCTCTCTCTCTCTTCTCTTCTTCTTCTCTTCTCTTCTAAGTGACTAAGTCTCTTGTTAGTGTTGAGTGTTTATGAATTTTACACTTGGACAAGTGATAAGGGCTCGAAAAAAGAACCAGTTTTTCAAATGCTGATCTTTAAGGCAATCAGGTCAGGGTTACTCTGAGAGACAGGCGCAATACAATCTTTCCTTCGGTGACTTTTTACACTATTTGGCCATTATATTATTCTAAGCTGGTTTCTTAAATATCTCTACTTATCTGGCTTTTAAATAGGCGCCTCACAGTTGGAGTAATAGTTAACAAGCTTTGTAGTCGTGTACTACTGTGTAAGGGTTTCGATCCCCTACTTAAGTACTCCACAATTTCTGGCCTTGTGCCTTTTCTCACCCAGCTTTTCACCTACGTTTATTTCACCCTCGTTATTTTCACCTATTTCCTATTACACCTCGCGTATTGCGTTGTCGGTTTGCTCTTTTTTGTTTGTTTTTGGTTTGGTTATTGTTAGTTTTGGGTTTCTGGAGTTTTGGGGTTGGGGGATGGTGTGTGTGTTTTTTTTAGTTTTTATTTTGTTTTTTTGGTAGTTGGGTGTTTGTTTTTCACATATCCTTGTTTACTTTTAGTATTAACTAGTTATTTTATTTTTATTTTTATTTTTCTATTTTTTTCCCTAACATGTATTCATTTCAATTGCTTTTCAAAAACCCTTTTGTTATTTGTTATTTGTTTTTTCCATTCTTTTGTTTACGTTTTTCGTTTCTTTTATATTTTTGTATAAAATTCTCTTCGGCTTTTTAAAATTTGTAATTATGTTTAATTTCAATAAACACAACCGCCAAATCACGTTCACTGAACGGCTTCTTCAAAATGGCGTGAACTGCCACTCACAATGACATGAGGCATGAGGAAACACTCATCTCTCCCAGCTCAGTTGCCAATCCTGAATTCTGAGTTTATATGATCCTTTATTCTGAACTTTATATATATATTATATATATATTATATTTTATATTTATATATATAAATTATAATTATATATTTTATTATGGAATGGCACTTACAACGCATTGTATCGCATAAAATTTCGATACTTTTTCTCTTTATAGAAATGATACTTGACAATGTGTTATCCCAGTAAAGGATGGCTCGTCATGTGTTATGAATTCCGTACAGACTGTTTCGACTTTATTTAAGTCTCATCAGCGGTATATACTAACGATTTCCTCCGACAGAAATCGAAACCGGGACTTCAGCAGACGCATCGTTAGTATATACCGCTGATGAGACTTAATAAAGTCGAAACAGTCTGTACGGTATTCTACACATCGAGCCATCCTTTACTGGGATTACACTTGTCAAGTTCATTTCTATAAGAAAAAGTATCGATAAGTATCGAGTATTTTATGCGATACATGCGTTGTAAAGTGCCTTCAAGTAAAAATTTAATATATACTTTATCAGCAACGTTTCTAAAATAAACAAACATCCAAAATCTTAGTATATATATATATATATATTATATATATATATATAGCAGGTTTTGTTAAAGAACATGGAATATCTCTTCTTGATCGTTAAGTGTAAACGTTCAAGTTTTCTTGTTTTAATTGTATTCAGGGTATAGACGACAGAGAAAAGTGTCCCATATTTGTACCAAGCGCTTTCAACCATGTCCATGGTCGTCCTCGTTGAAGATTTTTGGTTTATTTGTTTGCTTTTTTTGTTGTGCAAGTTTTATTTATTTGTGAGGGTCTGTTGAAGTTTTGGAGGTTGCAGATGTATTCAGGTTTAACAATAACTACAATAATACCCATGGACGAACCATGGATGTGGTTGAAAACGCTTGGTTAAAAAGTATGGGAAAACCTTCTCTACCGTGGAGACCCTGATATACGAAAGCCAACAAGAAAACATGAATGTTTACACTTAAAGATCATCAAGACGAAATATCCCGCTAAAACCTGCAGCACCTCTTTAGGCACCTCTTTTTTGATCTCGATTAAGAAAGGACATGTTTTTTCATTCACACCGTCAATATCCGTTTGTTTGTTAGGGTTAGAGTTAGGGGTTAGGGTTAGGGGGTATGGGTAGGCGTAGTGTTAGGGTTAGGGTTAGGGGTTAGTTTTATTAAAAAAATTTAAATCTAAAAATCCTCTGTTTTGAGGATATTGATGGTGTAAATGAAAAATATGTCCTTTTCTTAATCGAGGTCAAAAAGGGGTGCCTAAAGGTCATATGGTCCAAACTTCTTCTTCTTTTCTTGGGTATGTCAATTATATATATATATATATATATATATATATATGAGTTAATATTGATATTTATTGATATATCAATCATTTGACGCAAATTATTAATATTACTATTATTATTAGTATTCCAGTTTTTACTGGGGTTTGAGTTATAGGTGTCCATGAATTTTTAAGTATTCTAACTGTGGACTGAGTTGTCTGGATTCTTCCTCTGATTGATAGTTTCCCTAGTCTCTTTTTTCAGGCCTTTGTTGATCGTTCCAAAGTAACCTTCTTTTATCTCTCTAGCAAGATCCAAGTATTTGTTTATCTTTCGCTTTCTAATGTATTATAGCAGAGTTGTCACTCATATTTTAGGATGTTTCCCGTTTTTGTTCGCTGGATACGGTTAGTTAAACATTTTTCTTTTTTTCACTGAATTATGATTATATTATATTATTATTATTATTTATTATTATTATTATTATTTACTTACTTACTGTACTTAACTTACTGTCAGGTTTACATTACCAATCAATACAATCCTAGAATATTCAATTAATTTAGTCAATTGAGAGAGAGAATCCAAACAACCTTTTGTTCTCTAAGTCAACCAAAGTCAAATATTAATTTCCTTTTCAGCTCTTATGCTACAGGGGATCATTTGTTTCTGGATATACCTTTGTTTTTAAATCTCTATATGGTATCTTCCAATTCTCTTCTGAATTTTCACTTTTTTATATAAATTAGCAGAGCTATCCCAGAATTGTTTTGCGGATTTAAAAATTAAAATGATAAATTAAGATTTAAATTGGCAGA
This sequence comes from Doryteuthis pealeii, assembly GCA_023376005.1. Taxonomy (NCBI): domain Eukaryota; kingdom Metazoa; phylum Mollusca; class Cephalopoda; order Myopsida; family Loliginidae; genus Doryteuthis; species Doryteuthis pealeii. The sequence continues at coordinate 82,765,521 of CM042146.1, read as the reverse complement.
TGTGAAAAAGTTCAGATGATTTTTTCTTTGTTTAATGACATAGCAAACTTCATGGGTCATTTAATCCCAAAACATCTTTGTCAGAAGAATAGTGGTGGTACTATTTAACCCATAGTTTGCGTTGTCATTGCCCTCCAGGGACTGCACCAAACCTCTTTATTCCTAAGAAGCCATTACAAAAAAGTACTCAAAAAGTTTGTGTTAATGACAAACAAATTTTGTGGATTAACCAGAATTGCCAAGACATTCCTGTAGAAGAAACAATAGTGGTACTTATTTAACCCATAGCTTGAGCGGGTGAGGGGTTTTATACGTTCTTACAAATATTCTAGTAAAATAATGTCTTAGTCAATTAAGTCAATTGAAAGATAGACTATCCATACAACTGTTTTGTTCTCTAAGTTTACAAAGTCAAATCATTCCTGTATCATCTCATCTTATGCTACAGGAATCTTATGTTTTCTGGAGACACCTAGCTTTAAATCTTAGGTATCTTCAATTTTCTTTTGAAATTTCACTTTTTTGCAGAGCTGTCCAGTATTGTTTGGGATCTAAAAAGTTAAAAATAGAATATCTCAGTGAATGAGTCTGTGCCGACAATAGTTTCTTTTTCCATGGTCCTCACTTCACATTTGGCCAAAAAGATGCTGTCGATCAGAGGACAGTTTCCATGGCCAATAACAGCCTGCCAGAGAAACTCGTGGACAGATTTTGATGTCCAATCTTCTATAAAGCCATTCCCAGAACTAATCCGGCATCGATGTAAATGCTCCTAAAATCCCTCCCACAACGGCCTCAGCCTGAAAAACCATTGCAACCGGATGCCATAAATTTTCATAACCCAAAGCCAGAAATGGCCCTCACAAAGCAGCTTATTAAGACCCTTTCCCCATTTTTTCGTTGATCGTGTCTGTTGATTCATTGGACATGTAAAGCCGTGTGATTCCCCACAAAAACATTCACTGTAGAAATGGACATCACTTTACAGACTGCCTTACTGTCAATTACCGCTTGTTTGTTCTCGAACAATCGGATATATATTCACGGGAGACTTTGATGCAAGAAAGTTATAGCGCCTAAATTTAAAGTTAGTAACACATAAATAAATATATATCTTGCACGCATGTGTAGAACGAGTGAGTATGGCAATAGGACAGAGAGAGACGAGAAAGGGAGAGGTATTAAAGAGACAGAACAGTATATATAGAGAGAGAGAAAGAAAAAGAAACAGATAAGGAGGGGTTAAAAGAGAGGACGTACCATAGGTAGATAGAGGGGAAAGGGAAACAGAGAGGATAAAGAGACAAAACAGACATAGATATAGAGAGAAAGAAATAGAATGAAAAAGAAAAGGAGGGAATAAAAAGAAAACAGACAGGAACATTAGATAGAATAAGGGGAGAGAGAGAAATAGAGAGAGGAGAAAACCAAACATAGATAAATAGATAGATAATACATACATTACATACAACATGCAACTACATAGATTTGAATTAGATAAATAGATGGAATTGAATATAGAATATTATATATATAGATAGATAGATAATAATGAACAAGACCAAAATATATATAAAGAGGCCAGACAGGAAACAGAACAGAAGCAGACAGACAGAGTAATATTTGAGAACAGAGATTATATAAAATTATATTTATATATATATATGTGTGTGATCTCTCTTT
>CM042146.1:82702525-82763738 GCA_023376005.1 Doryteuthis pealeii | reverse complement strand
TACGCATGGTCTGAGTATCGTTAACGGTTCTGGGCATCTACAATCGCGTGTACCGATGACGGTGAAGATTTTGGTAGGATCTAGTCTAGACGAACGCGGGGATATATGGTCTGAAACGGAAGAACAGTGTGATATCGTAGTACTAAAAAGTGAAAGAAAGAAAAGAAAGAGAAAATGGAAAGACGAGGGGTGGTTCAGAGAAAATAAGAATGCCGAGAGATTGGAAGACAGGAGAAAGAGAGAAAGACAAATTAATTGTGTGTGTGTGTGTGGGGGGGGGGTGGTAAATTAATAGATAGGATGAGTGAAATGAGTAATAGAGAACGATCAGTAAATTGGAAGTAATTATATATAGATGAGAGATGAGAGAGAGAGAGAGAGAGAGAGAGAGAGAGGGAGTGAGAGAGAGAGGAGAGGAGTTAGAGGCAGAGAGAGATCGTAGGGTCCTTGTCCGGGTACCAGGAAAGGCGTTGTTGAGTGTGTGTGTGTGGGGGGGGAATAGATAAAGAAAGGATGAGGAATGATAAGTAAAGCGATCTTAGAATATAGATTATAAGTAGTATGAGAGCAGAGAGAGAGAGAGAGAGACAGGAGACAGAGAGACAGAGAGGGGGGTCTCGTTGGCCTTTCGGGACTAGAAGGGTTTTGAGTGTGTGTGTGTGGGGGGGGATAGATAAGATAAGGATGTGAATGATAAAAGTAAAGAACGATCAGAAAATTGGAAGAATTATAAGCATTCAGAGTAGTGAGAGAGAGAGAAGAGAGAGAGAGAGAGAGAGAGAAGAGATGTAGAGAGAGAGTATGATGTATGAGTAGTATCGTAGCCTTTCTTCGGGACAGAAAGGTTTGTAGTGTGTGTGTGTTCAGTTGAGTGTGGAAGATTTAAAGAAAGGTGGAGGATGATAAAGTAAAGAACGATCTAGTAATTGGGATTAGAATTTATTTATAAGCTGAGGAGAGAGAGAGAGAGAGTAGAGAGACGAGAGAGAGTAAGAATGAGAGAGAGAGAGAGAGAGAGAGATCGTAAGGCCTTTTCCGGGAGCAGAAAGGGTGTTTGAGTGTGTGTTGTGTGGGGGGGGAGATAGTATAAAGAAAGGATGGAGATGATAAAGTAATAGAGTATTTCGATCAAGAAATTGGCAAGAATTATAGCAGAGAGAGAGAGGAGAGTAGAGAGGAGAGAGAGAGAAGAGAGAGAGAGAGTAGAGAGAGAGAGAAGAGGATCTTTTGATCTCGTGAGGTGGGAGTAAGAAAGGGGTTTTGAGGTTCAAGTTTCACGCCGAGCACATTGTTTATTCTTACTTTCCGATAACGTACAGTTCCTTACGCGATCTGTTAGTAATGTAATTGTTTACCCCAACCCCTCTGGTCACGGACTAGCCGTAACACAGAAGTTATTTTTTTAAAAGTGGAGTACTGATGATTTTGAAATTTCGGAGTTTTATTTTCCAAAGACTGGTTGCCTTAACCGCAACAGCTAGAATACCAAGTCTGCCTCCGACTAATTTTAACCTATTAGCTTGGGGGAAGAAGTAATGGATGCATGCCATTTCCAAGTATTCGCTCTGAATCCTCGGGGCCTATCAGGGATTTGAAGCTCCAGTCACTGATAATATTGTAGTGGGGCGAACATAATTATCGTATACTCAGTAACGCGCCTACTTATCGAGTAGATCGTATCTTCTGAGCGAGATGTGATAAAGAAATAGAGGAGATAATACTCACTTCCATAATAATAATAATGATAGAAAAAAAGATATATGGTAAAAGAAGAAACTAAATACATGTATCTATGAAAATGCTTGGGCAAATAATGCCTATTATGGAAATGCATTGAATATTTGAACTGAATTTTGGTTTTCAAGGATTAGCAAATTTTTTACTGAGAAGAAATGGACTGGTTGCATTATAGACCATTTGTATTGATTGATAAAACTGCATTGTTATATTTACGTTAGCTATACATTTTATTTGAATCTGTTCCTGTGTATAGTAATTTCTTCGTTTTCAGACACACACACACACCACACACACACACACACACACACACAACATATATATATATATATATATATTATTATATATATGATTATCTCTGTCCTCAATATTACTCTCTGCTATCTGTCTGTCTCTTTATATATAATTTTCTGTTCATTATCATATCTTACTATCTATCTATCTAATTCTATTCCGATCTATATATCTAATTCAAATCTATGTATGTATGTCCTAGCATGTATTATGTTGTATGTATGTATCTATCTTCTATCTTATCTATTTTATCTAATGTTGGTTCTCTCTCTTTCTATTTCTCTCTTCTCTCTCTCTATCTATGCCTGTCTGTTCTCTCTTTTTATTCCCCTGCCTTCTCTTTTTTCTTTCTATTCTTTTCTCTCTATAATCTATGTCTGTTTGTCTCTTTATCCCTCTCTTCTTCTCTTTCTCCCTCTATCTACCTATGTTACGCCCTCTTCTTTTATACCCCTCCTTATCTTGTTTTTTCTTTCTCTCTCTATATATATCTATCTGTTCTGTCTCTTTAACCCTCTCCCTTTCTCGTTCTCTCCTCTGTCTGTCTGCCATACTTACTCGTTCTACATGCGTGGCAGATATATATTTATTTATGTGTTACTTAAATTAGGCCGCTATATTTCTTTGCATCAAGTCTCCGTGATATATCTCCGATTGTTCGAGAACAAACAGGCGGTATTGACAGTAATGGCAGTCTGGTAAAAGTGATGTCCATTTCTAGCAGTAAAATGTTTGTGGGGAAATCACATCGGCTTTACCATGTCCAATGAACACAGACACGATATCACGAAAATAGGGAAAGGGTCTTATAAGGCTGCTTTGTGAGGCCATTTCTGGCTTTGGGTTATGAGAATTATGGGCAGTCCGGTTGCAATTTGGTTTTTCAGCTGAGGCCGTGTTGGGAGGATTTGAGCATTTACATCGATGCCGGATTAGTTCTGGAATGGCTTATCGAAGAATGGACATCAAAATCTGTCACGAGTTTCTCTGGCAGGCTGTATTGGCCATGGAAACCCTGTCTCTGATCCGACAGCATTTTTGGCAAAGTGTGAAGTGTGACGGGCATGAAAGTGAAACTATTGTCCAAGAAATATTCACAGAAGATATTTATTTTTTTAAAACTTTTTAGATCCCAAACAATACTGGACAGCTCTGCAAAAAGTGAAATTTCAAAAGAAAAATTGAAGATACCTAAGATTTAAGCTAAGGTGTTCTCCAGAAACATAAGATCCCTGTTAGCATAAGAGATGAATACAGGAAATGAAATTTGACTTTGTAAAATAGGATAGTCTATCTCAATTGACTTAATTGACTAAGAATATTTACTAGAATATTTGTAGAACGTATAAAACCCCTCATCCCTCAAGCTAGGTTAAAGAGTACCACTATTGATTCTTCTACAAGGATGTCTTTGGCATTTGTTAATCCACAAATTGTTATGCCATTAAACAAACTTTTGAGTACTTTTGTACTGGCTGCTTATAATAAAGAGGTTTGTTCGCAGTCCTCTGGAAGGCAATGACCCCCAACTATGGGTTAAATAGTACCACCACTATTCTTCTACAAGATGTCTTTGGGATTAAATGACCATTGAAGTTTGCTATGTCATTAAACAAAGAAACAAAATCATCTGAACTTTTTCACATCTGCCAATTTAAATCTTAATTTATCATTTTTAAATTTTTAAATCCCGAACATATTGGATAGCTCTGCTAATTTATTATAAAAAGTGAAATTCAGAAAGAGAATTCAAGATACCTGAGATTTAAACAAAGGTATCTCCAGAAACATAAGATCCTGTAGCATAAGAGATGATGACAGGAAATGATATTTGACCTTTGTGACTTAGAGAACAAGGTTGTTTGGATTCTCTCTCTCAATGACTAAATATGAATATTCTAGATGATTGATTGGTATGTAAAACCCTGTACAGTAGTAAGTAAGTAAGTAAGTAAGTAAGTAATAATAATAATAATAATAATATAATAATATAATAATTCCAGTGAAAAAAGAAAATGTTACTAACCGTATCCAGGAAACAAAAACGGGAAATCCTACATATGAAGTGACAACTCTGCTAAATACATTAGAAAGCGAAAACATAAACAAATACTTGGATCTTGCCAGAGAGATAAAAGAAAGTTACTTTGGAACGATCAACAAAGGCCTGAAAAGAGACTAGGGAAAACGATCATCAGAGGAAAAATCCAGACAACTCAGTCCACAGTTAGAATACTTAAAAGATTCGTGGAGACCTATAACTCAAACCTCAGTAAAAAAACTGCAATACTACTAATAACAATAATATTAAAATTTGCGTCAAATGATGATATATCAATAAATATCAATATTAACATCATATATATATATATATATATATATCTATATATATATATATATATATAATGACATACCCAAGAAAGAAGAAGAAAAGTTTGGACCATATGACCTTTAGGCACCCCTTTTGACCTCGATTAAGAAAGGACATATTTTTCATTACACCGTCAATATCCTCAAACAGAGGATTTTTAGATTTAATTTTTTTTTATAAAACTAACCCCTAACCCTAACCCCTACACTACGCCTACCCATACCCCTAACCCTAACCCCTAACTCTAACCCCTAACAAACAAACGGATATTGACGTGTGGAATGAAAAACATGTCCTTTCTTAATCGAGATCAAAAAAGAGGTGCCTAAAGAGGTGCTGCAAGTTTTAGCGGGATATTTCGTCTGATGATCTTTAAGTGTAAACATTCATGTTTTTCTTGTTGGCTTTCGGTATATCAGGGTCTCCACGGTAGAGAGGTTTCCCATACTTTTAACCAAGCGTTTCAACACATCCATGGTCGTCCCCATGGGTATTATTGTAGTTATTGTTAAACCTGAATACATCTGCAACCTCCAAACTTCAACAGACCCTCACAAATAAATAAAAACTTGCACAACAAAAAAGCAAACAACTACAACCAAAAATCTCCACGAGGACGACCATGGACATGGTGAAAAGCGCTTGGTACAAAATATGGACACTTTCTCTGTCGTCTATACCCTGATATACAATTAAAAACAAGAAAACTTGATTGTTTACACTTAACGATCATGAAGAGATATTCCATGTTATTTAACAAAACCTGCTTTTATATATATATATATATATATAATATATATATATATATATATATATTTTAGGAGGTTGATTTAGAAGGCATCACAATGCAGTTTGGAATAATAAATAAAAAATAACAATACGGTAACAATGGTTGGTGCTTGACCTGTATTTATATTCTTGAATTTTCGAGGTAATACCCCTTTATCAAAAGAATTGAACTGAAGCAGTACAGCTATGACATTTCTTCCTAAATGAATTTTTTTTTTTTTTGAAAATGACGTTTTTTTTGAAAATAACTGTATTCCCGTGTGAGCGTGAATGCGTTTATTTTTTTTTTGTACGTGTGCGTATGTTGTAATGGTGCGTGACATTGAAATGCGTGTTTGGTTGTGACGTAAGACTGTATCCTAGCGCGGGATTTTGTACGTGGGTATGTGCGAATGAAAAAGTTATTTGTGTTTTGTGACGTTTCCTGTTGGATTTTACATCAATTTTAATCATTTAATATTATTAATATATTATTATTAATATTATCATATTATTTGTTTATTTACTTATTTATATCTAATTCAATTTTTTTTTTTTTTTTTTTTTTGCTTTCAGTTCAATTTTTTGGATAAAGAGTATTACCTCGAAAATTCAAGAAATAATAAAAAATACAGGTCAACACACAACACCATTGTTACCGTATTATTATTTTTTATTTATTCCAAACTGATTGTGATAGCCTTCTAAATCAACTCCTAACCAATACATACCACAATGCTTCAAGAAAATTATGAAACTCTCTCTTCTCTTATTATATATATATATTATATATATATATATATATATAAAGTTCAGAATAAAGGATCATATAAACTCAGAATTCAGAGATTGGCAACTGAGCTGGGAGATGAGTGTGTTCCTCATGCCTCATGTCGTGTGAGTGGCAGTCGCCATTTGAGAAGCCGTTCCAGTGACGTTGATTTGGCGGTTGTGTTTATTGAAATTAGCAACTATTAAAAGCCGAAGAAAGTATATAAAAATATAAAGAAACGAAAAACGTAACAAAAGATAAAACAAAAAAAACAAAAACAAACCAAAAGGGTTTTTGAAAGCAATGAAATGAAACATGTAAATAAAATTAAAACATAAATAAAACCCAAAAACTAGTTAATACTAAGTAAACAAGGATAGGTGAAAAAAAACAAAACAAAAACAAAAAAAAAAACTAAAAAAAAACACACACACGACCCCCCCAACCCCAACCCCAACCAAACTAAAATAACCAAAAAACAAAAAAACAAAAAAGAGCAAACAAGACAACGCATACGCAGGTGTAATAGGAAATAGGTGAAAAATAACGAGGGTGAAATAAAACGTAGGTGAAAAGCTGGGTGAGAGAAAGGCACAAGGCCAGAATTGTGGAGTACTTAGTAGGGGATCAAAACCCTTACATAGTAGTAACCGACTACAAGCTCGTTAACTATTACTCACTGTGAGGCGCCTATCTAAAGCAGAAATAAGTAGAGATATTTAAGAAACCAAGCTTAGAATAATAAATGGCCAAATAGTGAAAAGTCACCGAAGGAAGATTGTATTGCGCCTGTCTCTCAGAGTAACCCCGACCTGATTGCCTTAAAGATCAGCATTTGAAGACTTGGTTCTTTTTTTCGAGCCCTTATCACTTGTCTAAGTGTAAAATTCATAAACATCTCAACCACTAAACAAGATGAACTTAGTCAGAGAGAGAGAGAGAGAGAGAGAGAGAGAGAGAGAGAGAGAGAGAGAGAGAGAGAGAGAGTACAGGAGCACTCAGTGAGAAGCAACTTCACTAGCAATGTCCTTTAGAAAGTCAACGGAGCAAATCGAAGATAATAAGATTAAAGGTCCTGTTTTGTGGCTGAATTCAAGATGTCTGCCCAAGTTCGTACTGATTTTTTTTTAGGTAGACAACCAGGTCATATACTCTCGTAAGGTTGGAGCATCACAGTCTTCCTCATCCTTTCTTAATTTGCCTTTGTTACCTACTGATCTAAGCTTAGCGAATATCGATAATGGAACAAATTGGGACTAATAGAGATGGAAGAGCCTGCTCTTAGTGACTAAGGGAGTTGCGCATTTACTGTGGGTTTCGAGACTAGATAAATCTAAGAAGTCGATTGCTGGTTTTCAGGGCAAGCGCGCTTTTGACAGATTAACGTAACGCAGGCTCTCCATTCAAATGATCCTATTTGCATTTGTGCCGTACTAAAGTAAACTTAGACGCTATTAAGAAATGTGAACGAATAAAGAAATATGAGCAAAAAAAAAGAAAAAAAGAAAAAAAAAAAAAAAGAAAAAAGAAAAAGGAAAAAAAAGAAACTTGAAAGAGTAAAAATATTGAAAATAAAACACGGATAAAAGAAAGAAATATAAGCTGAAGAAAGAATGAAAAAAAAATCAAACAGAATAACAGAATAAAGGAATGATTGGAAGTAAAGAAATACGAATGAATAATTAAAAGTTATACAATGGCGAAGAAGAGAGAATTAAATTAAATTTCAAATTATCTTTTTTTAAATTAGTGAAATAGATCACTAATTAGGACTGAGCTTATTCTAGTAGTGACCACACCAAGGGGAGTTTAACAGAGTTTTCTTTCTCCTAAACTGGTTGCCTAACCAAGGTTAAAGAGCCTAGTCTGTCCTAATATTTACCATAGCTGGAGGGAGAGTAGTTGGATTCATACCTTTCCAAGGGTATTAGCGCTATTTGAACTTCGTCTAGGTTTTGAGCTCGGGTCGATTACTTTGATTTTAATTTAGAATACGACAAGGGTGTATGAATGAGAGAAAGAAAAACGAGTTTAAAAATGGACAGAAATATCCATTTAGTCTTTTATGTGTATAAGTACAATAGAGTGATCTGTCCCTGTGTCTAGGCTGAACAGGGTGATCTGCCCTTAACCAGGATAGAGGATATATAGAACAAAGTTATTCAAAGAGACGACTGATGAAAAAAGAATGTAATTCAAAATGGATTTCCCCCACCCCTCCATACAAGTAGGATACGAAACAAGATCATTTTTCCATGTCACCCACCCCATTCAATTTTTCTGAAATTTTATCCAGGTGTGGGTTATGTTAAAGTAAGACATTCCCCAAAATTTGAGCTTCCAATTTCAAAAATTGGTCGAGTTATGTCGATTTTAAACTCGAAAAGTTTGGAAGGGGCGCAAAAAATGACGACTTATTTTTGTCTGTAAAATGAGTTCTAGAGCTTCCCTACTCCTGAAAAATTGGTTTCTAAAAGCTTTTTGGCGCTAGGAATCCAAAAAGGCTATCAAAATAGGCACAAACCTAACAATTTTTCGAATGCTAATATTCTTGTAGCATTGAAAGTAAATGGTGTCGGGGGAAAATTTGATAAATTATTAAAAAAACATAAATCGTAAGAAATATAGCGCTATATATATATATATATATATATATATATATATATATATAACGGATTTCGTGATTCAGCCGCTTTTATCTTTTGGTGGCTGGGTTGCGAGGAGACAATCGTTCGCGTGAACAGAGAATGAGGAACGAATCAAAGATACGTGAAGAGTCCTGGTAGAATGAATAAGCTAGTCCGCACGCGGTATTCGTTATCCATCTTTTCTTGCTACCTCAGACTCAGAGACTGAACAGAGAGTAAAGCAACGAAGGTCCTAACGCTAAGACGAGTTGTGCTTTTGTATTTTCCGTCTCGATCTGACGATTAGTCCTCACCGAAATAGCAGTTTTTCAGTGACTACGCAAAATAAGTATATGGTCTCCTGTTTGGTCAACTTTTGCTGTTATGTTGTAAGAGGTTTTGGTGAATAAATATCAACTGTCACGACATGTTGAGGGAAAGTTACAGAAGTTAGAAAAAAGAAAGGGTTAAAATGAGAGAGATAAGTAAGAAAAAACGAAACCAAAAAAAAAAAAAAAATTAAACCAAAAAAAAAAAAAATCAAAACCAAGCAAAATAAATAAATAAATAGGTAAATAAATAAGTAAATAAATAAAAAGGAATGCAAACAAACAATCAAAAAATAATCAAACAAAAAAAAAATATTCAAATGAGCAAGCAAGTGACGTCTAAAGTAGAGGTCACGTGGGTCGCAGTAATTGTGAATTCGTGCATCTTGCTTTTCTGTTGCTTTAAACTATTGTTATTTTGTTTTTCGTTTTTTTTTTGTTCATACCTCTGTGCATTGGTAGCATTTAGAGAGACACCCTCTTTGCAAATCCTGAAATGTAGAAAATGCCGCAAAAAAGATTAAGAACTGCGCCGGGTTTGTACCAAAAGGAAAAATAAGAGAAAAAAAAAAAAAAAAAAAAAGAATAAATAACAAATCAGATCTAGTCATCGTAAATAAAGAAAACAAGATCTATCGTCTCATGAATGGTGACGTTCTTGCAGAGCCCAACGTTGAAACTGAAAGAAAGCGAAAACTTGGATAAATTTTATTTTTTGTTTTCTTTTGTTTTACGGCATATCAACCTCAGTGGGTCATTTAATGCCGATAAAGTTTTGAAATAAATCAATTCTTAATGGATAATACAATTTTTTTATAAATACATTTTTCTATTTAACCCATAGATGGGACCCTAACAGGTACTACCACTCCGGGTCAGAGTGGACCAGGGAGCAATGGTGATGAAGGGGTGCTCCACATTCCCCAAACCTCCAAAACTGGAACCTGACCATCAGATAGAGTTTAACGTCATTCCCAGAACATGTAGACCCGCAGCCACCGCCTTCTAGCACCCATATGATAAAAAGGGGTTGGGGCTTGCCATAAGGGCAATAGGGTAGGGAAAATCATATAGGTGCTAGGGCTTGACGTGACCAGGATAAATTTTAGAAACTTGCCAAAGAATTATATGAACCCCTCAAAAAAAAAACCCAACCCAATGCTCATCATTATTGGGGGTAATTGAAAGACTTTTAAAGACTACAACAAATCAGTTAAAGAATCAATATTACTAAAAGCCCGTAGAATATTCAGGACAGTTATTACATTTTTAGTTTAATATTTGAAAATTCATTTTTAACTAGCTATATTAAGAATTTAAAACATCAAAATATACACCTATTAAATGGGAATATTAAAGAGATCAAATGTCTATCAAAGTTTAACTGATCCATGTTTCTTGTGTTTACAAGAAATTTAGCGATAATTAGATTCCCGAATAGAAAAACTCTATTAAATAAAAAGAATGAATTTCTGGAGAAATGCCGCCACAGATTGCATAACTCATTAATGTATTATTAAGATTAATATAGATATAATATGAGACATGCATTATTACAAAAAACTCTAACTTAATAGATTTATCAGAAGACTTGAATAATCGTATACATAAGTAAGATATAAACAAGATGAATAATAAAAAAGAAAGCGGGTAGGAGCTAAAACAGCTGATAGAATTACAAATTACTTTTGCCTGACAAGCATATGGAAAAATAATCTTTAATTTCAAAGGAAAACAGTTTAGATTCTAAAAACTAAATTTTATTTTAGAAGACAAGGAGAGAAATAAAAATAATTCTAAACCAAACAATTTATATATAATATTTGCTACCTATTATTTTATCATTGAGGAATGTGTACCTTGAACACCGAAACCGTGGTAAAGAGAAAAAACTTTTCTGCAACAATAAATGCTCTATATTTTACGAGATATATTGAGCCCCTTTGGATTAACTACTTATGCTACTACAATGAAAACGTGGTAGTAATGATGAATATATATATATATATATATATATATATATATATATACACTTTGGTGCGGTACCAAGTTCCTTGGTACAAGGTGATTCTAGGCGGGTCCTAATTCTCTACCAGTCGTTTGTTGTAGAGTTCAGGTTCCGTATGAGAGCTCAATGTTTAATTATTGTAAACAGAGCAAAGTTATTTGGGAATAAAAGGCCTTAAATACCATGGGTATCGTGGTTATGGACCATTTCCACTCGCGAGTGGAAATGGTCATAACCGCGATACCCATGGTATTTAAGGCCTTTTATTCCCATATATATATATATATATATATATATATATATATATATATATATATATATTCATCATTACTACCATGTAATATCAGTATCTAGCCAAACCGATGAAGAAGCAACCATGCTGCTCGTCTGAGAGCTCAGATAGCAATGGATGTCTTTATGTGAAGTAATTATCAACGAGACAGTCTTGCTGAAAATCAACTTGTTCAGTAAACTTAAATGTCCCACACTTGCGGTTTTACATGAACTAAATCAAATAAAATAAATACCAAAAATATTGTCCATCGATAAATACACACCTCAGGATTTAAAAAAATAAAAATATGACCAGATCGTACTGTTAACATGACCCTCCCGTATCTATCGTTCCTCTCAGTTATCGATCCTGACAGGTCTTCGGCACGGCATACAGAATACGCACAGAGCTGATTTATGTAGGTTTTTGCTAGTCATCCTTCACTAATGTGTCCACTGGTTGGTTGTTTTCTTGCGGCATATCAACCCTTTTGAGGTCATTTTAGGCCGAACTTTGGACATCAGGTTGTTTACAGTACCTGCTGTTGCTTAAATGGTCACATATCTAAGTATTGAACAACCCCATGGCTGCTTAACTACAGTGATTCAACGTGATTTGACCGTAAGCCCGACAGATACACAGACAAGAGACTTATATAATCACTGATATAGATAGAAAGATAGATAGATTGATAGACAGATGTAAGTGTAACGAGAAACTGGGTCTGGTAAAATTACTCTTGGATAGATAGATGAATGAGTGGCGAGGTACAATCTAGCTAGATAGATAGGAAGTAAGTAAGAGACTAGGATATATATATATATATATATATATATATAATATATAAGAGAGACAGAGAGAGAGAGAGAGAGAGAGAGAGAGAGAGAGAGAGAGAGAGAAGAGAGAAGAAGGATGGGGGGTAACTAGGTACTTTCCTCATTCTTAGAAAGAGCTAACTAATCATGAACACACATCTTTCTCGTTGGAAACAAGCCATAATTACCGCTCAATTACCTACTGGATTTTATACATGACTCCAGGTCAGAAAATAAATAACTATTCTATTCGTACAAACTCTTATCGACATAAAGTTCTGAATACATCTCAGGTGTCGTGACCCGTATCGAAAATGATTGGCAGTCAATATTTAATTTCCGGGATTTGACGCTTGAAACTTTCGTTCGGCGCAGTCCGGAAGTACTTTTTAATTCCTCAAGATTAGTGTCTTGGCGATGAAATGGGAGCGTACTCTGTAGAAACACGGCCATTCGAAACGAATAGATACCCAAAGCAAATGCTAGATGATTGAGGGAAAAGGTGAAAATCAAAGAATGGTATCGATTTGGCCACTGATCAATTTGTTAAGACAGAAGGAATTGGAACATGATTCGAATTCGATCAGGACCTTGGGAGAGACTCGAGAGATGAAAAAGAAAAAAGTATTATGGCGATTTGCTCCAAAGAAAATCGATTCCTGTTTATTTTTAGCCGATAAAATTCTTAAGCTCAGACTTGACATTTACTAAGCTTAGTTGAGTTAGGGATAAAGCTAAATAGCGTGGATTAAGGGTAAGAAGAGCATCTTGTAGCGATTGTTCAAGTGGGAAGGGCCTACTTCCGGTGAATCAGAAAAAGAAATCCTGCATTTTTTGTAGGTTTGAATACCAAACTTAGCCTGGAAACAGACTGAATAGGGAAGAATAGGATGAAATTGGGACAGAAGATTGTGTTGCTTCAGTCTTCAAAATAGGCAGTAAGAATACGTACCTTTTAACTCGAACTTCTAACACAGATTTTGTTTGTTTTTTAAATAAGGGAACGTCCACAGTCAAAGATTATATATACTAGCAAATATATGCACCCTTCGGGTGCAAGTATTTAGGTTTTGATGTAATAAAATAGTATATCAAATTAGAAACTATTTAAAAAATGATAAATCGAGGGGGTATAATCGAAAAAATAGAACAGCTTTAAATCTAACTCTTCCATCATATTCCATTACTCCCCTCTTTCATTTGTCCTAATTTATCTATTTAGTTAGATCATGAAGTATTTAATAAAATTTACAGTTCTTTCGTCTTGTTTATGGATTTCTTTTAAGATTTATACCCGAGATTTTTGCTCAGATTCGTTAAGAGAAAACCAAACAATTAGAAATCAATAATACTAAGCATATATTTAGTAAAATCAAATTCTTAATATCAATATGCAAATTAGCCTTCTCGTTCACACTGTAAACCGCTATTTTGTTGAATATATAAATATACTTGCATGTTATTAGTATGTAGATCCAACAGTATTAATAAGGTACAACAATTTTATCAATAATTGAGGTTTAAATAAAAAATAAATTCATGGTGAATGTGATGTCAATAACTAAGGGAATTGTGACTTGAGTAGGGATATAGTTTCGGTTACAGACAGACAAACACACAATCTCCATTATAATAAGATATATATATATATATTTTTTTTTGAAGAATATGTGCTTAATTGAAGTCATACCTA
The DNA here is from genome assembly GCA_023376005.1 of Doryteuthis pealeii. NCBI lineage: Eukaryota > Metazoa > Mollusca > Cephalopoda > Myopsida > Loliginidae > Doryteuthis > Doryteuthis pealeii. Next base: position 82,750,050 of record CM042146.1, on the reverse strand, counting down.
ATTTGAAAAAATTGTCGGCATAGCCATATCAAACAAACTGTTTGCGTACTTTCATACTGTCATGCAGCAAGTCTCCAAAAATGTAGGATATATCAGTTTATAAACAAAACGAGAAATCTGGAAGGACCAGCTAGTGTAACGGTTAGAATCCCCGCCAGTCAGCTAGGCAGTTAGGGTTCGAATCACACACACAAAGCGGCTTCCAGTCTATAACTCTTCTGATGAGGCATAATAAGCCGAAATGTACGCACAGAGAATGACTTTTTCTCGATTTGTTTGCGCTTTACATTTGAACAGATATATTCGCCTAATTCATTAATTATCAACTGACTAATTTTCAAATTAGGTATGACTTCAATTAAGCACATATTCTCCCAAAGATTGTCGGCATAGCCATATCAAACAAACTGTTTGCGTACTTTCATATATATATATATATATATATATATATATATATATATATATATATATATATATATATATATACTTAAAATACAAACAACGAAAGTGAGAGCAATCTCTGTTGACAAAATTCAGCGAGCTAATTTCTGAGTACTCCCAGTGCTCCGAACAGCTTCTGGTATTGTCTTTGTTTTCAGTTGGCACATTCTAACCATTTCCACTTTCAACTCTTTTTATCAGGAGAACTTTTCAAATCCATTCAGCGCAATGTTTATGTTTGGAATAGACATATCGACCAAGAGAAATGTTTTCTTCAGAATTTCTTTCATCATAATGGCTGGTATGCTGGAATATTTCTATCAGCGTATATTGGATTTGCTCAGAAGATCGTAATACGAGGGTGAATAAGTAAGACAGATATAACTACCAAAAATGAATCTGGTCCTCTGTGAATCACACCTCTATTTCTTCACATAGTCACCGTTTCTCTCAATAGCAATGTTCCACTATGAAAGAGGGTTTGAGATGCAAACATTCCTCCAGTGATTAGGAAATGAAATTAGGATTAGGAAGAGGTGGCTCAAAGAACAGTCAACAGAATTTTACGGGGTTGGGATCCATGTTCTCATTCAAAGGTAAAACATTGCTATATATAGCAAAACTTCGTTAGAAAAGGATTGGTACAAACGAACATTTATTATTATAAATTAGAATATGACTGGAACAGAACAATATATATATATATATATATATATATATATATATATATATATATATGAGATTGAGTAAACAAACAATGTGTTTATTTGATATGACTTTTTAGCCGACAATTTTTGGAGGATATGTGCTTAATTGAAATCATATCTAATTTCTGAAAATTAATTAAATTATGTAATTAATTAATTAATATATATATATATATATAATATATATATATATATATATATATATATATATATAAAAGTTTGGGGAGCGAAGAATTGGGAACTGGCAAAAATGGTTACTGACAGTTTCTCGCCTCTGAGTTTTTTAAAGCACGTGCTTTCTACCAATGATATTTTACTTTATATATATATATATATATATAATATATAATGAATAGTGAATGAAAAAATGAGAAAAGTATTTGCATGGAAAGGTGCTCAATGCTAATAAAGCAGAGCAGTTTTATAATTAATGTTGATATTATGATTTCACACTCATAACTTCAAGTTTCTTGGTAGTCCAATCATCAGATGAGAAGTGGTTGAGATGTAAAAAAACCAGTCGTGAAATGGTAAAAATCAAACTTTGTAGCGTTCATATGCAGCGCTCCTCACGCGATGGGAAATGCAAAGCCAAAAATTGTCTTTTTAAACTGTGGCTTGTTTAACGTTTATGTGACGTGATTAAATGTGATTCAGTGATTCTGTGTCCATGAATTTTTTTAAATTTTTTTATTTAATTTAAAAAAAAAAAAAAAAAAATTCATCTGAACACCGCGTGCATTAACACCAATGCAAGTTTGTTTGATTATAATGTTTTTTAAATACAAATTTAACGTCATGACATTACATCACGTGAATACAATCCACGTCACATAAACGTTAAACAAGCCACAGTTTAAAAAGACAATTTTTGGCTTTGCATTTCCCATCGCGTGAGGAGCGCTGCATATGAACGCTACAAAGTTTGATTTTTACCATTTCACGACGTTTTTTTACATCTCAACCACTTCTCATCTGATGATTGGACTACAAGAAACTTGAAGTATGAGTGTGAAATCATAATACAACATTAATTATAATTATAGCATTGAGCACCTTATGCATACATTTTTCATTCATATTCATTATATATTATATATATATATATATATAAAGTAAAATATACATTGGTAGAAAGGCACGTGCTTTAAAAACTTCAGAGGCGAAAAACTGTCAGTAACATTTTTTTGCCAGTTCCCAATTCTTCGCTCCCCAACTATTATATATATATATATATATATATATATATATATATATATATTATATATATATATTAATTAATTACATAATTTAATTAATTTTCAGGAAATTAGATATGATTTAATTAGCACATATCCTCCAAAAATTGTCGGCTAAAAAAGTCATATCAAATAAACACATTGTTTGTTTACTCAATCTCATATATATATAATTATATATATATATATATATATATATATATATATTGTCTGTTCCAGTCATATTCTAATTTATAATAATAAATGTTCGTTGTACCAATCCTTTTCTAACGAAGTTTGCTATATATAGCAATGTTTACCTTTGATGAGAACATGGATCCCAACCCCGTAAAATTCTGTTGACTGTTCTTTGAGCCACCTCTACCTAATCCTAATTTCATTTCCTAATCACTGGAGGATGTTTGCATCTCAAACCCTCTTTCATAGTGGACATTGCTATTGAGAGAAACGGTGACTATGTGAAGAAATAAGAGGTGTGATTCACAGAGGACCAGATTTCATTTTTGTAGTTATATCTGTCTTACTTATTCACCCTCGTATTACGATCTTCTGAGCAAATCCAATAGACGCTGATAGAAAATTCCAAGCATACCAGCCATTATGATGAAAGAAATTCTGAAGAAAACATTTCTCTTGGTCGATATGTCTATTCCAAACATAACATTGCGCTGAATGGATTTGAAAAGTTCTCCTGATAAAAAGAGTTGAAAGTGGAAATGTTAGAATGTGCCAACTGAAAACAAAGACAATACCAGAAGCTGTTCGGAGCACTGGGGGAGTACTCAGAAATTAGCTCGCTGAATTTTGTCAACAGAGATTGCTCTCACTTTCGTTGTTTGTATTTTAAGTTATATATATATATAATATATATATATATATATATATATATATATATATATATATATATGAAAGTACGCCAAACAGTTTGTTTGATATGGCTATGCCGACAATCTTTGGAGAATATGTGCTTAATTGAAGTCATACCTAATTTGAAAAATTAGTCAGTTGATAATTATAGATTAGGCGAATATATCTGTTCAAATGTAAAGCGCCAACAAATCGAGAAAAAGTCATTCTCTGTGCGTACATTTCGGCTTATTATCCTCATCAGAAGAGTTATAGACTGGAAGCCGCTTTGTGTGTGTGATTCGAACCCTAACTGCCTAGCTGACTGGCGGGGATTCTAACCGTTACACTAGCTGGTCCTTCCAGATTTCTCGTTTTGTTTATTAACTGATATATCCTACATTTTTGGAGACTTGCTGCATGACAGTATGAAAGTACGCAAACAGTTTGTTTGATATGGCTATGCCGACAATTTTTTCAAATTAGGTATGACTTCAATTAAGCACATATTCTTCAAAAAAAAAATATATTATATTATATCTTATTATAATGGAGATTGTGTGTTTGTCTGTCTGTAACCGAAACCTATATCCCTACTCAAGTCACAATTCCCTTAGTTATTGACATCACATTCACCATGAATTATTTTTATTTAAACCTCAATTATTGATAAAATTGTTGTACCTTATTAATACTGTTGGCATCTACATACTAATAACATGCAAGTATATTTATTATATTCAACAAAATAGCGGTTTACAGTGTGAACGAGAAGGCTAATTTGCATATTTGATATTAAAGAATTTGATTTTACTAAATATATGCTTAGTATTATTGATTTCTAATTGTTGGTTTTCTCTAACGAATTGAGCAAAAATCTCGGGTTAGAAATCTTAAAGAAATCCATAAACAAGACGAAAGAACTGTAAATTTATTAAATACTTCATGATCTAACTAAATAGATAAATTAGGACAAATGAAAGAGGGAGTAATGGATATGATGGAAGAGTTAGATTTAAAGCTTGTTCTATTTTTCGATATACCCCCTCGATTTATCATTTTTTAATAGTTTAATTTGATATACTATTTTATTACAATCAAACCTAAATACTTGCACCCGAAGGGTGCATATATTTGCTAGATATATATATCTTTGACTGTGGCGTTCCCTTATTAAAAAACAAACAAAATCTGTGTTAGAAGTTCGAGTTAAAAGGTACGTATTCTTACTGCCTATTTGAAGACTGAAGCAACACAATCTTCTTCCCAATTTCATCCTATTCTTCCCTATTCAGTCTGTTTCCAGGCTAAGTTGGTATTCAAACCTACAAAAAAATGCATTTCTTTTTCTGATTCACCGGAAGTAGGCCCTTCCCACTTGAACAATCGCTACAAGATGCTCTTCTTACCCTTAATCCACGCTATTTAGCTTTTATCCCTAACTCAACTAAGCTTAGTAAATGTCAAGTCTGAGCTTAAGAATTTTATCGGCTAAAATAAACAGGAATCGATTTTCTTTGGAGCAAATCGCCATAATACTTTTTTCTTTTTCATCTCTCGAGTCTCTCCCAAGGTCCTGATCGAATTCGAATCATGTTCCAATTCTTCTGTCTTAACAAATTGATCAGTGGCCAAATCGATACCATATTCTTTTGATTTTCACCTTTTCCCTCAATCATCTAGCATTTGCTTTGGGTATCTATTCGTTTCGACATGGCCGTGTTTCTACAGAGTACGCTCCCATTTCATCGCCAAGACACTAATCTTGAGAATTAAAAAAGTACTTCCGGACTGCCCGCCGACGAAAGTTTCAAGCGTCAAATCCCGGAAATTAAATATTGACTGCCAATCATTTCGATACGGTCACGACACTGAGATGTATTCAGAACTTTATGTCGATAAGAGTTTGTACGAATAGAATAGTTATTTATTTTCTGACCTGGAGTCATGTAATAAATCCAGTAGTAATTTGAGCGGTAATTATGGCTTGTTTCCAACGAGAAAGATGTGTGTTCATGATTAGTTAGCTCTTTCTAAGAATGAGGAAAGTACCTAGTTACCCCCATCCTTCTTCTCTCTCTCTCTCTCTCTCTCTCTCTCTCTCTCTCTCTCTCTCTCTCTCTCTGTCTCTCTTTATATATATATATTATATATATATATATATATATATATCCTAGTCTCTTACTTACTTCCTATCTATCTAGCTAGATTGTACCTCGCCACTCATTCATCTATCTATCCAAGAGTAATTTTACCAGACCCAGTTTCTCGTTACACTTACATCTGTCTATCAATCTATCTATCTTTCTATCTATATCAGTGAATATAAGTCTCTTGTCTGTGTATCTGTCGGGCTTACGGTCAAATCACGTTGAATCACTGTAGTTAAGCAGCCATGGGGTTGTTCAATACTTAGTATGTGACCATTTAAGCAACAGCAGGTACTGGAAACAACCTGATGTCCAAAGTTCGGCCTAAAATGACCTCAAAGGGTTGATATGCCGCAAAAAAAAAACAACCAGTGGACACATTAGTGAAGGATGACTAGCAAAAACCTACATAAATCAGCTTCTGTGCGTATTCTGTATGCCGTGCCGAAGACCTGTCAGGATCGATAACTGAGGAGGAACGATAGATACGGGAGGGTCATGTTAACAGTACGATCTGGTCATATTTTTATTTTTTTAAATCCTGAGGTGTGTATTTATCGATGGACAATATTTTTGGTATTTATTTTATTTGATTTAGTTCATGTAAAACCGCAAGTGTGGGACATTTAAGTTTACTGAACAAGTTATTTTCAGCAAGACTGTCTCGTTGATTAATTACTTCACATAAAGACATCCATTGCTATCTAGCTCTCAGACGAGCAGCATGGTTGCTTCTTCATCGGTTTGGCCTAGATACTGATATTACATGGTAGTAATGATGAATATATATATATATATATATATATATATATATATATATATATATATATATATGGAATAAAAGGCCTTAAATACCATGGGTATCGCGGTTATGACCATTTCCACTCGCGAGTGGAAATGGTCCATAACCACGATACCCATGGTATTTAAGGCCTTTTATTCCCAAATAACTTTGCTCTGTTTACAATAATTAAACATTGAGCTCTCATACGGAACCTGAACTCTACAACAAACGACTGGTAGAGAATTAGGACCCGCCTAGAATCACCTTGTACCAAGGACTTGGTACCGCCACCAAAGTGTATATATATTATATATATATATATATATATATATATATTCATCATTACTACCACGTTTTCATTGTAGTAGCATAAGTAGTTAATCCAAAGGGGCTCAATATATCTCGTAAAATATAGAGCATTTATGTTGCAGAAAAGTTTTTTCTCTTTACCACGGTTTCGGTGTTCACGGTACACATTCCTCAATGATAAAATAATAGGTAGCAAATATTATATATAAATTGTTTGGTTTAGAATTATTTTATTTCTCTCCTGTCTTCTAAAATAAAATTTAGTTTTTAGAATCTAAACTGTTTTCCTTTGAAATTAAAGATTATTTTTCCATATGCTTGTCAGGCAAAAGTAATTTGTAATTCTATCAGCTGTTTTAGCTCCTACCCGCTTTCTTTTTTATTATTCATCTTGTTTATATCTTACTTATGTATACGATTATTCAAGTCTTCTGATAAATCTATTAAGTTAGAGTTTTTGTAATAATGCATGTCTCCATATATATCTATATTAATCTTAATAATACATTAATGAGTTATGCAATCTGTGGCGGCATTTCTCCAGAAATTCATTCTTTTTATTTAATAGAGTTTTTCTATTCGGGAATCTAATTATCGCTAAATTTCTTGTAAACACAAGAAACATGGATCAGTTAAACTTTGATAGACATTTGATCTCTTTAATATTTCCCATTTAATAATAGGTGTTATATTTTGATGTTTTAAATTCTTAATATAGCTAGTTAAAAATGAATTTTCAAATATTAAACTAAAAAATGTAATAACTGTCCTGAATATTCTACGGGCTTTTAGTAATATTGATTCTTTAACTGATTTGTTGTAGTCTTTAAAAGTCTTTCAATTACCCCCAATAATGATGAGCAATGGGTTGGGTTTTTTTTTTTGAGGGGTTCATATAATTCTTTGGCAAGTTTCTAAAATTTATCCTGGTCACGTCAAGCCCTAGCACCTATATGATTTTCCCTACCCTATTGCCTTATGGCAAGCCCCAACCCCTTTTTATCATATGGGTGCTAGAAGGCGGTGGCTGCGGGTCTACATGTTCTGGGAATGACGTTAAACTCTATCTGATGGTCAGGTTCCAGTTTTGGAGGTTTGGGGAAGTGGAGCACCCCTTCATCACCATTGCTCCCTGGTCCACTCTGACCCGGATGGTAGTACCTGTTAGGGTCCCATCTATGGGGTTAAATAGAAAATGTATTTATAAAAAATTGTATTATCCATTAAGAATTGATTTATTTCAAAACTTTATCGGCATTAAATGACCCACTGAGGTTGATATGCCGTAAAACAAAAGAAAACAAAAAAATAAAATTTATCCAAGTTTTCGCTTTCTTTCAGTTTCAACGTTGGGCTCTGCAAGAACGTCACCATTCATGAGACGATAGATCTTGTTTTCTTTATTTACGATGACTAGATCTGATGTTGTTATTTATTCTTTTTTTTTTTTCTTTTTTTTTTCTTCTTATTTTTCCTTTTGGTACAAACCCGGCGCAGTTCTTAATCTTTTTTGCGGCATTTTCTACATTTCAGGATTTGCAAAAGAGGGTGTCTCTCTAAATGCTACCAATGCACAGAGGTATGAACAAAAAAAAAACGAAAAACAAAATAACAATAGTTTAAAGCAACAGAAAAGCAAGATGCACGAATTCACAATTACTGCGACCCACGTGACCTCTACTTAGACGTCACTTTGCTTGCTCATTTGAATATTTTTTTTTGTTTGATTATTTTTTGATTGTTTGTTTGCATTCCTTTTATTTATTTACTTATTTATTTACCTATTTATTTATTTATTTTTGCTTGGTTTTGATTTTTTTTTTTTTTTGGTTTTAATTTTTTTTTTTTTTTTTTGGTTTCGTTTTTTCTTACTTATCTCTCTCATTTTAACCCTTTTCTTTTTTTCTAACTTCTGTAACTTTCCCTCAACATGTCGTGACAGTTGATATTTATTCACCAAAACCTCTTACAACATAACAGCAAAAGTTGACCAAAAGGAGACCATATACTTATTTTGCGTAGTCACTGAAAAACTGCTATTTCGGTGAGGACTAATCGTCAGATCGAGACGGAAAATACAAAAGCACAACTCGTCTTAGCGTTAGGACCTTCGTTGCTTTACTCTCTGTTCAGTCTCTGAGTCTGAGGTAGCAAGAAAAGATGGATAACGAATACCGCGTGCGGACTAGCTTATTCATTCTACCAGGACTCTTCACGTATCTTTGATTCGTTCCTCATTCTCTGTTCACGCGAACGATTGTCTCCTCGCAACCCAGCCACCAAAAGATAAAAGCGGCTGAATCACGAAATCCGTTATATATATATATATATATATATTATATATATATATATAGCGCTATATTTCTTACGATTTATGTTTTTAATAATTTATCAAATTTTCCCCCGACACCATTTACTTTCAATGCTACAAGAATATTAGCATTCGAAAAATTGTTAGGTTTGTGCCTATTTGATAGCCTTTTTGGATTCCTAGCGCCAAAAAGCTTTTAGAAACCAATTTTTCAGGAGTAGGGAAGCTCTAGAACTCATTTTACAGACAAAATAAGTCGTCATTTTTTGCGCCCCTTCCAAACTTTTCGAGTTTAAAATCGACATAACTCGACCAATTTTTGAAATTGGAAGCTCAATTTTGGGGAATGTCTTACTTTAACATAACCCACACCTGGATAAAATTTCAGAAAAATTGAATGGGGTGGGTGACATGGAAAAATGATCTTGTTTCGTATCCTACTTGTATGGAGGGGTGGGGGAAATCCATTTTGAATTACATTCTTTTTTCATCAGTCGTCTCTTTGAATAACTTTGTTCTATATATCCTCTATCCTGGTTAAGGGCAGATCACCCTGTTCAGCCTAGACACAGGGACAGATCACTCTATTGTACTTATACACATAAAAGACTAAATGGATATTTCTGTCCATTTTTAAACTCGTTTTTCTTTCTCTCATTCATACACCCTTGTCGTATTCTAAATTAAAATCAAAGTAATCGACCCGAGCTCAAAACCTAGACGAAGTTCAAATAGCGCTAATACCCTTGGGAAAGGTATGAATCCAACTACTCTCCCTCCAGCTATGGGTAAATATTAGGACAGACTAGGCTCTTTAACCTTGGTTAGGCAACCAGTTTAGGAGAAAGAAAACTCTGTTAAACTCCCCTTGGTGTGGTCACTACTAGAATAAGCTCAGTCCTAATTAGTGATCTATTTCACTAATTTAAAAAAAGATAATTTGAAATTTAATTTAATTCTCTCTTCTTCGCCATTGTATAACTTTTTAATTATTCATTCGTATTTCTTTACTTCCAATCATTCCTTTATTCTGTTATTCTGTTTGATTTTTTTTTCATTCTTTCTTCAGCTTATATTTCTTTCTTTTATCCGTGTTTTATTTTCAATATTTTTACTCTTTCAAGTTTCTTTTTTTCCTTTTTTCTTTTTTCTTTTTTTCTTTTTTCTTTTTTTCTTTTTTTCTTTTTTTTTTGCTCATATTTCTTTATTCGTTCACATTTCTTAATAGCGTCTAAGTTTACTTTAGTACGGCACAAATGCAAATAGGGATCATTTGAATGGAGAGCCTGCGTTACGTTAATCTGTCAAAAGCGCGCTTGCCCTGAAAACCAGCAATCGACTTCTTAGATTTATCTAGTCTCGAACACCAACCAGTAAAATGCGCAACTCCCTTAGTCACTAAGAGCAGGCTCTTCCATCTCTATTAGTCCCAATTTGTTCCATTATCGATATTCGCTAAGCTTAGATCAGTAGGTAACAAAGGCAAATTAAGAAAGGATGAGGAAGACTGTGATGCTCCAACCTTACGAGAGTATATGACCTGGTTGTCTACCTAAAAAAAAAATCAGTACCGAACTTGGGCAGACATCTTGAATTCAGCCACAAAACAGGACCTTTAATCTTTATTATCTTCGATTTGCTCCGTTGACTTTCTAAAGGACATTGCTAGTGAAGTTGCTTCTCACTGAGTGCTCCTGTACTCTCTCTCTCTCTCTCTCTCTCTCTCTCTCTCTCTCTCTCTCTCTCTCTCTCTCTCTCTCTCTGACTAAGTTCATCTTGTTTAGTGGTTGAGATGTTTATGAATTTTACACTTAGACAAGTGATAAGGGCTCGAAAAAAAGAACCAAGTCTTCAAATGCTGATCTTTAAGGCAATCAGGTCGGGGTTACTCTGAGAGACAGGCGCAATACAATCTTCCTTCGGTGACTTTTCACTATTTGGCCATTTATTATTCTAAGCTTGGTTTCTTAAATATCTCTACTTATTTCTGCTTTAGATAGGCGCCTCACAGTGGAGTAATAGTTAACGAGCTTGTAGTCGGTTACTACTATGTAAGGGTTTTGATCCCCTACTAAGTACTCCACAATTCTGGCCTTGTGCCTTTCTCTCACCCAGCTTTTCACCTACGTTTTATTTCACCCTCGTTATTTTTCACCTATTTCCTATTACACCTCGCGTATTGCGTTGTCTTGTTTGCTCTTTTTTGTTTTTTTTTTTTTGGTTATTTTAGTTTGGTTGGGGTTTGGGGTTGGGGGGGTCGTGTGTGTGTTTTTTTAGTTTTTTTTTTGTTTTTTGTTTGTTTGTTTTTTCACCTATCCTTGTTTACTTAGTATTAACTAGTTTTTTGGTTTTTATTTTATGTTTTATTATTTTATTTACATGTTTCATTTCATTGCTTTCAAAAACCCTTTTGGTTTGTTTTTGTTTTTATCTTTTGTTACGTTTTTCGTTTCTTTTATATTTTATATACTTTCTTCGGCTTTTAATAGTTGCCTAATTTCAATAAACACAACCGCCAAATCACGTCACTGGAACGGCTTCTTCAAAATGGCGACTGCCACTCACAATGACATGAGGCATGAGGAAACACTCATCTCCCAGCTCAGTTGCCAATCTCTGAATTCTGAGTTTATATGATCCTTTATTCTGAACTTTATATATATATATATATATATATATATATAATATATATAAGAGAGAAGAGTTTCATAATTTGCTTGAAGCATTGTGTATGTATTGGTTAGGAGGTTGATTTAGAAGGCTATCACAATGCAGTTTGGAATAAATAAAAATAATAATACGTAACAATGGTGTTGTGTGTTGACCTGTATTTTTTATTATTTCTTGAATTTTCGAGGTAATACCTCTTTATCCAAAAATTGAACTGAGCAAAAAAAAAAAAAAAAAAAAAAGATAAATTGAATTAGATATAAATAAGTAAATAAACAAATAAATTGATAATATTAATAATAATAATATTAATAATATTAAATGATTAAATTGATGTAAAATCCAACAGGAAACGTCACAAAACACAAATACACTTTTTCATTCGCACATACCCACGTACAAAATCCCGCGCTAGGATACAGTCTTAACGTCACAACCAACACGCATTTTCAATGTCACGCACATTACAACATACGCACACGTACAAAAAAAAATAAACGCATTCACGCTCACACGGGAATACAGTTATTTCAAAAATAACGTCATTTTCAAAAAAAAAAAATTCATTTAGGAAGAAATGTCATAGCTGTACTGCTTCAGTTCAATTCTTTTGATAAAGGGGTATTACCTCGAAAATTCAAGAAATAATAAAAATACAGGTCAACACACAACACCATTGTTACCGTATTGTTATTTTTTATTTATTCCAAACTGCATTGTGATAGCCTTCTAAATCAACCTCCTAACCAATATATATATATATATTATATATATATATATATATATATATATATAAAAGCAGGTTTTGTTAAATAACATGGAATATCTCTTCATGATCGTTAAGTGTAAACAATCAAGTTTTCTTGTTTTTAATTGTATATCAGGGTATAGACGACAGAGAAAGTGTCCCATATTTTGTACCAAGCGCTTTCAACCATGTCCATGGTCGTCCTCGTGGAGATTTTTGGTTGTAGTTGTTTGCTTTTTTGTTGTGCAAGTTTTATTTATTTGTGAGGGTCTGTTGAAGTTTTGGAGGTTGCAGATGTATTCAGGTTTAACAATAACTACAATAATACCCATGGGGACGACCATGGATGTGGTTGAAAACGCTTGGGTTAAAAGTATGGGAAACCTTCTCTACCGTGGAGACCCTGATATACGAAAGCCAACAAGAAAACATGAATGTTTACACTTAAAGATCATCAAGACGAAATATCCCGCTAAAACTTGCAGCACCTCTTTAGGCACCTCTTTTTGATCTCGATTAAGAAAGGACATGTTTTTCATTCACACCGTCAATATCCGTTTGTTTGTTAGGGGTTAGAGTTAGGGGTTAGGGTTAGGGGTATGGGTAGGCGTAGTGTTAGGGGTTAGGGTTAGGGGTTAGTTTTATTAAAAAAAATTAAATCTAAAAATCCTCTGTTTTGAGGATATTGACGGTGTAAATGAAAAATATGTCCTTTCTTAATCGAGGTCAAAAAGGGGTGCCTAAAGGTCATATGGTCCAAACTTTTCTTCTTCTTTTCTTGGGTATGTCAATTATATATATATATATTATATATATATATATATATATATATATATTGATGTTAATATTGATATTTATTGATATATCAATCATTTGACGCAAATTATTAATATTATTGTTATTAGTAGTATTGCAGTTTTTTACTGAGGTTTGAGTTATAGGTCTCCACGAATCTTTTAAGTATTCTAACTGTGGACTGAGTTGTCTGGATTTTCCTCTGATGATCAGTTTCCCTAGTCTCTTTTTCAGGCCTTTGTTGATCGTTCCAAAGTAACTTTCTTTTATCTCTCTGGCAAGATCCAAGTATTTGTTTATCTTTTCGCTTTCTAATGTATTATAGCAGAGTTGTCACTTCATATGTAGGATTTCCCGTTTTTGTTTCCTGGATACGGTTAGTAAACATTTTTCTTTTTTTCACTGGAATTATTATTATTATTATTATTATTATTATTATTATTATTACTTACTTACTTACTTACTTACTTACTGTCAGGGTTTTACATACCAATCAATCAATCCTAGAATATTCAATATTTAGTCAATTGAGAGAGAGAATCCAAACAACCTTTTGTTCTCTAAGTCACAAAGTCAAATATCATTTCCTGTCCTCATCTCTTATGCTACAGGGATCTTATGTTTCTGGAGATACCTTTGTTTAAATCTCAGGTATCTTGAATTCTCTTCTGAATTTCACTTTTTATAATAAATTAGCAGAGCTATCCAATATTGTTCGGGATTTAAAAATTTAAAAATGATAAATTAAGATTTAAATTGGCAGATGTGAAAAAGTTCAGATGATTTTTTTCTTTGTTTAATGACATAGCAAACTTCATGGGTCATTTAATCCCAAAGACATCTTTGTAGAAGAATAGTGGTGGTACTATTTAACCCATAGTTGGGTTGTCATTGCCTTCCAGGACTGCACAAACCTCTTTATTATAAGCAGCCAGTACAAAAGTACTCAAAAGTTTGTTTAATGGCATAACAATTTTGTGGATTAACAAATGCCAAAGACATCCTTGTAGAAGAACAATAGTGGTACTATTTAACCCATAGCTTGAGGGATGAGGGGTTTTATACGTTCTACAAATATTCTAGTAAATATTCTTAGTCAATTAAGTCAATTGAGATAGACTATCCATACAACTTTTTGTTCTCTAAGTTACAAAGTCAAATTTCATTTCCTGTATTCATCTCTTATGCTACAGGGATCTTATGTTTCTGGAGACACCTTAGCTTAAATCTTAGGTATCTTCAATTTTCTTTTGAAATTTCACTTTTTGCAGAGCTGTCCAGTATTGTTTGGGATCTAAAAAGTTAAAAAATAAATATCTTCTAGTGAATATTCTTGGACAATAGTTTCTTTTCATGGTCCTCACTTCACATTTGCCAAAAATGCTGTCGGATCAGAGACAGGTTTCCATGGCCAATACAGCCTGCAGAGAAACTCGTGACAGATTTTGATGTCCATCTTCGATAAGCCATTCCCAGAACTAATCCGGCATCGATGTAAATGCTCAAATCCTCCCACACGGCCTCAGCTGAAAACCATTGCAACCGGATGCCATAATTCATAACCCAAAGCCAGAAATGGCCCTCACAAAGCAGCTTATAAGACCCTTTCCCCCATTTTTCGTTGATCGTGTCTGTGATTCATTGGACATGGTAAAGCCGTGTGATTTCCCCACAAACATTTTACTGGTAGAAATGGACATCACTTTACAGACTGCCATTACTGTCAATACCGCTGTTTGTTCTCGAACAATCGGAGATATATCACGGAGACTTGATGCAAAGAAATATAGCGGCCTAATTTAAGTAACACATAAATAAATATATATCTGCACGCATGTAGAACGAGTAAGTATGGCAGACAGACAGAGAGAGAACGAGAAAGGGAGAGGGTTAAAGAGACAGAACAGATAGATATATATAGAGAGAGAAAGAAAAAGAAACAGATAAGGAGGGGTATAAAAGAGAGGGCGTAAATAGGTAGATAGAGGGAGAAAGAGAAAGAGAGAGGGATAAAGAGACAAAACAGACATAGATATAGAGAGAAAGAAATAGAAAGAAAAAGAGAAGGAGGGGAATAAAAAGAGAGAACAGACAGGCATAGATAGAGAGAGAGAGAGAGAAATAGAAAGAGAGAGAACCAACATAGATAAATAGATAGATAGAAAGATAGATACATACATACATACATATATACATGCATGCATACATACATAGGATTTGAATTAGATATATAGATCGGAATAGAATTAGATAGATAGATAGATAGATAGATAATGAACAGAAATATATATAAAGAGACAGACAGATAGAGAGAGTAATATTGAGACAGAGATAATATATATATATATATATATATATATATATATATGTGTGTGTGTGTGTGTGTGTGTGTGTGTGTGTGTGTGTCTGAAAACGAAGAAATTATATACACAGAAAGATTCAAATAAATATGTATGTACGTAAATATAACAATGCAGTTTATCATTCAATTAAATGGTTTATAATCATACCAGTCCATTTTTTCTCAGTACAAATTGCTTTAATTCCTGAAAACCAAAATTCAGTTCAAATATTTTTCAATGCATTTCCATAATAGCATTATTTGCAATGCATTTTCATAGTAAAATGTATTAGTTTCTTCTTTCCATATATCTTTTTTTCTATCATTATTATTTATTATTTGGAGTAGTATTATCCTTCACCTCTATAATTCTTTATCACATCTCGCTCGAGTCGTACTTCTACGATAGAGGCGCGCTTACTGTAACGTTTATGTTCGCACTAAATATTATCAGTGACCTGAGTTCAAATCCCTGATGAGGCTGTTAGCGATTCATTTTGAGCGAATACTTTTGGAAATGGCATGCATCCATTACTTCTCCCCCAAGCTATAGGTAAATAGTCGGACAGACTTGGTTTTCTAGCTGTGGTAACGCAACCAGTCTTGGAAAATAAAACTCCGAATTCAAAATCATCAGTACTCCACTTTTAAAAAAAATAACTTTGTGTTACGTGCTGTCCGTGACAGAGGGGTTGGGTAAATACATACTAACGATGGTAAGGAACTGTACGTATCGGAAGTAAGAATAAACAATGTGCTCCGGGTGAAACTTGAACTCAAAACCCTTTCTATCCCACCTACGAGATCAAAAGATCTCTCTCTCTCTCTCTCTCTCTCTCTCTCTCTCTCTCTCTCTCTCTTCTCTCTCTCTCTCTCTCTCTGCTTATAATTCTTCCAATTTCTGATCGTTCTTTACTTTATCATTCCTCATCCTTTCTTTATCTATTCCCCCCCACACACACACACTCAAAACCCTTTCTGTCCCGGAAAGGCCTACGATCTCTCTCTCTCTCTCTCTCTCTCTCTCTCTCTCTCTCTCTCTCTCTCTCTCTCTCTCTCTCTCAGCTTATAATTCTTCCAATTTCTGATCGTTCTTTACTTTATCATTCCTCATCCTTTCTTTATCTATTCCCCTCCACACACACACACTCAAAACCCTTTCTGTCCCGGAAAGGCCTACGATCTCTCTCTCTCTCTCTCTCTCTCTCTCTCTCTCTTCTCTCTCTCTCTCTCTCTCTCTCTCTCTCTCTCTCTCTGCTTATAATTCTTCCAATTTCTGATCGTTCTTACTTTATCATTCCTCATCCTTTCTTTATCTATTCCCCCCCACACACACACACTCAAAACCCTTTCTGTCCCGGAAAGGCCAACGAGACCCCCCTCTCTCTGTCTCTCTGTCTCTCTGTCTCTCTCTCTCTCTCTCTCTCTCTCTCTGCTTATAATTCTTCCAATTTCTGATCGTTCTTTACTTTATCATTCCTCATCCTTTCTTTATCTATTCCCCCCCCACACACACACACTCAAAACCCTTTCTGTCCCGGAAAGGCCTACGATCTCTCTCTCTCTCTCTCTCTCTCTCTCTCTCTCTCTCTCTCTCTCTCTCTCTCTCTCTCTCTCTCTCTCTCTCTGCTTATAATTCTTCCAATTTCTGATCGTTCTTTACTTTCTCATTCCTCATCCTTTATTTATTTACCCCCCCCCCACACACACACACACAATTAATTTTCTTTCTCTCTTTCTCCTTCTTCCAATCTCTGGTATTTCTATTTTCTCTATCACCCCTCGTTCTTTCATTTTCTCTTTCTTTCTTTCTTTCCTTTTAGTACTCGTCCACTGTCTTACCCCTGTTTTCGCCTATATCTCCCCGCGTTCGTCTGCTAAGTCCTGCCAATCTTCCCGTCATGGTACACGCGATTGTGATGCCAGAACGTTAACGATAATAGATGCGTCTTACTTTTGAAGTCCACCAGTCTTTGTCTATGGATCAAAATCAAACCCAGATGAGCCACAATAACCACACCCACAACAAAATCAGAATAGTAATGACACACTTCTTCCAAAGCCGACGGATCAACGCTGATAACATGAAATGTCGTCCTTTCTTCTCTCGTCTTCCAATTTCGCACATGTTCTCTATTTGATCCATCTTTTACTTTCACTTTCACTTTCAATTTCTCTCTCTCTCTCTCTCTCTCTCTCTCTCTCTCTCTCTCTCTCTCTCTCTCTCTCTCTCGTATCTTCTATGTCTTTGTTTTTCTACTCCCTCTCTCCTACTCTCTTTCTCATTATGTGTCCTACCCCCCCTCTCTCTCTCTCTCTCTCTCTCTCTCTCTCTCTCTCTCTCTCTCTCTCTCTCTCTCTCTCTCTCTCTCTGTGACTGTCTTTTCCCTTACTTTCTCTGTTTATTCGTCACTCTCTTTTTTTCTGTCAATGTATCTGTCTCTCTGTCACTCAATGTACTTCGCCCTCTCCTTATCTCTCTCTCTCTCTCTCTCTCTCTATATATATATATATATATATATATATATATATATATATATATATATATATATATATATTCCTCCTTTTCAATGTCTCTCTTTCTCTCTCAATTTATTTATTTATTTCCCTGCCTTTATCTGTCATTTTCTCTCTCTCTCTCTCTCTCTCTCTCTCTCTCTCTCTCTCTCTCTCTCACACACACACACACCACTCACTCACTCACTCACTCACTCACTCACTCCATTGTCGTTTCCTTTAGTATCTCTTCTCTTCATAATAGATCATTTATTTTCCCCGATAACCACATCCTTTCTTCTCTTTTCTTTTTACTCTCTTCTTCTTCTTCTTCTTCTTCTTCTTCTTCTTCTTCTTCTTTCCCTTTCTTGTTAGAAAAATTTGATAAATTATTAAGGAAAGAAAGAGTAAGTAGCACAAAAATAACCAGAAAGTATGAGATAACTTTTGAAGCGCTGTTGCTCAACAAGGAAAATGTCTTTTATTTCTGCGGTAATGTACAATGCCAGTTTTGCTCAGTCGGTATAGCGTTCGCCAAGGTTACTAGTTTGATACCGGCCCTCGGTAACTCAGCATATGAGCAGCACAGGGATATGTGTAGTAAAGTAAGGAGCTGATGGTAAGTGTGGCGCCCCACATTAGATACAAAACCAATCTCCTTGGTCTAGTGCAAGGGAAAAGGGGATAAACTCACTTGCTGTCTGGCTGATACCGACTTTAGGCCACCTGACTTATATATATATATATATATATATATATATATATATATATATTGGGAGAATATGTGCTTAGTTGAAGTCATACCTAATTTTGAAAATTAATTAATTGATAATTAATGAATTAGGCGGGCATATCTGTTCAAATGTAAGGCTAATGTAATCGAGAAAAAGTTTGTTTAGCCGTACATTTGAACAGATATGCCCGCCTAATTCATTAATTATCAATTAATTAATTTTCAAAATTAGGTATGACTTCAATTAAGCACATATTCTCCCAAAGATTGTCGGCTAAGCCCATATCAAACGCATTGTTTGTTTGTTTGTTTACTTTTCATATATATATATATATATATATATATATATATATATAGTATACTTTTGTCTCTGGCTTTAACCTTTATGTCAGTTTCTACGTTTATATTACTGGGTACACTGGGGGTATTAGGATGCTTTTATTTAGCGTAAGGGGAGTGGTTGCCTGAGGTGCTGGTAGGGGGTTTGTTAATGTGTATATTATATTAAGCGGTGGGGTTAACTCTTAAGTTTTTTATCAGCTGCATTCTTCTTTTTCCTCCCTGTTCTGTTTATGTGAACATCAACAACAACCTTGAGCCGCCCTGTTTGTGGGGCGTTAGAATGCACCGACTGCCCCTCTGCAGAGGGGTAAGACTCCCCCAATGGGGCCACCTGTTGGCCGTGGGTGGCGACCCGTGATGCTTAAGGATAGAGCCAAGGTGGATGAGCAGTTCATGACTTGCAATACTCCACTTTGGCTCTATCTTGGGCTAGACGGGCGGTCGGAGAGGCCCCCTCCGATCAATCGGCTGGTCACGTCAAGCCCCAGCACCTATATGATTTTCCCAACCCTATTGCCCTTATGGCAAGCCCCAACCCCTTTTTATCATATGGGTGCTAGAAGGCGGTGGCTGCGGGTCTACATGTCCTGGGAATGACGTTAAACTCTATCTGCTGATGAGGGTCCAGTTTTGGAGGTTTGGGGAATGTGGAGTACTCCTTCATCACCATTGCTCCCTGGTCCACTCTGACCCGGAGTGGTAGTACCTGTTAGGGTCCCATCTATGGGTTAAATAAAAAATGTATTTATAAAAAAATTGTATTATCCATTAAGAATTGATTTATTTCAAAACTTTATCGGCATTAAATGACCCACTGAGGTTGATATGCCGTAAAACAAAACAAAACAAAACAAAAACAAAAACAACCTTAAGGAATCGTTTAATGTTATAATCTAAACTTCAACTTCAATCAAATTTCCAAAGTTTAAACAATTTCAATTTTTTTTAAAGTCATTCATTGGTTGGTTTGTTTTACGCCATATCAACCCTTTTCTGGTTATTTATTGTCGAATCAAGTCATTTTGATATTCGGTTTCTTACAGTACGTGCTGTTGTTTAAATGGTCACCCATCGAAGAATTGAACAGGCCCATCGCTGCTTAATTTCGGTTATCTAGCTTTCAATGCAACTTGACAGTAAGCAGGATGATGATGATGATGATGATGATATCTTTGGTTGAAGAACTAGTTGATTTAGAAGAAAATTAACTATTTATAAAAATAATTGTTATGGCTGTACTTAATCTTGGTCGATACTTAATAATATCCATTTTGATTGTATAATGTTCCACGAGGAATAATAAAATCTTGGTATCTTTTGGTTTCGAACAAAATTAACGTTATATGAAAAGAATTCTTAAGACTGTACTTATTTATGGGTGATATTGTAATACTTAATAATATCCATTTTTATTTTTAAAAATCCCGAGGTGTATATTTATCGATGGCCAACATTTTTGGTATTTATTTTATTTGATTTAGTTCATGCAAAACCGCAAGTGTGAGACATTTAGGTTTAGTGAACAAGTTGATTTTCAGTAAAACTCACATGTTCATAATTACTTCACATAAAGATATCCATTGCTATCTGAGCACTCAGACAAGCAGCATGGTTGCTTCTTCATCGGTTGTAAGACAGAATTTTGGCTAGATACTATATATATATATATATATATATATATATATACATGTATGTATGTATATGTATATATGTATGTATATATATATATATATATATATATATATATATATATATAATGTTATATCATATTTGTATAAGAAAACTACTCGGTGAATTTTGACTTGTCTTAAACCGCGCTATCTATTAAATATTCTAAAAACGTCTCGCGGGAAATTTTACAAAACAAACCTACATTAATCTTACAGACTCTTCAGAAAAATTCGCCTCTATTCGTTTTTCAATACAATGCAATAGATCAACTTTTGGATAAACTGGTTTATTTCCCATTAATTCTGAGCTTCGTACACATTTGGGGGCGTACTGATATGAGATAGTTTGGCTTTTTAGTGTCTCTTTTCCGCTCTTTCTTTGTTATCTAACTTTCTTTTTACGTTTTTTTCTGAGTCTTTTGCTTTTTTTTGGAGGGGGGTCATTGAGTTTTTCGGCTTGTCTGTGTATTTTGTTGCTATTTTGTTTTTGTTTTTTTTTTTGTTTTTCTGTTGTTTTACATCTTTTTTGTCTTCTTTTTTATTTGTTCTTCACCTTCTCTATCTGTCTTTAAACGTGTCTATTTTACCTTTTTCAATGACTTCTGTCAGAGAGGTAAACCCCGTATGATACTAAACGGCACCTGATGGTGAGGCTCCAATTCTGGAAATTCGATAAGTATGGAGAACCGGTTTATTATCTTTACACCCAAGTCCACTCTGACTCGTATTAGGGTCCCATGTAGTTAAACAGCGATGAGCCTGTTCAATACTAAGGTGGATGACCATTAAAGCAACAGCCGATACTGTAAGAAACCGAATATCAAAAATGACTTAAATGACCCGAAAATGATTCATATGCTGTAAAGCAAAACAACCAATCTGTTTAGTTATTTACTAATCTTAGCTTATTTCTACACAAGGTCGGATAGGGTTCCCAGTAAGAATTGAACTCACTTACAATTTCTCTGAATGTTTGAGATGATTAGCTTGAAGATTAGTATTATCTGCGTTATTACGATTACGACAAGAAAGTTCCCGAGTTCGAAAAGAAGGTTACCGAGTCCGAGAAGGTTTCCGAATCTGACCAAGAAATACCTGAAGAATGCCGGAGGGCATATCGGCCGAAACATTGTACAAATAACAATGAAGATGGGGACAATAGTCCGAATAACGCAGATAATACTCACTTACAATTGTTCACTAATATAGCTTGCTAGCCATTATACCACGTGATGTGCCCTTAGGGTCAAATAGATGTTTAAAAATTATTCGTATTCGTGTACAAAAAAAACTCTTAAGAAACGACTACACAAAAAATGTAAATATAAATGTATAATAAATAAAATTAACTAATCCTAGACAGCTTGTCATACCATTAAAGTCAACCAATCTTCTGTCTGTGTTTCTATAATGACCGCCATTCTTTTTTTTTTTTTTTTTACTTCCTTATGTTGCCGACTACATCCCCATCAAAGAGTTAATACCCCCTTCAAAAAAGGAGTGTCCTAGATATGACCATAAACTGGTGAGGCTACAATTCTAATGCTCTGGGGAGTGTGGAGTCATCACTTGTTACTATTACTCACTGGTCACCCGAAGTGGTTGTGTCTGTGAAATGCAAATAGCCTTGTCCATGATTTGAACTCAGGTCGCCGAGTCCCTTTCCTACGACTCTAACCATTATGCCACGCGCCTGCATTTTCTTTAAACCATATAATTGTGTTCAAGTTATTTGGACTAGGAATAATTACTTGAGGCAACTGACAGAGTTATGAAACATTGCGTAGTAAACACTTGACGGATTCTCTGCTGGGGGATGCCGGGTTACCATAACAGAATTTCTCATTAGTCTATTGTGAATCGAAGTTGATAATACATTGCAAAGTTTCTCGTATACAGCTTCAAGATTATTTGGATCAAAAATTAATATCTATACAAAAACATACAATACGCAGACAAATCAATATTTTTGTATGTGATCGATAGATATATTTATATTATATTATTATATATAAGTAGATATATTTTATATTATTTTATATAAGAGTGGATATTATTTATACATATATGTACATATATACATAGTATCTACTTATATATAAAATAATGCTAAATATACCTACTTATATATAAAATAATATGATATAATGTACACACACACACACATACACATACACACACACATGTATTAGTAGATATTATTTTTCTTTTCTCTCCTGAATTACTCTGACATATTTTTCTTTATAACAACTCTTTACCGAGACTCATATTCTTTTTTTTAATACTTTCATGTTTTATTTTTCAACTCTGTTCTTCTTCCCCACATACCTCTCTCTCTCTCTCTCTCTCTCTCTCTCTCTCTATTATATATATATATATCTATATATATATATTTTATCTTACGTGTTTTCTTCCAGATTGATTTGATTGTGTTAATATATATATATATATATGTATGTGTGTGTGTGTGTGTGTCATATATATATATATATATATATATATATATATATATATATATATATATATGTATATATAGAGAGAGATTTTATTATTATATATATTGATAGAGAGAACTTGATTATATATATATATATATATATATATATATATATATATATATATAAATTGTGAATAATAATGCCCCAGTAATGACGCTAGCGACATCTGTTGTCAATGGTAATAACTAGGACAGCCCCTATCACTCCCAATCTAGGTGGAAGAAACGTCAGTTGGAAGAAGAAGAAGAAGAAGAAGAGAAGAAGAAGAAGAAGAAGAAGAAGAAGAAGTGGGGAAGCGTGAGGAGGGGGGGAGAAGCAACAGAGACAAAAAATTAAAAAGAGATTTATGCAAGTTTGGCGTCGCTGGTTCTGGTTCCATTGCATGAAGATGATAAGACGATAGTAGAAAAAAAGATATAGACACGGGGAGGGGGCTGGCGCAATTCTCCAGTTGTCTAAGCCGAAAGCATACATCACGATCAAACTTGATTTCACTGCCAGCATCGGCCTGTATCGGTGAGTGGCGGTGTTAGGATGCGTTCTATACACAGAATATTGTCTTTACCCGGTCACTATCTATTTCAACGCTGCCTGTGTATCTATTGTTGACGTTGCTAGGTTTGTTGATGGTGACGATAAGGTGGAATGATAGAGAAACATATGTGAAAAGAAAGATATGTGAATAAAATCAAAGAAGAGCATAAGTGAGAAGAAGAGTGAGAATGATGAATAGATGGAAAGGTAATATTCGCAGAGTTCCGTTCCGGTGTCACTTGAAAAAAAAACCCAGCCAACTTAGGGCGTTTTTCCCGAAAACCCAACCCCAACCCTAACCCTTAAGCCTAACCCAAACCCCCTAGTTAAAATTAACAGTTTTATTACAAAATTTGTGGGTTCTGTTTTTTCAGAGCCCAAATTATTTATTTTCCCATTAAACTAACCCTAAACCCCAACCCTAACACTAACCCTAAACCCTAACCCTAAACCCTAACCCTAGTTTTTTTTTCAAGTGACACCGCTTCGGCCACGGTCTTCAATCGTAGCTGGGGTTTTTTTCAGCAGCCACCGGCTAGCGTTTTTGAAGTTGGAGGCCGGGACTGAAATCTGCGAATATAACCGATGAAAAGAGCAAAGGAAATTATCATTATTTCACTTTTGAGTTTTTCGCGCCATTTGTGACTGGTGGGTTTTCACTAAAGTCTGGGTGACAGCAAATCCTGTCTGTTCTCCTGGACTCTCCTCAGTATTCTAGCAGACCTCAGCACTATTGCGGTCAGGACAGTTTCAATTCTTCCTGAGATTTACAGTTTATTTCGCTCGTGGTCTAATGGTTTTCGTCGTAGGAAATGATCAGAGAGAGATTATACAAATTTTAATATTTCGATGTTAAAAAAACTGTTCTTAGAATCATTTCCAACACCAACTATCCTGCTTATATATACTAGCAAATATATGCACCCTCCGGGTGCAAGTATTTAAGTTTTAATGTAATAAAATATTGTATTAAATTAGAAAGGCTAATGAAACTAAATAAGAATACAGATAAAAAGATTTGAAACAGAGGGAGTATAATAAAAAATGGAACAACTGAAACTTACTCTTCCATCACTCTCGTCTTTCATTGTTATTTTTTCTAATTTAAGTATTTAGTTAAAAGAGAAGTAAAGAATAAAATGACAGTTATTTTATCTTGTTAATTGATTTCATTTAAGATTCATTGAAGAGACTTTTGCTTATATTCATTAAAATAAAACCAAACAGTTAGAATCAATAATACTAAGCACATATTTATTAATTCGATTTTTAATATTAATATGCAAATTAGCCTTTCCGTTCACACTGTAAACCGCTATTTTGTTGTATATAAAATAATTGCATGTTCTCAGTATGTAGACATAGTTAACAGTATTAATAATGTAAGACAATTTTATTAATAATTGAGGTTTAGATAAAAATAAAACCATGGAGAATGTGATGTCAATAACTAAGAGAATTGTGACTTGAGTAGGAATATAGTTTCGGTTACAGACAGAAAAACACACAATCTCCATTATAATAAGATGTATATATGTACATTAGGGTAGGTCGATTTTTCACTTTTGTAAAATATCGAATTGTCCATCTATGCAAAAGTTGTGTTAGTATACTGAATACTGATACCAAAAATTGGATCCTCGTTTTTTTTAGGATGAATTTTACGAAAACGAGGATTTTTAGTACATTTCAGTAGACGATCTTTGATGCTATTTCCTCAAATTGTCAAGTAAAAGATCAAATTTTTGGTATCAGTATTCAGTATACTAACACACAACTTTCGCATAGATGGACAATTTGATATTTTAAAAAAGTGAAAAATCGACCTACCCTGATGTATATACATATGTGTATATGTATGTGATAGGGAGAGAGAGAGAGAGAGAGAGAGAGAGAGAGAGAGAGTGTGTGTGTGTGTGTGTGTGTGTGTGTGTGTGTGTAGTTCTCTTTCTGTCTCTCTTTCTCGTTCTTTCGAGATTTTCCAAATAACTGCGTGTTTCATTTGTTATAGTGACACTTGTGATCGTTCCTAGATAAAAGTACATAGCACTTTACCACCTGAAAGATATCGAATAACCACAGACAAACAAAGAAAAGCGTCGTGATTCATAAAGACAATAGATAAGAGTTAATCTTTCAAGTTCAGTCGGCAAAAAAAAGGGAGACCATTATTGACAATGAGATATTTCGAACGATATACGAATGTGTTCATTCTTTATAGCCTTATCTTTGTACTTTGTCTTCTTTTACGCTTTCTCTTTCTCGTCTTCTTCTTCTTCTTCTTCTTCTTCTTCTTCTTCTTCTTCTTCTTCTTCTTCTTTTCTCATGTTATTTTCATACCATCTATCCCCCCTATTCCCCTATTCTTCCTAGAATTATTATCTTGTTTTTCCTTCTTCATGATTTTGTATTTCTTATCCAAATTTTCTTCTTCTTCTTCTTCTTCTTCTTCTTCTTCTTCTTCTTCTTCTTCCATGAGCAAAATTTTCGACATCTTCCCTTATTTCTTTCTCTTTTTTCTTCTTCATCTTTTTTTCTCTTTCCGTTTTCTTATCCTCCTACCACTGTTCCCCTCTTCCTCCTGTTCTTCACAGAAAGATCATCTTGTTTTTCCCCTCTTCCTGATTTTTTATTTCTTCTCCAAATTTTCTTCTTCATCTTGATGTTGTTGTTGTTTGTTGTTGTTGTTGTTTGTTCTTCTTCTTCTTCTTCTTCTTCTTCTTTCTTCTTCTTCTTCTTCTTCTTCTTCTTCTTCTGTTTCATGTGTTCTATACTCCTGCTTCCGCTCGCATTTCATACGAATAACTTGATCTTTTCTGTTTCCATGTTTCCTCCTTCTTTATCAATTTCTTCTCTTTCCCCTAATAATTTTCCTTTTCTTTTCCCATATCACACGAGAAAACCACTGTTCTTTTGCTAATTCTTCAATGCAAGAAAAATAAGGAAATGCTTCTTCTTCTTCTTCTTCTTCTTCTTCTTCTTCTTCTTCTTCTTCTTCTTCTTCTAACAAAATTCATCTTCTTCATGTTTCATCATATTTTTCCTCCTCGTGATCATATTCCATCATTTATTATTATTATTATTATTATTATTATTATTATTATTATTATTCATAGAATACCTACCATGTTTTCAGTTAGTTTCATAGTTTTTGTTTTTTTTGTTTGTTTTTTTTTGTTTTTTTTGTAGGTTTTGTTTTTAGTTATTTTCGAAGAATTCTTCTATCGTCTACGTAAGAAATAATCCGAGCAGCCGATCACGATTGCGCCTAAATCAACCCCCACTACCAAAGCCCCTTGTATTGCAAGAAGCTCTCTTAGATCTCTTTTATTTTTCACCATGTCTTCCCAATTGAGTCGTACACATCCGCCTTGCGTCCTGAAAAGCTATTCACGGCTCGCCGAAGGGGGAAGCACTGATTGATGCGTCACTTTCCTGCTGAGTCTCCAACGATATTCTTATTTTCTTGTTTTTTCTTTTTTGTCAGTTCCCCAGAGGAGGAAGAGACTAATTCGTAGCGAGGGAGAAATAGGGTGAGGTGGTAATAAGGAGAAAATAAAAACTGCATCTCAAGTTTTGGCTGAAGAATCCATCACGAAATAGTCAGCATGAGGATTGTGGATTCTATTTTTTTTATCTCTCTCTCTTTTTTTTTTTTCTTCTTTAATTTGTTATTCGAATCCAAGAGGAATGACTGATTTTTGATCTGAGAAAGAAGTAGGATTTAATTATTCGGGAGTATCAAAAGTTTTTTATTATTATTTTTTTTTTTTTTTTTATTATCGGTTTTTTTCACACCTGCTATACCCGCCTTAGCCGGTGGATCACTGGAGGCTGTGAGACACCAAGTCTCCCAGGTCTCCATGACTCTTCTGAGTATTCTAGCCGATCTCAACAATGCTATAGTCTGGATGGTCTCGATTCTTCCTCTGATTTCCATTTGATCCAGACCCTTTTCCAGATCCCTGGGGACCGTCCATAGGACACCAATTACAATTGACACGATCTTCACTTTCATGTTCCACAGTTTTCTTAGTTCTCTGGTAAATCCACGAGAAGACAGGTTCTCTTCTTCTTGCCAATCAATACTAGGCCCGGTCTCCTAACCGAGGCTAGGTGATCCGTCTGTACCTCGAAATCCCAGAGAATTTTAAGCGTATCGTTCTCCATGACGGGTTCAGGTTTGTGCAATTACCATTTGGTGAAAATTGAATTTCTTGCGCAATTCCCAGTGGATCACCTTTCCCACAGAGTCATGCCTAGTCTTGTACTCTCTTTGTGCTAGTTTGCTGCATTCGCTTATTATATGATTGATCGTTTTGTCTCTGTCTCCACACATTCTGTACTTGCTATTCCGCTGCGTCCTATCTATTTTTGCCTTTATATAGTTTGTTCTTGTGCTGCAATTATAAGCCATTCGGTTTCTCTCTTGAGGTTTCCTTTTCTTATCACTTCTGATGTGATATATCTTGAATTTGACGCTTGAAGTACCCATGTAGTTGTTTTTCTTCCCATTTCTGTTTTTAGTTTTTGATGTATTTCTATTTGTCAATGTGTTGCAGTTGCTTCTCCTGGCTCCTGTGATTAGTCTTTCCTTACTTTTATTAGTGTATTCGTCAAGTGATCGGATTGTCGTATCTACACAATCTTCAAAATTGGCGAGCATTATTATTATTATTATTATTATTATTATTATTATTATTGTTATTATTAGTTTAACTAGCTTGATGGTCTTTTACTGGAGTTTGAGTGCCACAAATCTCCTCAGGTCCCAAGGACTCTTCTGAGTATTCTAGCTGATCCAAACAGTGCTGTAGTTTGGATGGTCTTGATTCTTCCTCTGATTTCAAATTCACCCAAATTCTTTTCCAGACCCCTGAGGACCATTCCAAGGGCACCTGTTACAATTGGCCCGACCTTCACCTTCATGTTCCACAGTTTTCTCAGTTCTCTGGCAACGTCCAAGTATTTGCCTATCTTCGCTTTCGTTCACTTTCACTCGGTGGTTGGCCGGGTCGGCAAAATCCACGAGATTACAGGTTCTCTTATTATTATTAATCAATACTAGGTCTGGTCTATTGGCCGGGATTAAGTGATCCGTCTGTATCTCAAAGTCCCACAGAATTTCTATTATTATTATTATTATTATTATTATTATTATTGTTGTTGTTGTTGTTGTTCTACTCCATATTAAGTGGCTAGATACTTTCGCGACAAACTTTGATTATTGTCAGGAACTGGTTCTGTTTGTGCATATAATATTGGTTTGCACGTTCATATCCCAGTTGTAAGTTGCCAACTTAAACTCCTACATATTTTTCCTATCACTCATTTTTTTTGTCTTTTTTTTTTTTTTTGTCTTTTTACCATTATTCGTTAAATTCTTCGTATTTTCTTTCCTCGGATTCTTTTTGTCGCATTCAGTGAACCAAAACTATTTTTGGAGAAACTTGATTTTCAATTTTTTTGTTTTTTTGTTTCTTTTTCTTTTCCTTGAAGAATTTACTTCCTCAACCCTTCAATGTCTGCTAAAATTTTCTGCCTCCTGTGTCGACTGTCTGCTCCGTTCATCTCCATCAACGCTCCCCCTACCCCCTCCCAATCCCGATACAGATATGCATCACTAACAAATGCACATGAAATCTCTAGCGAACAATAAAAGTAGTCACACTATACGCTCATTCCGGTATAAGGTTTCTATCTCCAAATTCAACGTCTTTTTCAAAAGCGTTCTTCTTCTTCTTCTTCTTCTTCTTCTTCTTCTTCTTCTTCTTCTAAGTGTTCTTTTTTCAGCTTTCTCTTAGGACTTCCTATATTTCCTTTAACTTATTATTATTATTATTATTATTATTATTATTATAATAGCTATTTTCTCCTTATTCTTCTTTTTCATCATCAGCATCATTATTATCATCTTATTATTATTTTTCTTCTTCTTCTTCTTCTTCTACTACTACTACTACTACTACTACTACTACTACTACGCCTTGTCTATTATAATAGCTTTTTCTATAGTCATCATCATCATATTCTTTCTCTTCATCATCATCATGGTAAGCATCTTTATTTATTTTTCTTCATCATCCTTATTATCACCATCTTTTTCATCATCTTCTTCTTCGTCTTCTTCGTCTTCTTCTTCATCCTTCTTCTTTTTGTTCTTCTTCTTCTTCTTCTTCTTCTTCTTCTTCTTCTTCTTCATTGTCGCCATATTTTCTTTTTCAACAAAAAATCATCCTCATCATCACAATCTATTTTTCTTCATCATTATCACCTTCTTCTTCGTCATTATCAACATTTTTTCTTTCGTCGTCATCATCATCATTGCATGATCATATTCATCGCATCCTTCTTCTTAGCTTGCCCTATTTTTCAATTTTTCTTTTTGGACTCCTTCTATTTCTACTCCCCCCCCCTTATGCTCCTATTTCTTATTAACCTTTTCTTCACCTGCTCTATTTTAAGGTCTTCTTCTTCTTCTTCTTCTTCTTCTTCTTCTTTCAATCCCACTTTGTAACGTAATTTTAACTTTCACGTAACTTAACGGCGAATCGTCTACCTCGCCCTCGCCAACTTGTCAAAGCCAGCTAGTAAGAATTATAATATTTAACCTCTGTTTCGCGACCTCTGCTAAGCTGGAGTTTAAGAATAGAATTTTCCAGACAGCTTTGCCATGTTACGGCCACCTGACTGTCGAAAACAGCAAAAGTATCAACTTTTACTCCAATTTACGTTTGAGATCTTATCGCCTTTGTAGTTGAAGAGGACTGTGAAGCGTCAAGCTCGCTATTTCTCTAAGCAGGTGTCTAACAGTAACAGCAATAGTCGCCATGATTTCATATTTCACATTCAGTCACATTTCTTTTTATTACTCTTCTTTGTTTTCTTTAGGTGTCCCATTGTGGTGCAATGGTTCGCAAGCTAATCTCATAGATCAATTATTATTGAATAACGAGTTCGATCCTCGCTGGATGCTCCAATGTGGCCACATGCTAACTGTGGCAAATAGGTTGGGTTACTAAGGCGTCCAATCGTGTTGTAATGGTTAGCCAGCTAGTCACACAGATCCCACTAATAATGAAAAGCTAGTTCGATCCTTACTGGATTATTCATGCTTGCGTGTCACATCCTATCCGTGACGGACGTTTGGGTAAATACCAAATGTATTTTCCAGGTGCATGGGAATTGTTCCAAGTGTTCCAACTAAGACTGATATTACCGCCACCTTCATGTTCAACAACTTTTTAAAAATTTTCTAGCAAGGTCCAGGTATTTGTTTATCATTTCACCTTCCTTCACCTTCACTATGTGATCTGCTGGAAAGTCAAAATCTACAAGATGACAAGTTCTTTATTGTTAAGGAAAATTACGAAGATGTGTCAAAAAGTAATGCCATTTAGTTTAGGACAGGTATAATTACCAACACAGGAACATGTATTGTACATCAAAATGAAGCTGTTCCTATGTAGATCCCATCCCTACTTCTCCACATAGTCACCGTTTCCCTCAATAGCAATCTTCCACCCTTGAATAAGAGCATGTATCCCTGCCCCGTAAAATTCTGTTGACTGTTCTTTGAGCCACTTCTTTACAACAGATTTCACTTCCTCGTCACTGGAATAATATTTGCCTCTCAAACTCTCTTTTATGGGTCCGAAGAGATAATATTCTGAAGGCGCTAAATCTAATGAGTATGGAGGATGCATGAAAGATGTCCACCCGAATGAGGAGATTTTCTCCCTTGTCTTGATGCTTGTGTGAGGTCGAGCATTGTCCCGCAGAAGGAGGACATTGTCGATTGGCAAGTTGTGTCTTACTCGTCAGATTTTTTGCTCTGAGCCTCGTTAGGTTCTCAATGTAAGCCTTCATCATCATCATGTCGCGCAAGCAGCACGGATATCCATGACAATCTCTCGCCAATCTTCCCTATCACTCATTGCACCTGCGAGGTCTTCTGTGCTGCATCCAGCATCCTCGCATAGTTGGTCAATGTAGGTCCTTAACGTAGGACGCCCACTAATGTAAACCTTAGTTTTATAATATAAAAAAAACTTCACATGAAATAAAGAAAATGGTATTACTTTTTATACTCAACCACGTAGGTATGGTCTTCTGGTAACGCGTTTCATTTTACGGACACATTTTGATTTGTAACTATTATTATTACTTTACTCCTAGTGAGTTTTTTTACACTCGTTTTAACTGGTAATTTTCCACTAGGGTCTGAGTCAAAGCAAATCTTCCCGGGTCTCTTTGACATTGCTGTATTTATTTTCTGATATCTGGATCTGGATCGAGATCTTGTATTAAGGGATCCCTTTGAATGTTACGTTCTTCTTCTTCTTCTTCTTCTTCTTTTTCTTCTTCTTCTTCTTCTTCTTCTTTTTCTTCTTCTTCTTCTTCTTCTTCTTCTACTACTACTACTACTACTACGTTTTCTTTACTCAGCTTTCACTTAGGACTTCCTATATTTCCATTAACTTCTTCTTCTTCTTCTTCATCTTCTTCTTTTTATTACTATTATTATTATTATTATTGTTTTATAATAGCTATTTTCTCCTTGTTCTTCTTCTTCATCATCATCATCATCATTATTATCATCTTCTTCTTTTTCTTCTTCTTCTTCTTCTTCTTCTTCTTCTTCTTCTTCTATTACTACGCCTTGTCTATTATAATAGCTTTTTCCCCTTACTCTTTTTTTATCATGATAGTCATCATCATCATCATATTCTTTCTCTTCATCATCATCACGATAAGCATATTTATTTATTCATTTTTCTTCATCATCCTCATTATCACCATCTTTTCTTCTTCATCATCATCATTAGCAGCAGCATCTTTAATTCATTTTTCTTCATCATAATTATTATCACCATCTTCTTCTTCTTCTTCTTCTTCTTCTTCTTCTTCTTCTTCTTCTTCTTCTTCTTCTTTATCCCCATATTTTCTTCTTCAGCAATATCCACTTTTTAAATTTTTCATAGATTTTCTGATATCTGGATATGGATATAGATCTGGATCTAGTATCCTGCATTGTATTAAGGGATCCTTTTGAATGTTACGTTCTTATAACATTTTTCATTTTATTCTTTTATAACAGATGATTATTTCTATTATTATTATTTTCACTCTATGCGAATTTTTTTTACACCAGTTTTAACAATTGATTTTTGACTGAAGTCTGACTGACAACAAGTCTTCACAGGTTTCCATCTCCAAGTATGGGTTAAATAGTACCACTACTGTTTCTCTACAAGGCCAGCTTTGGCATTAAATAAACAACGAAGGTTGATATGCCATTAAACAAAGAAACCTGTGTTCTGGATGGTCTTGAGTTTTCATCTGATCTCCAATTGCCCCAGTCTCTCTTCCAATCGTATTAAATACAATTTGTGGCATTGTCATCTTCATGTTCTACAGCTTGTTCTAGCTGATTTTAACATTGCTGTATTTATTTTCTGATATCTCGATCTGGACCTGGTACCCTGCATTGTATTAAGGCAGTGGTTCTCAAACTTTATACAGTCTGGGCACACTTACAATACTACAGATACTTGATAGCGCACTGTATACAAAATAGGAACCATATGACTTTTAGGCACCCATTTTTGATCACGATTAAGAAAGGACATGTTTTTCATTTACACCGTCAATATCTGGTTGTTTTAACAGACGATTTTTAGGGTTTTTTTAATTATAAAACTAACCCCTAACCCCTAACCCTAACCCTAACCCCTAACCCTAACCCTAACCCCTAACAAACAACCGGATATTGACGGTGTAAATGAAAAACATGTCTTTCCTTAATCGAGATAAAAAGGGGTGCCTAAAGGTAATAATGTCCCAAAATAGGACTAATATGTTATTAAGTTAACTGTTAAATATATAAAAAATAACACATTTAACAAAAGCAAACTTAACATACCTCTATGAAGTTTATTCATTTCTGTGTTAATGAGAAACATGAGCTTGATGAGACCTTGCGATTTCTTCAATGTTTGGTCTTATATTTGAAAGACAAACTCTCATTTCCTCATCAATGCATTGAAGAGTTCCTCTCTTTTTACACTTAATTGTTGCGAGGGTTGAAAATCCCAGTTCACATAAATATGAGGTGGACAATTGCAATAAAATGTCCAGCGCTTTTTTAGATATCGACACATGTTGTTTGTTTTATAGAAATCCAAAAAGCTTCAAGAGACAATTCTTTGTATCTAATCCTTAATCCACGATAGTAACTTAGTATACATTTGCTTTTCATATCTGGATAGATTTTTCAGGAATAATACGGAGCGCACATGAAAAAGCTCTGAGGCACACCAGTTTGAGAACCACTGCATTAAAAGATCCCTTTGAATGTTACCTTCTTATAAAATTTTTAATCTTATTTTTTATAATACATGATTATTTCTATTATTATTATTTTCACTCTATGCGAATTGTTTTACACCAGTTTTAACAATTGATTTTTCACTGAAGTCTGAGTGACAACAATTCTTCCCAGGTTTCCATCTCCATCTATATTAAATACAATTTGTGGCACTGTCATCTTCATGTTCTACAGCTTTTTCGCTTCTCAGACAAGATCCAGGTATTTGTCTATCTTTTTGCACAGTGTGGTTCCATGGAACTACAAAATCCACTAGATGACAAGTTCTTTTTTTTTTTTTTTTTGTTAATTGACACTAGATTTGATATTCTGACAGGGATTGGGCGATCCGTTTGTATCTCAAAATCTCAGCGGATTCTATGCGTCGCATTTTCTAAGATAAAATCTAGTTTCTGCATTATTATTATCACTATTAGTAGTAGTAGTGGTATTAGTATTATTATTATTATATGTATTTGTATTTGTTTGCATTTGTATTTGACTGTGTCTCCTTTTTCTATTCATTGATTTCTCTTCTTGCTTAATTTTCTTCTCTTCTGCTTAAATTGCGCCTTTTGTTCCTTCTATTTTCAAATTCCCTATATCTTCTTCTTCTTCTTCTTCTTCTTCTTCTTCTTCTTCTTCTTCTTCTTCTTCTTCTCTCGTGCTTTACTTAGAACTTCTTATATTCGATTGACTTATTCTTATTCTTCTCTCGTGCTTCACTTAGAACTTCTTATATTCGATTAACTTCTTCTTCTTCTTCTTTTCTTCTTCTTCTTCTTCTTCTTCTTTTCTCTCATGCTTCCTTAGAACTTCTTATATTTCGATTAACTTCTTCTTCTTCTTCTTCTTCTTCTTCTTCTTCTTCTTCTTCTCTCATGCTTCACTTAGAACTTCTAATATTTCGATTAATTCTTCTTTCTTCTTTCTTCTTCTTCTTCTTCTTCTTCTTCTCTTCTTCTTCTTCTTCATGCTTCACTTGAACTTCTAAATATTTCGATTAACTTCTTCTTCTTCTTCTCTCATGCTTCACTTAGAACTTCTTATATTTCGATTAACTTCTTCTTCTTCTTCTTCTTCTTCTTCTTATTATTATTATTATTATTATTATTATTATTATTATTATTCTATAATAGCTACTTTTTCTCCTTATTCTTCTTTTTCATCATCATCATCATCATCATCATCATCTTCTTCTTCTTCTTCTCTAGCTTCTTGTTTCCTCTTCCTTCCCCTTCTTCTTTTTTTAAGTCCCCCACCCCTTACCCCCGTTTCTGATTACTTGATTCGAGCTTCCTCGCATCTTTTCAATCTCTTTCCGTGTCTGGCGTTTTGCGCCACCAATTCATAAAGTAACTCCAGTGTTCAGGGAACGAATCTAAAGTAAAAACAGAAAAGTGATTCTCTTTCTTCTTTTTCTTTTTCTTTTCTTTTTTCTCTTTTTTTTTATTGCCCTTATACATTTCTCTCTTCCTTTTTCTTCTTTGTAGTTATCTTTCTTTTAATACCTCTACTACCACCTTCTCATCTTCCTCCCCTCCTCCTCCTCTCCCTCCTCCTCTACACCCACTACCCCCTCCTGTCAATGAAAACCAAAGCGAACAAAATAAAAAATAAAAAAGAATTACCAAAATTATCCGATAAAAACACAACTAAAGAGGCACGTGTAATGCTGATCGCTTCTAACCATCGATCCCTCTTGGTAAAGAGATACTCAACTCGATCGATGTCAAACTTTTCTGAAGTCAGCGGTTAGTGTCGATTAGTGACATTTGCTTAAGACACGCACCAGGAAGAGAAAAGACTTCGACGACTTTTATTACCAGCAGTGGAAATAGCAGCAGAAAATAATTGCCAAGATTTTTAACAATTTAAACGGAACTCTAAGCAACATTGCAAATAGATAGATAGATAGATAGATAGATAGATAGATAGATAGAAAATAGATAATAGATAGATAGATAGATAGATAGATAGATAGAAATGAGCAGACAGAGATAGATAGATAGATAGATAGATAGATAGATAGAAATGAGCAGACAGAGATAGATAGATAGATAGATAGATAGATAGAAATGAGCAGACAGATAGATAGATAGATAGATAGATAGATAGATAGATTAGATAGATAGATAGATAGATAGCATAGATAGATAGAAAGAGCCAGAGATAGATATATAGATAGATAGATAGATAGATAGATAGATAAAATAGACAGATAGATAATATAATAATAGATAGATAGAAATGAGCAGACAGAATAGATAGATAGATAGATAGAAATGAGCAGACAGAGATAGATAGATAGATAGATAGATAGATATAAAATAGAGACAGATAGATAGATAGATAGACAGATAGATAGATAGATAGAAATGAGCAGATAGAGATAGATAGATAGATAGATTAGAAATGAGCAGATAGAGATAGATAGATAAATAGATAGATTAGATAGATAGAAATGAGCAGACAAATAGATAGATAAATAGATAGATAGATAGAAATGAAGCAACAGAGATAGATAGATGATAATAGTAGATATGGACTGCGATAGATGTATAGATATGAATGAGATAGATAGATAGATATAACAGGATAGATAAAATAGAACATGATTGATAGAAATAGATAGATTATGAACTGAGATGAATAGATAGATAGATAGATATGAACTGAGATAGATAGATAGATAGATAATAGATAGATAGATAGATATGAACTGAATAGATAGATAGATAGATAATAGAATAACTGAGATAGATAGATAGATAGATAGTATAGATAGATAGAAGATATAATAGATAGATATGAACTGAGATAGATAGATATGAACTGAAGATAGATAGATAGATAGAGTAGATATGAACTGAGATAGATAGATATGAAACTGAGATAGATTAGATAGATAGATAGATATGAACTGAGATAGATAGATATGAACTTGAGATAATAGATAGATAGATATGAAATGAGATAAGTAGATAGATAAGATAGATAGATATGAACTGAGATAGATAATAGATAGATAGATAAGATATGCAACTGAGATAAGATAGATAGATAGAGAGATAGAGATGAACTGAGATAGATAGATAGATAGATAAGATATTGAACTGAACTAGATAGATAATAGATAGATAGATATGAACTGAGATAGATAGATAGATAGATAGATAGATATGAACTGAGATAGATAGATAGATAGATAGATTTAATATGAACTGAGATAGATAGAATGAAACAGATAGATAGATAGATAGATAGATAATATGAACTGAGATAGATAGATAGATAGATAGATAGATAGATAGTAAGATAGGATAGATAGATAGATAGATATGAACTGAGATAGATAGGATAGATAGATAGATTAGATAGATAGACTGAGATAGATAGATAATAGATAATAGATAGAACTGAGATAGATAGATAGATATGATAGATAAATTATGAAACTGAATAGATAGAATAGATAATAGATAGATATAACTGAGATAGATAGAGTAGATAGATATATAAGATAAGATTAAGATATGAACTGAATAGATAGATAGATAGATGATATGAACTGAGATAGATAGATAGACATAGATAGATTAGATAATAAGATATGAACTGAGGTAGATAGATAAAGATATGAACTGAGGATTTGATAGATAATAATAGATAGATTAGATAGATATGAACGAGATAGATAGATAGAATAAATTATTAATGAGATACGATAGATAGATATGACACTAAGATTAATAGATCAGATAGATAGCATAGATATTAACTGAGATAGATAGATGAGATAAATATGAACTGAGATCATAGATAGATATGAACTAAGAAGATAGATAATAGATAATATGACAGTGATAGATAGATAGATAAATAGATATGGTAAAAAAAGGCGAGATTAAGGACACATACCAGGAGAGAAATGTCTTCGACGACTTTTATTATCAGCAGTGAAATAGGTAGCAAGAAAATAATTCCAAGGTTTTAAACTGAAACTCTAAACCACATTGCAAATTGAGGCACCTCGTTTGTCTCTCAAATCGATTAGTAGTGAGTTCGATCCTCACTAAATGCCACTTTTTTTTTTGGGGGGGGGCGTTTTCCAAAGTTAAGGTTAGTATTTTTTTAGTCAAGTCGCGCTAAAAAAAAGCATCAGTCCCTGCTATTGAAGTTAAGTAGCGATGAGTCCGCTCAATAGTTGAATGAGTAACAACTTGGTAACAGTAGATACTGAAAGGAAACTGAGGCTTGTATGTCAGGCACATTATAGCTTAGTAAATTCTAGGGCACCTCCTTGTGGTACTGTAATGGTTAAAAACAAGCTCGTATCACATACGATTAATATTGTTTATTGATTTTTGAACCACATTCGTTCGACGCATCATTTGCAACCATCTGCCGCGGATTCTATGCTAAATATTTTAGTGATATCATATATAGATATATATATATATATATTATATATATATATATCATATAATATTGGAGATATGAGCTTAATTTGAAGTCGTACCAATCTTTGAAAATTAATTAGTTAATAATTAATGAATTTTACCTCATTTACCTGTCGTGTAAGAAGTCAATAAAAAAGTGAATATAAAGAATTTTCAATAATACGAACGAAGAATTGGTAGAATTAGGCAGCAGTGTAACGGGTTAAGACTTTCCCTGTCAGCTTGACAGTTCGAGTTTCGAGTACACACGGAGCAGTCTCCCATGTCTATAAGCTGCTTGATAAGACCTAATAGTTCAAATGTACATTCAGGAATTGACATTTTCTCGATTCGTTTAGCCTTAATAATTGAACATATATGCCCGCCTAAATTCATTAATTATTAACTAATTATTTTCAAAATTAGGTACCGACTTCAATTAAGCACATATCCTCCAAAAATTCGGCTTACAGCCAATAAAATAAAACAGTTTGTTTACTTTAACCTCATATAGATATATATATATATGATATACATTTAATTTATTATATGTTAATCCTATTTGAAATTTAAAATTACACATAAATATAGTTTTCTAATCATTCATCTATCTTTCTATATATAATTAAAGATAATCTTTTTATTTGTTATGAGTCTATCTAATTAATTTAATATATTTTATTTATTTTACACTGCTGAAAAAAAAGTTCATTTAAAATGAATTTCTTA
Organism: Doryteuthis pealeii; assembly: GCA_023376005.1. Lineage (NCBI taxonomy): Eukaryota > Metazoa > Mollusca > Cephalopoda > Myopsida > Loliginidae > Doryteuthis > Doryteuthis pealeii. The sequence goes on along the minus strand of CM042146.1, from coordinate 82,710,897 downwards.
CTATTTGACCGTTTTTAATTTGAATTCAAGATAGTTACAATTAGCAATATTCAACCGGAAGTTTAGCCAGACAAGATTATATAAATATATATATATAATATATATATAATATATATATATATATTTCAATACCCATTCTTCAACAGATATTATAAAGCGTTAATAGATGAGGAACAAACTTTCTAATCAGGGACCCCACTCTCAAAAAGTGTTTTAATACTTTTGAAAGGGTCCCTTGGGGGGAAAAAAACAAAAAGGATTTTTTTTTTTTCCATTTATCCCTCTCATTTCATTCATTTTTATTTCATCTCCATTCCGATTCATATCATTATTTTTATACCTATATACACACACAATACTATACTACTATATATTATATTTATAATATATATAAATAATATATAATATTATATATGTGTGGTGTGTGTGAGTTGTGTGTGTGTGTATGTTTCGTGTATATGTTGTTGTATATTATATTATATATAATGATTATATATAATATAGAGAGAGAGAGAAAGAGAAGAGATTAAAAATAGAAAATAGATAGATATTCATACATGTATGATGTATATCACAGACATAGATAGATAGAGTAGATAGATAGTATTTCCAGAACAGAGATAGATAGATAGATAGATATGATAGATAGATAGATAGATCAGAAACAGAGATAGATAGATAGATAGATAGATAGATAGATAGATAGATAATAATAGATGATAGATCAGAACAGAGATAGATAGATAGAATTAATAGATAGATAGATCAGAACAGAGATACATAGATAGTATTAATAGATAAGATAGATCAGGAACAAGAGATAGATAGATAGCATTAATAGATAGACTAAGATTCAGAAAACAGAGAATTAGATAAAATAGATTAATAGATAGATAGATCAGAACAGAGATAGATAGATAGATTAATTAGATTAGATAGATCAGAAACAGACATAGATAGATAGATGAATAGATAGATAGATTCAGAACAGACATAGAAGATAGATAGATAAGATAATGAATAGATAGATAGAGATCAGAACAGACATTAGATAATAGATTAGATAGATAGATTAGGATAGCATCAGAAACAACAATAGATAGATAGATGTAAATAGATTAATAGATCAGAACAGACATAGCGATAGATAGGATGAATAGATAGATAGGACAGAAAGACATTAGATAGATAGTATGAATAGATAGCATAGATCAGAACAGACATAGAAGATAATGAATAGATAGATTAGCATCAGAACAGACATAGATAGATAGATGAATAGCAGACATAGATAGATAGATGCAATAGATAAGTAGATTCAGAAACAGACAAAGATAGATAGATAGATAGATTTAGATGAATAGATAGATAGATCAGAACAGACATAGATAGATAGATGAATAGATAGATAGATCAGAACAGACATAGATAGATAGATAGATACATAGATAGATAGCAACGCAAAGAACAAAATCGACTAAATGACAGCTCGTAACTCGAAAAACTCGTAAGTCAAAGTGCTTCTGCATACGATTCTAACACGGAATGTTAAACAGTAGTTACCATTGTGTTTGAATGTTAAACACTAGTACCTTGACTTCCAAGACACCCGGCTCAATAGAAGGGTAGAGGCGACATTTAACCAGTCCATACTGTGTTGAAATATTAAACAGTAGTATCTTGACTTACCAGACAACCGGCTCAATAGAAGGGTACGAACGGTATTGAACCAGCCCCTACTGTGTTGAAATGTTAATGAAAAAAAAAGTCACAGGCTCGTAACTCGGAGAAAACTCCGTATGACCGTCTGTAGCCTTCTATTTGACGATGCCTTGTTACCATTTTTTTTTCTTTTTTTTTTTTGCCCCAAAGGCGTAACCACTCGACTATCACTGACAGATGCAACATAAACACTACAATGGCGATGATGCACATAATGATAGTATCGCTTGTAATTCCCGCTTTTAATATTGCAGCGATGACATCTGCGGCGCATTTGAATATAATTGATGAGTTTGTTATTTTTACTCTCTTTTGTATGTTTCTTTTCACGTTCAAAAGTAACGGGTTAACAACAATAATACCATTGGTATCAGATTGTCTCCGTCGTTTTGTAACAATGGTGTTAGTCGGACTAAAATATCAATTGATACTGAAGGAATTAGAATCACTAAACAGATTGAAACAAAGCGAGGAAGAGAGAGAATAGGAGTATTAAAGTCGATGGTGTATGGTGGTGAAACGGAACAGCTTAGAACTGGAATTTTTGCAGTAATGGCGTTTTTCAGAATCTTTTGTATTCTAGCGGGTTGGGTTAGGGGTGGTAAATATCAAGACAGAATAGATGAACCAAGCTCAAATTCGGTCTGAGACCAAAAAGATGAATTATTTTCAATATTAATTTTGTGGCTATTCTTTTCTTCACCAAGACACTCTTATAACTTAAAAGTTTTTAATATGGTGCAAAACAAACGGGAAGGAAGATACAAAAAATGTTTGGGTTGGTTGTTGGTTGGTTGGTTGGTTGGTTGGTTGGTTTACGATATGTCAATTCTTATTCTGGTATTTAATGCCGAAGTCAGTCTTTTCTACGAGCAATTGTTTGGTTCAAGTACCTAATTATAATCATTTGTAATATATATATATATATTATATATATATATATATAATATATATATATATATAACTCAGCGAGTTGAGTAGCACAGGGATCGATGCGGGTAAAGTAAGGAGCGGATGGTTATGTGTGCGCTCTCCACCTCAGATGCTAAAAATAATTCTCCCTTGGTCTAGCGCTAGTGAAAAGCGGATATACTCCCTCGCTGTCAGGCTGATACGACATTAGGCCGCCCAACGACTTACTTACTTTACTTTTACTTATATATAATATATATTTATATATATATATATATATATATATATATATTTGTGCGTGTGTTCTAGAGGGTTTTAAGCTTCATTTTACAGTGAGTCTTTGCCTAAAACTCTTTTTTTTACCTCTCCTTTTAGTTTTCTCTCATCTATCTATTTATGTATCAATCTATCTATCTCTCCATATATATCTTCTTTGTATACTTCTCTTTCTATTTCTCCTTTCTCTATCCCTTTTTTTATTTAAATGACTTCGATGAATATATACAAATAGAAGATATTGGTTGGTTGATTTATTTTACGGCATATCAACCCTTTTCGGGTCATTTAATACCAAACCAAGTTAGTTTTAATAAACAAAGGACTCTCAGTTTTCTTATAGTATTTGCTGTTGCTTAACTCTCTGCCAACCAAATTCCACGGTTGGACCAAATTTTCTTGGTATTTTTTACCTGTATGGTGGAATATTTCAAAGTCCATTATCTATTCACCTGAGAACTCATTATATTTAAATAAATTCATATTATTGTTATAATCTGAGTCCTTCTGCTCAGTTATAATGAACTATCCATCAGAGATTTACGGTAGGTGCGCAGTCGTTGGAGAGCCGCTGTGGACGGTTTAAAGTAGTCACCCAATTAGGTATTGAACAGACTCATCGCTTTTTAACTTCGGTGGTCAAGCAAGAACTTGTGCTTTCAACGTGATTGGGTGTTTGTTTGGTTTTACGGAATATCACCTCTTTGGGGTCATTTTTTATTAAAAAAGATTCTTGGGTTACTTACAGTGCCTGCTCTTGCTTAAGGGGTCACCCAATTAAGTATTGAATAGTGTTCATTGCTACTTAACTTAGGTGATCAAGCAGGAACCTGTGCTTTCAGTGAGGTTAGCTGGTTGTTTTGTTTTACGGAATATTACTCTCTTTCGGGTCATTTTTTTTTTTTTTTTTTTTTTTTTTTTACAAAAAATACTCGGGTTGCTTACAGTACCTGCTCTTGCTTAAGTGGTTACCCAATTAAGTACTGAACAAGCTCATCGCTACTTAACGTCAGGGATCTATCCAGAAACAGTGAATTTCAGCGTGACTTGACGGTAATCCTACAAATAGAGGACATTGAACAACAGACTTGAAAAGCGAAACGTCTTTTAGCTCATAACAGAAACGTGTATCTGATATGCATATCTGTGCAGAGTTGATGTTAAGGTTGTTAAACGAGTTAAAGCGCGAATAACCCTTTCTTCCTCAGGAGCCCAGATCACTGTCAGTCCGCCTCTGGTTTGTTGTCATCATGATTGCAATAAAGGATAGAGTTTCTCTTTTCCCTTTTTCTTCTTTCTTGTTTTATGGCAACACGATCGAATTTAAACCTACGGCTTATGAGGGCGGAGTGGGGCAATGTGTCTATTGGGTGAGTCACGTCACTGATTTCATGTTGGCGCTAAAAAGCAAAGGAAATCAGGTAACAAAAGAGATAGTTGATAGAATAGAAAGAATTGCAGAATGCAGTGATATCAACGACACAGTGACAATTTAATCCGCCGCTGCGTCGTCGAATTCGTTGCTGATTTTTGTGTTAAAAGATAATTTGATTGATGAGACTTTTGATTTTGGCGGGCATTTTTTGTGCCATAGAAAACATGGCTGCTCCTCCGTAAAGGAAACATATCAACCCCCCTTGGCCCCCTCGCCCCATCTCTCTCTTCTCTCTCCTCTCTTTCTCTCCTCCTCTCTCTCTCTCTCCTCTCTCTCTTCTCTCTCTCTCTCAAAAGTATTGTAGTTTTTCGTGGCCGTCTGGTGGGAGGGGGAACACATTTCTCGTTTCAATTTAGTACTTCACTTAGTTTTTAAGTTTTTGTTTGCATTGAGTTAAGGCATATCACTATTCACTAGTGCATTGATTAGTAGTACTAGAAACATTAATCAGAAAGCATTGTTATAAGTAGAAGTAGTCAAAAAAGTAGGTGTAGTATTAGAAAAGCTGTATTAGATTCTTATGTCTGCTGTCTGTATGTTGATAGTTTGTTTGTAGAACGATAGAAGCTACGTCCTTTTATAAAGGAAAGTTGTAGGAGACCAGTAAGGTCAATAAAGTCAATTTTAAAATCGCACACCCTATTTTTTTCCGAGAAAGAGATTAAAAATTTTAACCTCTTCATTTTCTATGAAAGAAATCTAAATAAAATTAATAAGGTATAAATCAATAATAGATTTTTTAAATCATTAAGTATAAAAAGAAATTGATAAATGATAAAACATAAGAAAAAACCAAGACGTACCAAAAGAAACAGAAAACAAACAAGAAGAATAATTAAACATAAACACTAAAATAGAAAAAAATATAAGAAAAAATAAAGATAACAAGAACAAACGCTATAGCAATAAAGAATTGTTTATTACAATTCTATATTGAATATAGATAATGAGATTAATTTTTAACATTAAATCCCGGGCAACACCTGGTAATCTCTGCTAGTCATGGATGTAATACCAGAGAAAAACAATTTACATAGTAGTAGTTTTCTTTTGTTTTTTACTCAGATGTGATCACTGTAATCTAGGACTGAGTCCTATTCTATGTAGGACCACCTCAAGCAGAGTTAATAGGTTTGAATTCAGAGTTTCACTTCTCATAGGACTGGTTGTTAACCAGCGGTAAAAAAGCCCAGTCCTGCCCTACTATTTATTCATAGTAGAGTAGTTGCGGTTCATTACATTTCGCTAGTTATTAGCGCTATGTAACTGTAGCTTTTCCAGGCATTTGAACTCGGGTCGACGATTCCATTTCCTAACGACTCTAAACCGATTACACCATTAGTAAAGTATTAGTCAGATAACAGTATTAATTCTTGTTGTTTAATGTCATATCAACCATTGTGATTATTTATGCAAAAATAACCATCATTGTAGAACAGTTAATGATACTATTCAATCCATACTGTCGGGATGAGCGTTGTTGTACTCTTCTTCCCAAGAAATTAGTCCGCAAATGTAAAACCGTAATAGCGCGATGAATTTCTGAACTCGCTCAAATACGAGGTGTATCAAAAAGTAATTCGGTTTTCTTTATTTCATGTGAAGTCTTTTCTTTATTTAAAATTAAGGACCATCATTGAGACCATAACGAGACTCAGGAGCGATATATGCAGACGAGTAACCCAACTTGCCAATCGACAATGTCTTCCTTCTACATGACAATGCTCGAACAACACACAATGCATCAGGACAAGAGAAGAAAAAATCGGTGACAACCTACCGCATCCTTCCAGACTCAACCAGATTTAGCCCCTGTCAGACTACTCATGTCCTTCGGTCCCATGAAGAAGTTCTTGCAGAGGAAAAAATTATTCCAGTGATGAGGGAAGTGAAAATCTGTAGTAAGAAGTGACTCAAAAGAAACAGTCAACAGCAATTTACGGGGCAGGGATATCATGTTTCTCATTCAAGGTGCCGAACACCGTATGAGAAAACGCGTGACTATGTGATAAGTAAGGAATGTGATCCACCAGAAGACCTCGCTTCCATTTTGATGTTATGATATATGTTCCTGTGTGCGTAAGTTTATATACCAAGTCCTAAACAAAAATGGGCAACCTTTGACTCACCCTTCGTATGATATCGCGCAGTTCAATAGCGTTAGCCACTACGCCACGGTAGAAAAAGTTGGTTGGTTTCCTTTTGTTTTAATGGGATATCAACCTTCTTGGTTATTAATGCCAAAGTCATCTTTGTAAAAGAACAGTATGGACACTATTTAACCCATAGCTAGTTGGAGTATAAGGGGGTTCATACCTTTCCCAAGGGTATTATCCGAAAGTCGAACGTAATAGCGCTTACTGGACTTCGAACTCGCTTACTAACATTTCGTCAGTCGTAGGAGGGAGATGAGTAGAGTAAGGGAAGAGGGTAGAGAGGAAAAGGAGATGAAGAGAGGAGAGGAGGAGAAGGAGAGGAGAGAAGGGAGGGTGTAAAGGTGATAGAGAGGAAGTAGAGAGCAGGAAGAAGGAGAGGGGGAGCAAGGGAGGGAGGATAAGAGGAGGGGGTGTCAAAAGTAAGCAAGTAATTGCAACAGGATTATAATAGAAACGGTAGAATAGATACAGAATTAGTATTAGTATTAGCAGCGCAACAGAATAGCCCCAGTTACACAGTTAGTTAATTTGATTTGAAGCTGAAACTTGTAAAAAAGTTGAAAAGAAGTAGTAGTATGGAGGAGTGAGAGTAGGCAGGAGGAGGAGTTAAACAAGATCAAATGAGGAGTATGAAAAATCAGTAGTGTCATTAGTAGTAGTAGAATTAGAGCAGTGGTAGTCGTAGGTCAAGCAGGTCAAAAGTAACTTTAATAGTAATATGTGTGTAAACTAGAAACTATAATAGAAGCTGCTGAATTGGTAGAAGAGAAGAGAAGAAGAGAAGCGAAGGGAACGAAGCGAAGAAGTAACGAAGAACGGAACGATTAGATCATTAATAAGTAAATGCAAGCGTGCCAGATAGGTAGTCCATACACATATGAGAAGGAATATTCATTGAGAGAAGCCATAAGATAGTGGTAAACGTAGAAGTAGTAGATAACTTAATTAAGCACAATAGTAGGCAGAAATAGTATGTCAGGGCAATGTAATTTTTTTTATATATTTTAAAACGCTATCGTTAAAAGAAATATCCTTTCTTTATATTCCATTAATAATAATTTTTCATTGAGTAGACTTACTTTCTTCAGTGCGATGTGTCGTATTATTGATTTTACTAAGGTCTATGCTTAGTCTTACTCTAGAGAGACTATGCGTTTATATGCGAGTTCGATTCTCAATAACATTGTGCGCACAAATTTAAACTATAAAACCCAAGCTACATCAAGCTATTCTTGGATGTACTCACTAAAGGCTTCTTTCTCTCCGGGTTATAAACTTACTTTATCACACACACTAATTAAATTTAAGTAAATTAACTAATAAATTAAATTCTTTAATAATAATGAGTATCCACCATAAATCCCTGTTGAGGATGACCAAATCTTAAGTCTGTTTAATTAATTAAGAAAAAAAAAAAAAGGGAAACTTGTCATAGCGTTTTGAATTTTTGCCGTCTTGGGGGCGGATTCAACCAAGAGTGAAAAAATGGAAAAAAAAAAAATTTAAAACCGGCGTGGTAACAAAATATCTAGCCCAAAATACCTTTTAGGTGGGACCTTTGCCCAGAAAGGGGAAAAACTGAAAAAAAAAAAAAAAATTTTTTTTAAAAAATAAACATAAAAAAATCAGCGTTTAAAAAAAAAAAACCCCCATGTGTCGAACGGTTTTAAAAACATCATGTCGTTTTTTTACCCAAATTGATTTGTTTGGGTGCCCCTTTGGAAAATACGGTCCCCTGGGGACGTTCGGAAGCAGAAATCTGGCGTGTAATTGGACTAAATCCAGAGGAAGAATTCGAAGACGACCATCAAAACAAATTTTCTTAGATCGGCTAGAATACTCAGAGAGACCTGGAGAACATCTCGCTCTCC
>CM042146.1:82689064-82702425 GCA_023376005.1 Doryteuthis pealeii | reverse complement strand
GCGGGATTCCATTGGTAATATGAGTAGAAGTAGTAAAAGAAATAGGTTGTAGTATTAGAAAAGTGTAATTAGATTCTGTATGTCTGTCTGTCTGTATGTTGATATGTTTGTTTGTAGAACGATAGAGCGTACGTCCTTTTATAAAGGAAAGTTGGTGGAGACCAGTAAAGGTCAAAGTTCAATAAAAATCCACACCCTATTTTTTTTCCGAGAAGAGATTAAAAATTTTTACCTCTCATTTTCTATGAAAGAAATCTAAATAAAAATATAAGGGTATAAATCAATAATAGATTTTTTAAATCATTAAAGTATAAAAGAAATTGATAAATGATAAAACATAAGAAAAACCAAAGACAAAATAAAGACAAAATACAAACAAGAAGAATAATAAACATAAACAACTTAAATAGAAAAAATATAAGAAAAATAAAAGATAACAAAACAAACGTATAGAAAAAGAATTGTTATTAATCTATATATAAATATAGATAAGAGATTAATTTTTAACTTTTTAAATCCCGGGCAACACCTGGTATCTCTGCTAGTCATGGATAATACCAGAAAAACAATTACAGTAGTAGTAAGTTTTTTTTTTTTTTTTTAGATGTATCACTAATTAGGACTGAGCCTATTCTAGTAGTGACCACCTCAAGCAGAGTTTAATAGGTTTGAATTCAGAGTTTTCCTTCTCATAGACTGGTTGTCTAACCAGGGTAAAAAGCCCAGTCTGCCCTACTTTTTATTCATAGTAGAGTAGTTGGGTTCATACATTTCGCTAGGTTATTAGCGCTATGTGAACTGTAGCTTTTCCAGGATTTGAACTCGGGTCGACGATTCCATTTCCTACGACTCTAACCATTACACCATTAGTAATAGTAGTAGCAGAAACAGTATTAATTTTTTTGTTTAATGGCATATCAACCATTGTGGATTATTTAATGCAAAAACCATCATTGTAGAACAGTAATGATACTATTCAACCCATAGCTGGGGATGAGGTTGTTTGTACCTTTCCCAAGAATATTAGTCCGAATGTAAACGTAATAGCGCGATTGAATTTCGAACTCGCTTAATACGAGGGTGTATCAAAAAGTAATGCCGTTTTCTTTATTTCATGTGAAGTCTTTTTTATAAAACTAAGGCCTACATTGAGACCATAACGAGACTCAGAGCGAGAATCAGACGAGTAAGACCCAACTTGCCAATCGACAATGTCTTCCTTCTACATGACAATGCTCGAACACACACAAGCATCAGGACAAGGAAGAAAATCGTGTGGACAACTTACCGCATCCTCCAGACTCACCAGATTTAGCGCCTTCAGACTATCATGTCTTCGGTCCCATGAAGGAGGTTTTGAGAGGAAAACATTATTCCAGTGATGAGGAAGTGAAATCTGTAGTGAAGAAGTGACTCAAAGAACAGTCAACAGAATTTTACGGGGCAGGGATACATGTTCTCATTCGAAGGTGGAACACTGCTATTGAGAGAAACGGTGACTATGTGGATAAGTAAGGATGTGATCCACAGAAGACCGGCTTCATTTTGATGTATGATATATGTTCCTGTGTTGGTAATTATACCAGTCCTAAACAAAATGGCATTACCTTTTGACTCACCCTCGTATGATATCGCAGTTCAATAGGTTAGCCACTACGCCACGGTAGTAAAAGTTGGTTGGTTTTCTTTGTTTAATGGGATATCAACCTTCTTGGGTTATTTAATGCCAAAGTCATCCTTGTAAAAGAACAGTATGGACACTATTTAACCCATAGCTGTGGAGTATAAGGGGGTTCATACCTTTCCCAAGGGTATTAGTCCGAAAGTGAACGTAATAGCGCTACTGGACTTCGAACTCGCTTACTAACATTTCGTAGTGGTAGGAGGGAGATGAGGAGAAGGGAGAGGAGGGGAGAGGAGGAAAAGGGAGATGAAAGAGAAGGGAGAGGAGGAGAAGGGAGAGGAGAGAAGGGAGGGGAGAGGGGGAAGAGAAGGGAGAGGAGAGAAGGGAGAGGGGGAGAAGGGAGGGAGGATAAGAAGGAGGGGGTGTCAAAAGTAACAGTAATTGCAACAGGATTATAAGTAGAAACGGTAGTAATAGATACAGAATTAGTATTAGTATTAGTAGTCGCAACAGAAGTAGCAGTAGCAGTAGTAATTGATTTGAAGTAGAAATAGTAATAAAAGTTGAAAAGGAAGTAGTAGTAAGGAGGAGGAGGAGGAGGAGGAGGAGAGTTGTAACAAGATCATGAGGAGTTGAAAAATAGTAGTTGTATTAGTAGTAGTAGAATTAGAAGCAGTTGTAGTCGTAGTAAGAGTCAAAAGTAACTTTAATAGTAATAGGTGTAAAGTAGAAACAGTAATAGAAGCTGAATTGGTAGAAGAAGAAGAAGAAGAAAGAAGAAGAAGAAGAAGAAGAAGAAGAAATAGAAGCAAGGTAGTAGGAGTCATCATATAAGAAGGAATATTATGAGGAGAAGCATAAGATAGAGTAGTAGTAGTAGTAGATACTTAAAAGCACAATTAGTAGCAGTAATAGTAGTAGCAATAGTATTTTTTTTAATTAAACGTAAAAAAATCTATATCATTAATAATAATTTTTATTAGTAACTACTCTTAGGCTGATGTGGTGTAATGATTTACAAGCTTGATTTATCGAACTATTGTTAATGAGTTCGATTCTCAATAATTGTGCACAATTAAACTAAACCCAGTACATAACTATTCTTGGAACTACTAAAGGCTTCTTCTCTCCGGTAACTACTTTATAATAATAATAATAATAATAATAATAATAATAATAATAATAATGGATCACATAATCCCGTTGAGGTGACCAAACTTAGTGTTAATTAATAAGAAAAAAAGAACTTGTCATAGCGTTGATTTTGCCGTCTTGGCGGATCACAGAGTGAAAATGAAAAATAAAACCGAAAAAATAGCCAAATACTTGGACCTTGCCAGAGAACTGAAATAAACAGTTAAACATGAAGGTAAATGTCGTACCAATTGTTATTGGTGCCCTTGGAACGGTCCCTGGGAGTCGGGAAGAGAATCTGGGTGAATTGGAAATCAGAGGAAGAATCGAAGACGATCCAAAGAACAAAATTCTTAAGATCGGCTAGAATACTCAGAAGAGACCTGGAGACCTGAGGAGACTTGGTGTCACTCAGTCTCCTGTGACAGACCACCAGTTAACACTGGTGTGAAAGACTTATATTTTCCTAGCCAGGAGACCAGACTTAGAATTGATTAACAAAAAAAGAGAACTTGTCAACTGATAGACTTTGCAGTTCCAGTAGATCACAGGGTGAAGATGGAGGAAAACGAAAAGATAGACAAATACCTGGACCTTGCCAGAGAATTGTAAAAGCTATGGAAAACTGTAGTTGGTGGACTTGGAATGGTCCAAAAAAAGCTTGGAAAAAAGACTGGAGGAACTGGAAATCAGAGGAAGAATTGAGACCATCGAGACAACTGCATTGCTGCAATCGGTTAGAATACTCAGAGAAGTCCTGGAGACTTGAGGAGACTTGTTGTCACTAAGACTCCAGTGAGAAACCATCAGCTAATGCTGCTGGGAAAAACTATAATAATAATAATAATAATAATAAATAATAATAATAGCATACCAGCGGGTTAACAGATAATTGAGTGGGCGAATGATGTCTTCTGCAAATCACTCCCCCATAACTAATATACTTAGCTAGCCATTAGCAGCAAAAACAACTTATTGACTAGATCGTTTCAGTAGCAAAAAAAATTGCAATCTAACGACAGTTTATTCAATTTAGTCATGGCTCTCGATCTCCTCTGAAAAAAAAAAAGATTCACTTCACATGATCATAGTGTAATTAAAATGAATTATCTTTTCTTTTATTACAAACGTTATTCGATGGCTGCATGAAGAAAGCTGCCCGGAAGAAGTGATTAAAGTGCTAGAGGCGTTGTGCAGACCCCCAGATGTGTCACGGAAAGCCCCCAACTACCAGTTTAGCTTTGCACTACAATTTAATCATGGCTCTAGTTCTTACCAAGAAAAAAAATTCACTTCAAATGTTGTCCGCCATTTTATTTGGGCTGTAGAATACATCGACTGTACCTCTACAGTGTGGTAAGGGGTGTGCATGGATGTGCGTGGTGTAATGGATAGAGTCGTAGAAAATGGACTCGTCGACCTGAGTTCAAATCCTGAACGAGGCTGTGTACATTTCACATAGCACTAAGACCCTTGGGAAAGGTATGAATCCATATATTTCCCTCCAGCTATGGGTAAATTGTAGACTGGGCTCTTAAACCTTGGATAGGTAACCAATCTATGAGAATGAAAACTCTAAATTCAAACCTCTTAAACTGCCCTAAAGAAATTGACCTTGTGTCGCATCCTGCTCATGCGGGGGGGGGTGTAAATGGTAAATATATACAGTGTGGTAAGACCCCTATCCCCAATGGGACTATCTGTTAACCGTGGGGAGTGACCCGTAATGCCCGAGGACAGAATTATAGTGGCTGAGCGGTCTGTGACTGGATACAAAGTGGTCCTCTGACAGGCAACACTTATGTTGTTCCGGGTGGAGGCTTTAGGAGCCCGACCTAATCAATCGGCTGCTCATGTCAAGCCCTGGCACCTGTATCATTGTCCTGTCCGTATTCTTCAAATTGCTCTAATGGCAAACACCCATTCCTTTTAATCATATATGTGGTAGAAGGTAATGGCTGAGGGTCAACCACCAGGTTCTGGAACAATTAAGGTAATTGTGATACCAATTGTAAGTTTTTTTTCCAAGCAATTATATGATTTCAAGTAACTATTCTTATTCAATAATAATAATAATAATAATAATAATAATAATACATATGAAGTTAATGAAAATTATTTCTACCAATTTAGCTATAAAAAGAGGGTTTGGCATTAAATAGTCCGCAAGGGTTGATATGCCATTAAACACCAACCAACCAAGCCAACCATTACATGCGCGTTTGTTTTTGTATGCTTGTTTGTTTGTTTGTTTGTTTTTAATTAAGAGTTGTCATTTACCTAGACTGTTTGCTGCCGGGTGTGCCGAAGAGATAAATTGATACCTTGCCCACGGGCATTAGCGTAAACAGCAACGACAGGAATTTGATTCAGCTCGTCGATTGCTTTTTTCTGTACTTATGGCAATTAAGCCACATGCATATTTGCATGAAACGCATATATGTAATAGATAAATAGATAGATAGATATGTAGGTAGGTAGGTAGAGAGAGAGATAGATACCAAGTTTCCCCGAAAGTAAAACCGACATGCAAAATAATACATACCGTGATTTTTCAGGATGATTTTGATAAAAGGCCTCCCCTTAAAATAAAGCTCTTGTTGAGAGTGGCAGACTGACGAAAGAAATAAGTATTCTTCACAATCACCTCATGCGACGCAAACACTCGTTTTCGTCAAGGATCAAGACGACGCACGATCTCAGATAGCTGTGCTGCCAATTGTTAACAGACGATTTCTAGAATTTTTTTTATCATAAAACTAACCCCTAACCCTAAAAACTAACAAACAACCGGATTTTGACGGTGTAAATGAGAAAAGTGTCCTTGTGAGTCGAGATCGCGGAAGGGGTGCCTAAAGGTTATATGGTCCAAAAATTACATTGGGCAACACAATTTTTCTTGAGATAGATCTAACGCTTGTTTTGGACTAAATTTTAGACTCTGAATCAAAAAATTACCCCAGCTTTTTTCTATTACATGAACGTTTTCAATAACAGAAAACCATTAAAATACTGCATGTAAAAAATTTGTGCTTATTTTATAGAATGTTTTTAAAAATTTATAATGGAAAACAATAAAAAAATTGTTTAACTATAATGGATAATAACTTCCAGGGACATGCGAAACAATAACATTCCAGAGGATGATATGGTTATTTTTATGGAATTACCGTTAATGAGTTTTTCTTTAATTAAAGAACATGTTAATGGTAAATAAATATAGATCGCTTTTTTTATATTTCTGTTTATTGAGAAATTTCGTAATTTTCTACTTCTTAACGTTGTTTTTTGATATATGAAGAATAAGACATCGTTCGAAATTAAGCCCTAGTGTCATATTTCGAGGTGAAAATTAATATAAGCCCTGTCTTATTTTCGGGGAAACAAAATAGATAGATAGATAGATAGATAGATAGATCAACAAAAAGAATTTCCTCGTAAAAAATAAAAGCATGTGTAACAACCTCATTTCTTTCTTATCAGATATCACCCATAAAGCCACACCCATTTTCTCGAATACCTGCAAAATAGCTGGCATCTTATAGATAAGACTTCGTCTGCTATGAGATGATTGCGCAATGTCCCCTGTGTTATTACTCCTAGCAACGATTTCACTGCCAAAATATCTACCACACGTGATCGAACGGTGATAACAATAGGTTTAATTGATGATAAGAGAAATAAAAGAATCGGAGATTTGAAAAGCCAGAGGTGAAGGTGAATTATCAATATAACACAAAAGAAAAATATTTGTCAAGCGTTCCATATATACGAGGGTACGTCAAAAAGTGATGCCATTTTGTTTAGGACCGGTATAATTACTAAAACAGGAACATGTATCGTATATCAAAATGAAGCTGGTCCTCTGTGGATTACATTCCTACTTTTCTAGTCATAGCAAGTTCGATCCTCAC
Organism: Doryteuthis pealeii; assembly: GCA_023376005.1. NCBI lineage: Eukaryota > Metazoa > Mollusca > Cephalopoda > Myopsida > Loliginidae > Doryteuthis > Doryteuthis pealeii. The sequence goes on along the minus strand of CM042146.1, from coordinate 82,695,753 downwards.
TGGATTCCTCATACTTGCGTGTCACATCCTATACGTGGCGGACCTACTCTTCTCTAGTTTTTTGTCCTTATTTTCTTGATTTTTCCTCCCTCTTATAGATTGGATGGTTGAAATTCTTTCTCTAATTTCCAGTTCACCCAATGTATTTTCCAGGCACATGGGAATTGTTCCAAGTGTTCCAACTAAGACTGATATTACCGTTACCTTAATGTTCAACAACATTTTTTTTCAAATTTTCTAGCAAGGTCCAGGTATTTGTTCATCGTTTCACCTTCCTTTACCTTCATTGTGTGATCTGCTGGAAATTCAAAATCAACGGGATGACAAGTTGTTTATTGTTAAGGAAAATTACGAAGATGTGTCAAAAAGTAATGCCATTTAGTTTAGGACAGGTATAATTACCAACACAGGAACATGTATCATACATCAAAATGAAGCTGGTCCTATGTGGATCACATCCCTACTTCTCCACATAGTCACCGTTTCTCTCAATAGCAATGTTCCACCCTCGAATGAGAACATGTATCCCTGCCCCGTAAAATTCTGTTGACTATACTTTGAGCCACTTCTTCACTACAGATTTCACTTCCTCGTCACTGGAATAATATTTGCCTCTGAAACCCTCTTTTATGGGGCCGATGAGAGGCAAATATTATTCCATTGATGAGGAAAGTAAATCTTTTGTGAAAAAGTGGCTCAAAGAAGAAGTCAACAGAATTTTAAATTTCCTTCAAAGGTGGAATATTGCTATTGAGAGAAACGGTGAGTATGTGGAGAAGTAGATGTGATCCACAGAGGACCAGCTTCATTTTGATGTATGGTATATGTTCCTGTATTGGTAATTATACCTGTCCTAAACAAAATGACATTACCTTTTGACTCACCCTCGTATATATGTGTGTGTCTGTGTGTGAGTGTGTGCGTCTCTCTCTCTCTCTCTCTCTCTCTCTCTCTCTCTCTCTCTCTCTCTCTCTCTCTCTCTCTCTCTCTTTCTCTCTCTCTCTCTCTCTCTCTGTGTGAGTGAGTGTGTGTGTGTTTTGAGTAAATATATATGATAATTCACCTACACCTCTCGCTTTTCAAAGCTGGTGTGTAAACTGTAAACTAAACTAGCCACCCACCCCCGCTAGTTAACCGCCCTTCCCATGATATACTACACAACAGTATATAAAGAAAAATATGAACACATATAATTTATCTGGATTGAAAATCACATAGGCGTGAAACTGATAGTTACCAAGTGCCATTAACTCAAAGCATTTACTACTCTAACTTATATATATATATATATGTTGTGTGTGAGTGTTTGTGTTATGTATATATATATATATATATATATATATATATATATATATATATATATATATATATATAATATATATATATAAATAAATATTATAGATATATATATGAATAAATATATATATATATATGAATATAATATATATATATATATATATATATATATATATATATATATATGAGTTCAGATATAAATTTATTTTAGCATTGTTTTGCCTTTTTCTTGTATAATGTTTATTTAACTACGACGATTTGTTCTCGTCTATCTTCTTGAAAGCCCCCGCGTTTCATTAATATTGATCGTAATAAACAACATTTCAGTATAAAATAATGAATAATCGAAAATTAAAATCTACACATGAGGAATATTAATGAAATATTCAGAAAAACGAAAACCAAAAACGATACGGTTTATTTGACGACATGCTTTTAAAAAGAACAAAAAAAAGAAACAATTTTTTTATGTCTGCATAGAACTCACTTGATATCGATGTAATTATTCAGACAGAAATTTTATTAACGTATCGATAGTTATTGGCGGCAAAAAGAAACCTAATTACAGAACACAAACATTCAATCGTAAAGTTTTTTTCATCCTTTTATAATAGAGAGAGTGTGTGTGTGTGTCTGTCTGTAACAGAAACTATATCACCAATGTTACAATTCCCGTAGTTATTTACGTTATATTCTTTGTGGTTATTAAAATAGATAATCGTTTTTTAATCTTAATTAGTATCTTATTTACAAACAATATATTTATTAAGGTATAGCTGAGATAGATTTGCCTCAAAACAGCCCATATCATTAATGTGTTTAAATTACTGCGATGTGTGTTATAGATCATTAGGAAATAAATGGTCACATAGTATATGGCGGGAATAATTTGCATACCGGTTTTAACAAAACCGTGTTTAATGAATAATTACTTTGTTCTATTATTTTCTAATATTATTGTTTTATTCTCAAACGTATTAAAAGCAATCCTATGTATAATTCTATATTGAAATCAATCAGAATAAAGTAAAAATAAGTGTAATCTTTTTTGTGTTCGTATTTACTTTCATTAGACTTTATAATTTAATATAATATCTAATTATACTAAAACTTAAATACTTGTGCTCAGAGGACGCATTTGTTTTTCCTAGTTATTATAACAACTGGATAATGCATAAAAATTATTAAAAAATTATTATTAAAAAATGTTTTTTAAACGTAAACTTAGTTGTCTCAAGTGATTGTATCATATATCAACAGTCAGACTCGTCTCGTGTTCAAATCCTGCACGAGACTGCTTGCATTTAACTTCGCGCTAATACCATTGAGAAAATCATGAATCCGTCCAGCTATGGATAAATAGTCGGATTAGACTGGACTTTTTAGCCTTGGCAAGGCGTCAAGTCGAAGGAAAACTCTGAATTCAAGCCAGCTTTACTCCGCTTAAAGAACTGGCCTTGTAATGTGTCTCTCTTTTTTTATTTGTAATCAGAAAAGGGTTTTGTAAACAGTTATTACGAAGCTGTAATTGTCTCTCATAGATTCCAAGAGAGAGAAATTTGTTTTTCAACGTTAACTTCATTCTTTTATCGTTTATAAAACTCGATTATCATATGATAAAATCTATGTATAAAAGAAAAGTCAGATTTAGTTAATGATATGGTACCACCGTTGTTTATGAGTTAATGTCTCCCTTTTTGTATTGACAACGTGAGTTTCTTTTTTAAATCTATTTTTATCAATTTACTTCTAGATTAGTATTGTCTGCGTTATTCGGACTATTGTCCCCATCTTCATTGTTATTTGTACAACGTTTCGGCCGATATGCCCTCCGGCCTTCTTCAGGTATTTCTTGTCAGACTCGGGAACCTTGTCGACTCGGGAACCTTTTCGGTCTCGGGAACTTCTTTTCGAACTCGGGAGCTTTCTTGTCGTAATCAGGAGCCTCACGGAACTTCGAACTTAACCCTTTATTTAGTCACGGGGGTATCTGTTTCTCATTTCCGTTATCATAGCTGGGGTAGGAGTTGTGTTAATTATTTTTCTATGTTACTGCCTCTACTCAGGATTGAACCCAGAATCCAGAGATAACTGTCACTTAGAACTGTCTTAACCTAACTACCTTATCCACTAGGCCATGTTTGTTGTTATTGCGTTGTACATTTTATGCATGATTTTTCAAAAATGATTATTCTCTTTTTTTTTAAATCCCCAAAACAACTGTTTCTCCCATAATTTGTGGGATCACTTCTCAACACACATGTAGAATAATTAAGAATACTAAAATTGTATATCACTTCGCGAAAAGTTGAGAAAATCTAGATCTAATACTGAATAGCGCACTTAAGCAACAGCAGGAACTGTAAGCAACCTGAGTCGTTTGTTTATCAAACTGACTTGATTTGGCATTAAATGACCCGAAAAGGGTTGATATGCCGTAAAACAAAAAACAAAAATAACAAAAAAACAACTGAATACCGATCCTCACTGGAGGCTCCGGATTTGGGACCATATGTCACATCCTACCTATGGCGAACGGGTTGGGTAAATAAAGGGTATCCCACAGTGGTGTAATGTTTTGCAACTTAGATTCGCAGATACATTATTACTGAATAGCGAGTTCGATCCTTGCTGGATGCCTCATACTTTCAGCTTGTGTCACATCCTACTTATTGCGTACGGATTTGGTAAATAAATGACGTCTCATTGTAGTGTAATCGTTAGTAAGCTAGTCTTGCAAATACATTACTATACTGAATAGCGAGTTCGATCCTGCTGGATGCCCCATACTTGCGACCTTGTGTCATATGCTACCAATAGCGAAATGGGTTTGGTAAATAAAGGGCATCCCATCGTGATGTAATGGTTAGCAAGCTAGTCTCGCAGATACATTACGTGGCGTACGGGTTGGATAAATACCTACCTTTCCCAAGCGCTATGTGAAATGCAAACAGCCTTGTCCAGGATTTGAAGTCGGGTCTTTGTGTTCATTTCTTAAACGACGATAACCATTACACACCGAGCCCCTCCTAAATCAGTGAAGTAAAAATGAATGATACTTGATTTAAGGAATTCGGATAATATTACGAGGAAATATTTTCTTTTCATAATAGTTTTATCACACAGTCGGCAGGAAATATATACATATATGTATATGGAGTGGAATTTAAAATGGAGATGATTCAGCAGAGTTGAGCATAAGGAAAAGAGGCTAACGTTGTGAAGGTTTCATTGGTCGTGTTTCTTCCGGTCATCAGTATTCGTGGTCGTTAAACATCCGGGGACGCGAGAGTCTCGTTAGATGATCTGTGAGTTCATTATGCAAAATTGTTGCAATGGCCGAGTAATTGCATCGTGGATCGATTGTCTGGAGCGAAATATGAAGATGAAGTTTGGCGGATGTGGCGAGGGGAGAATAGGATAGAGGGTTATAAAAGGAAAAATTCAATGAATTGAATTATTTCGAGTTTAGAAAGAAAGATAGAATGTGTTGTACATAAAAAAGGGGAAAAATGGTTAAATACGCTAAGTAGATGGAAAAATGACAAAAAATAACTAGATATTTTTTTCTTTTGAAAAAGTAATTCGACCAAAAGCGGAACGGAATAATGAAGAGATTAGTTGCAGGGAAACAAAATGAATAGAGTGAATAAAAAGTTGGGGGGAAAAAGAAAAAGAAAGTATATTTAAAGAAAGAAAATTAATGCAGAAACCAAGAAATGAATATTAGTATTGATGAAGAAGGAATAATGTGAAGGAAGGAAGAGAAAATAAAGAAAGAAAGAAAGAAAGAAAGAAAGAAAGAAAGAAAGAAACGCTCAAACCAATAAAAGAGTGTGATTATAGACAAAGAAGGAATAAATAGTGGAAAAGAAGGAAAAAAAGAAAGAAATAAAGAAATAAAGAATACTTAAAGAAAGAATGTAAAGGCTCAAAATGAATGAATAATGAATAAAAAAAGAAAGAAAGGAAGAAAGAAAGAAAGAAAGAAAGAAAGAGAAATGAAGAAAGAAAGAAAGAAATGAAAGAAAGGAAGAAAGAAAGAAATAAAGAATACTTAAAGAAAGAATGCAAAGGCTCAAAATGAATGAATAATGAAATAAAAAGAAAGAAAGAAAGAAAGAAAGAAAGGACTATAATAAATAAAAAATCGATTAGACCATAGGCAAAGGAATTAATAATATGAAGGAAGGAAGGGAGAAAAGAAAAGAAAAGAAAGAAAGAGAGAAAGAATATTTAATGAGAGAAAGTAAGTTCACAACCCCACCCCACCCACCCCAACAAAAAGCTTCTGATTATTTACAAAAAAAGAAAAAAGAAAGAAAGAAAGAAAGAAAGAAAGAAATAAAAGCTCAAATTAAGAAAAAAGTGAGACTATTGACAAAAAAGGAATAAACAGTGGGAAAGAACGAAGGAAAGAAAAAGAAAGAAAGAAAAAAGAAAGAAAAAACGGAGTATATATTCAGACCAATAAAATATCTGGAGAAGGAATAATCAAAGAAAAAAAGAAAACAAGAAAGAAAGAAAGAAAGAAAAAAATGGCCTAAACTATTTTTTTAAACCTGACTATAAAGAAAGAAGGAATTAATAATACGAAGAAAGAAAGAAAGAAAGAAAAAAGGAAAGAAAGAAAAAAAGAAGATTTAAGTCGAGAAAATAAATGCACAAACAAAAAAGCTATCTGACTATTTACAAAGACAGAAATAAATTTAAAAAACCAAAAATTAATGCACAAACAAGGAAAGAGTATGCCAATAGACAAATAAAAATTAATAAATAGAAGGAAGGAAGGAAGAAAGAAGGAAGGAAGGAAGGAAGGAAATACATGTATAAATTATGAAAAAGTCAAACAATACAGAATAAGAAGGTAAAAGAAAGAAAGCAAGAAGCAAACAAACAAACAAACATAAAGTACACACAAACCAAGAAAACAGTCTGATAATAGATAAAGATTGGAGCATTTAATAGTGAAAACAAATCCCAAGTAAAAAGCCGAAAGTTAAATAAAATCGAAACTAGATCAGAACAAGATAAACGTTCTAAAATAATAATAAAGTAATTGGGATATAAAAATGGCTTAACTTGACTTAATCAATACAAGACGCAAAATTAGAATTCATGAGAGCGAATTAGAGTAACTTGAGAAGCTAAGCATTGAATTTTGCTCGGCGGATCATTGGTAGAAGTAAAATAAGAAATGAGGAATTAAATGAAAAAAGAAACAGTAAGATATGTAGTGAATTGAAACCAGAACGAAACTGGGGAAAAATGGCTGTGTTTGATGGAATGATGATATAACGGAGAGAAAATATCAAAAATTGGAAACGCGCCAAACGAAACGAAACGAAAAAAGATATGTAATAATAGAACTGGAATAAAAAAAAATTGTAAAA
>CM042146.1:82671564-82679064 GCA_023376005.1 Doryteuthis pealeii | reverse complement strand
AAGGAAAAGTGGACAAAAGATAATGACTCGTAGAAGTAGGAGAGAAATATTTCGTTCATCTTTACGCAAAGAACTTCATCAGTCTAACTTTATTCAAAACAAAGTACGTACATTTGTATTTATAGAAGAGAAAGTGAGTTTGCTGGTGAAATGTGAAATGAATACAAATGTACGTACTTTGTATTGAGAATAAAGTTAGACTGATGAAGTTATTCGATGAATTTTATCGATATCACTTTTAATCGATTAAAATTCATTTTTATCCATCTACATTTCTTTTCTTTACTCATTTTTTTCCTCATATTGTCGGATTCAATTCCCCTCCATTTTACATACAAATATATATATATATTATATACATATATATATATATATATATATGGGGGTGGATAGATAGTTAGGTTGGTAGATAGATAGATATGTCAGCAGTCATTAACCTCTAAGTCGAGTCGTATTTTAGAGAATTTACTACACCAATTATATATATATAAATGCATACAAACTTCCGTAATAGTATTAATGCTTTCTATTCAAGAGTTAATTAAACACTTTCATGAGATAAAATGTTTGTTAAGATAAACATCAATTTGCCAAACCTCCTGCATTTAATTCGTTTCAATTACGTCTCCACAAAATCTTTACAACTCTCAGACAGATTAAAACACTATTCTGAATCCCTTGAACATTTCCCTTCTTACACTTGTCAAAGTTTTATAAATTATCTTAGATTACACAGATGGATTTTGTTAGAAGAAGACAGTGATAAGGAAATAGGAAGGTTCTTGCATAGATAGATAGATAGATAGATAGATAGATAGATTTGCATATGTTGATGAGAACAAGATGAGATAGATAGATAGCAAAAATTAGATAGATTTATAGATAGATAGATAAATCTGTATATGTTGATGGGAATATAATGAGATAGATAGATAGATAGATAGATAGATCTGCATATGTTGATGGGAACAAGATGAGATAGATAGATAGCAAAAACTAGATAGATAGATAGATAGATATTGATGAGAACAAGATGAGATAGATAGATAGGAAAAACAGAGAGAGAGAGAGAGAGAGAAAGAGAGAGAGATAGATAGAAATATACATACATACATACATACATACATACATATGTATATGTTGATGGGAACATAATGAGATAGATAGATAGATAGATAGATAGATAGATAGATCTGCATATGTTGATGGGAACAAGATGAGATAGATAGGAAAAGACTAGATGGATAGATAGATAGATCTGCATATGTTGATGGGAACAAGATGAGATAGATAGGAAAAGACTAGATAGATAGATAGATAGATAGATCTGTATATGGTGATCGGGAAACAAGATGAGAGATAGATAGGAAAAACATAGATAGATAGAGAGAGTGAGATATATAATATATATATATATATATATATATATATATATATATATATATATATACATACATACATACACACACAAGTGTATATGTTGATGGAAACATAATGAGATAGATAGATAGATAGATAGATGGATAGGAATATAACTAGATAGATAGATAGATAGATAGATGTGAACAGGATAGATAGATATATGTGAGCAGACCAGATAGATTGATAGATACATATATAGATATATATATAGATTGATAGATAGATATGAGTCAAATCCAGGAAGGACAACTAATAATTCACCCTATCATTCGCAGGTCCTAGTCAACGCCCTTCTTCAAAGATCTTCTAAAGGAATCATCCGTGTGTGTGTTGAGCATCTCATTAGTGGGCATCAACCGGAATTCAGATGAGAGCAAAGGTTCTCTACAAATAGAATTATTAACAGCAAAATTAATTACCACCTTCGGGAATAATTACGGCCTTCGACTATTAATTTGCGATGTAAGATCTTTGTTTTAGTCGGCAGCGGATTTCTTTTCTTTTTTCCCCACTTTCATTACGGAAGAAATAACTACAGATTATATGAATATGACACACTTTTCGTCACGAACCTCTTTTATTTGTCACGTTCGTGGACCAAAGAAAAAAGGAGGTTAACAGCAATTATCCGAGTGTCGGTCTTGTAGCCTCCTAGGACGGAATTGGTTGAGGTTGTAAAAGGACAGTTCAACCACCCAAAATATGATTTATATGATTTTTTTTTTTTTAGCCTCCTGGTTCTGGCAAAATGAATTCAGAATCAATCAGTAAATTTCCTGAAAAATTTTCATTGTATCTTGAATGAATATTTTAAAAAAGGCATGGATCATCATCATCATCACCATCATCATCATCATCAAGATGTGCTCACAGCCACGGATTCTCCTCTCTCTCTCTCTCTCTCCTCTCTCTCTCTCTCTCTCTCTCTCTTCTCTCTCTCTATCTATCTATCTATCTATCTATCTCTATATCTTTCCCACACAAACACACACAATCCATCCTTATCAGTCATCGCTCCAGACAAGACCTCTAGACGGCACTCGGTGTCCGTACATAGCTGATGAATATAAATTTTTGCTGGTCTGCTATGTGAAATGCAAAGAGCATCGTCCAGGATTTGAACTCGTCTCATCGTGTCCATTTCCTACGACGGTAACCATTACACCAGGCGCCTCCATTCGCATCTATTTACGATGTAATCATCATCGTCACCATCATCGTCAATTAAAGGAGTAAGGGAAGAAGAAAGTAAAGAAAAAAGTGGGGAGAAAACTGAAGAAGAAAGTGAAGAAGAAAGTGAGGAAGAAAGTAAAAAAATGTAAAAATTGAGGAAGAAGAGCCTAGAAAGTGAAGGAGAAGGGAAGAATTAAGTGAAGTGGTTAGTGAATGAAAAAGAAAAAACAAAGTGCTAGGGAAAGGTGGAAAAAGTGAAGAAGATAAAGAAAGTGAAAAGAAGAAAGAGAGTGAAGAAGAAAGTGAGGATGAATGTAAAAAAGAAAGTGAAGAAGAAAATGCTAAAGAAAGGAAGAAGAAAATGCTAAAGAAAGGGAAGAAGAAAATGCTAAAGAAAGGGAAGAAAAGAAGAAAGAGAGTGAAGAAGGAAGTTAGGAATGTAAAAAAGAAAGTGAAGAAGAAAATGATAAAGAAAGGGAAGAAAAGAAGAGAGAGTGAAATAGAAAGTGAGGGTGAATGTAAAAAAAGAAAGTGAGGAAGAAAAAGAAAATGAAGGGGAAAGATGAGTAAAGTAAAAGGGTAAGGAAAGAAGAAAGCAAAGGAGAAAGTGAAGAAAAAAAGAAAGAGAGTGAAGAAGAAGAAATTGAGGGTGAATTTAAAAAAGAAAGTGAAGAAGAAAATGATAAAGAAAGGGAAGAAAAGAATAAAGAGGGTGAAGAAGAAATTGAGGGTGAATGTAAAAAAGAAAGTGAAGAAGAAAATGTAAGGAAATAAGTAAGGAAAGAAGAAAGTGAGGAAGAAAGTGAAGAAAATAAGAAAGAGAATGATGAAGAAAGTGAAGGTGAATGTAAAAAGAAAGTGAGAAAGAAAGTGAGGAAGAAAGTGAAAAAGAATATGTAAAAGGAAACGAGGAAAAGTGTAGAATAGGTGAAGTGAACTAGAGTGAATAAAAAGAGATGATGAAACTAAAGGAGAATGGAGCAAGAAACAAGGAAGAAAGAAAGTGAAATCCTTTATTCACACAACCTATTGAGATATTATTCATTTTGATCCTTATTGGAGTTGTTGCCTTTAAGAAAATGATGTAGTTGCCTGAAAAGATATTAATTTCAAGATGAACATGAATAGGAAGTGTGCAATAAAGACTCTCGATTTGATAGCCGTAACCAGATCTATTCTTACATGGATATGGACAGGAAAATCTAGGTTGCCGGAAAAGGAGTGAATTGCATATTGAAATGATTAAAAATATGCAGGTGAGGAAGAAAGTGTTGGAGAAAGGAAGAAGAAAGTGAGGGATAAAGGAAGGAAGAGAGTGAAGAAGAAAGTGAAGAAGAAAGTGATAAAGAAAGTGAGAGAGAAAGCGAAGAAGAAATTAAGAAAGAGAGAAAAAGAACGTAAGAGAGTGAGGAAGTAAGCGAGGAAGAAAGTTAAGAAGAAAGGAAGACAAAAATGGGAACAAGAAAGTGCATTAATAGTTGTAGAAAAGTTTTTCTCTCTACCACGGTTTCGGTGTTCAAGGTACACCATCGTCAGGTGAACTTAAGGTTCTCCTGAGGAAGGTGTACCTTGAACACCGAAACCGTGGTAGAGAGAAAAAAACAACATTTTCTACAACTATATTTATATATGTGTGTGTGTGCGTGTGCGTGTGTGTGTATATGTGTGTGTGTGTGTGTATGTGTGAGTGTGTGTGTGTGTGGGTGTGTGTGTTGCAGTTATACATTATCAAATGCTATAGTAATAGTATTAGAATCGCTTCATTTTGTTTTGTGTCACAGCTCATAAATTGAATGTTTTCTTTTTTCCTTTTTTTTTTTTTTGTTACAGTTGTTGTTTTGCCCGTCTTATTGTTGCTGTTGTTGTTGTCGTTGGGTTTGTTTTTTTTAGGTTTACAAGTCCTACGTTCCATATTTTAGGGTTACTGAATGCATTATTTTTCTGGTTGGTAAGAATTGATTTTCTGTATGGTCTTTGTTTATGCAACTGTATTTATCATATATCTTCCTGTCTCCCAACAACGGGTTGGTTGCCTGACTTCTCTGACAATCCCTTCTAATGTATTCTCTTTTCATCGTTTCTTTTGCAGAAGGCACCATTGGTCTTCGGCTTTAAGAACAAGACAGACATGTTTCGCATCGACGAAAGGTTAGTGAACCCCTCCAAATCCTTCCTTCGTGGTTGGAAGGGGAGAAAATTGCTTTTCATTTCTACTTATTTACGCACTACACTGCACTAACGTTAAACAGCTGCACCTCTTATTGCAATACAGCACACAAAAGTTATGGCATCTTGTTGTGATGCAAGTAGAGTAGATAGATAAATTTGTATTTAGTTTAGCGGTAGAGAAATAATTTTTCTACAACTATATATATCTATCTATCTATCTATTTATATATATATATATATATGTATGATTTATATGAAAAAGGTGACTTACCGGTGAAATTGGTCACAATGGTTAGTTGATGCATGTTTCACAATGATAAGACAGCGATATAACAAATATAAAGTGCTCAATCACATATTGAGCACTTTATATTTGTTATATCGCTGTCTTATCATTATCAGTAGAGCAAATTTATTTTTATAATGGTACACAGTAATAACCTACTCGAGTCTCACCATAAGGATCTTCAGGGTTAGATCCACTGAATTAATCAAGATATTGATTAATTACAGTCGGTTGCACATGTGTATTTTTTGATAATGACGGTTAGTGTCACTAATATATATATATATATATATATATATATATATATATATATATATTATATATATATATTTGTGTGTTTATGTGTGTGCGTTTAGATATACATGTACAGAAAGAGATGTTAATATACGCATAGGAAAGGTAATGACTGCTATAGACAAATTATAGATCATATGGAAATCTAATCTCTTTGATAAGATAATGCAAGAATTCTTCCGAACTGTAACCGTGTCAGTACTACTGTATGGTTGCACAACTTATACTCTAACGAAACTCTTAGAGAAAAGGTAAATGGGGACTGTACAGTAATGTTGCGTGCTGTCTTGAACAAATCTTGGAAGCAGGTCTTCACAAAAAAGCAACTCTACGGCCACCTGTCCCCTGTCATACAAACCATCGAAGTAAGATTACCTTGTAGTAGCTTGCCTGCTTAAACAGCAAAACACCTGGTGGTCGATACCCGAAACATAAGGGAAGATAACTCTTCCAACTTAATAGGGGCGGATAACCCCACACCCCCAATGAACTAAAGAACATCCCTGATGATGCACCTAACCACATATTAGAGATGCATTTTGCAAAAAATAAAAAATAAATAAAATGAAATACAGAATTTAGTTGAAAGACAGTAAAATATGGAAATGCATCTGACAGAATAGAAAAACAAATTTTAATTCCAATGCTAATTCTATGTAGATTTTAATTTCAATGCTATTTCTATGTAGATTTTAATTTCAGTGCTATTTCTATGTATATTTTAATTTCAATGCTACTTCTATGTAGATTTTAATTTCAATGCTATTTCTATGTAGATTTTAATTCCAATGCTAATTCTATGTAGATTTTAATTCCAATGCTAATTCTATGTATATTTTAATTTCAATGCTATTTCTATGTAGATTTTAATTCCAATGCTACTTCTATGTAGATTTGAATTCCAATGCTAATTCTATGTAGATTTTAATTCCAATGCTATTTCTATGTAGATTTTAATTCCAATGCTACTTCTATGTAGATTTTAATTCCAATGCCATTTCTATGTAGATTTTAATTCCAATGCTGTTTCTATGTAGATTTTAATTTCACTGCTATTTCTATGTAGATTTTAATTCCAATGCTACTTCTATGTATATGAGAATTTTAATTCCAATGCTACTTCTATATATATGAGAATAGAAAAACAAAGGATTCTGAAAAAGATGAATTTATTTTTGATGGTGACACTGCCGGGAAAGTAAGGATGAATTGATAAGCGACGTTCTTCTGTGGACAACAACTCATGGACACACCATTGTAGGCCAACCAGCAAAAACCTAAATCAATCAGCTCTGTGCGGATTCTGGATGCCATGCGGAGGACCTGCCAGGAGCAATGACCGATGCGGACGGTTGGCATGATGATGATGATTCTTAAGTAACAATGATACTTAAACTAGTATATTTCATTACATCATTTTTTATTATAGCCAAGTTTTAAGATTATTTTCTCTCGATAAATTAAGTGCAATTTACAAAAATTAAATATATTTGTAGTAAGCGTATGTATGTATATATATATATACACATATATATTAATTCTAGTCTTGTATTTTTTTAGGGGGGGGGGTCTGATTCAAATAATAATGCGTTCGTAAATTAACTTGCTGGAAGTCTGTTTTTGTTCATTCTTGCTAAAAATGTTTCTTTTCATAATGTCTGTATAAATAATTGGTTGCATTTACTTTTCTTAATCGATTATTTTTCCATTTTTAATTCTCTAAATTATATTTAATTCAGTTTATGTATTAAAATAAATAGGGTTGTCTGAGAGTAAAATATTGAGATAGATTGATAGATAGGCAGATGGATAGATGGATAGATAGATAGATAGATAGATAGATAGATAGATAGATAGATAGATATGAAAAGAATAATAGATAGATAGATAGTTAGATTGCATATTCAGAACATACGCATAGATAGATAGATAGATAGATAGATAGATAGATAGATATGATAACATAGATAGATAGATAGATAGATATGAACATGCTGACATAGATAGATAGATAGATAGATAGATAGATAGCATATTCAGAACATACGCACATAGATAGATAGATAGATAGATAGATAGATATGAAAAGAATAATAGATAAATAGATAGATAGCATATTCAGAACATACGCACATAGATAGATAGATAGATAGATA
>CM042146.1:82661564-82666564 GCA_023376005.1 Doryteuthis pealeii | reverse complement strand
ATCGCTGTAGGAAGTGGATTCGGCTACCCAGGTTCAAATCCTGAACGAGACTGTTAGCATTATATAACGCATCTGGTATGGGTATGAATCCCACTATTCGCTCTCTACCTAAGTAGTTGGGTAAATACTTAGGTATACTGGCATCTTTAATCTTGATATGGCAACCGGTCTAGTAGACTTTGAATTCAGCCAGACCTGGAGAGGGATGGGCTCCACCAGGTTATTCCTGTCCACATTTTACTCTACGTGAATAGCACCTCCACGACCAAACCATGTTGTGGGATAAGTCCTTTCTTCTTCTTTTTTTCTTTTTCTTTTTCTTTTTCTTAACTCGTCTTGAAGTTAAACTGCATCTTGTAGTAAAGTTCCAATTCTGGAATTCCGTGAATGTAAAGTACCCCTTTATCGCGTTAACTACTAGGTCCACCCTCAACCGGAATAGCAGTACTTGTTAAGGTTCCATCTCTGGGGTCTTATTTTTTTATCTATTACATCGATCAAAAATGTGTTTTAAAAATGAATGCCCAACAATAATGAATAAAACAAAATGTCATCTGCATAATATAACTCAACAAGGGTTGATATACCATAAAATCCAAACAAGCAGCCAACCGATATCTGTTGTAAATTCTGTGGAAATAAATAGGAACCATTACTTTTGTAGCTTCTCATATATATATATATATATATATATATATATATATATATATACTCGGTGTTGCCTATTTAGATAAAATACTGTTGCTCTATACAAGACATTTATTGCGCTCATTCATTGAGTTTCAGAAGTGTGGCCTCACCACTGGATGTAATTTGGTGTTGTACCCAGGACACAACTTTTTTTTTTGGGGGGGGGGGGCTCACCCCTCTGCAGGGAGTGCAGTCGATGTATTCTAAGTCTTAATTGTTATCCTATATCTTATACATGTTGGGCACCTCATGTGGTGTAATGGTTAGCAAGCTAGATTCGTAGACAATTGTTAGTGAGTTCGATTCTCACTGGCCACCCAATAATCTGACCTTACGCCACATCTAAGCTAAGCTTAGTAAATAACTATATCTTATACATGTTATACAGGTATGTGGTGTAATGTTTATCATCATAGAAAATGGATTCAGTGACCTGAGTTCAAATCATTGACGAGGCTGTTTGCATTTCACATAGCCTTAATACCCTTGGGAAAGGTATGAATCCAACTATTCTCGCTATGAGTAACCAGTAGGGCAAACTGGGCACTTTAACCTTGGTTAGACAACTAGTCTAGAAAAAAAGAAACTCTGAATCCAAACTTGTTAATATATATATATATATATATATATATATAATATATATATATATATATATAGAGAGAGAGAGAGAGAGAGAGAGAGAGAGAGAGTGGCGTGTGGCATAATGGTCATGGTCGTAGGATGGACTCGTCGAACCGAGTTCAAATCCTAGACAACGCTGTTTGCATTTCACATAGCGCTAATACCCTAGGAAAGGTAGGAATCCATATATTATCCCTCCAGCTATGGGTAAAATAGTAGGGCAGACTGGGATATTTAACCATGGATAGGTAACCAGTTGAGGAGAAGGCAAACTCTGAATTTGAAAAACCTGAGGTCAGTCGTTGATTGTGTTTGTGGCATTCCTTGTGCACCAATTATTTCCTATCGACTGTGCCAAAATGTGCGGATGATCCAACACAAGCCTTCACCACTATAAACAAAACACTGTGTAGGTTGTTCATTGGAGATTCCATATAGGGTTTAAATGAATAGTAGTGTAGTTCGATTTTTCACTTTTTAAAATATCAAATTGTCCATCTATGCGATAGTCGTGTGTTAGTATAC
The DNA here is from genome assembly GCA_023376005.1 of Doryteuthis pealeii. Taxonomy (NCBI): domain Eukaryota; kingdom Metazoa; phylum Mollusca; class Cephalopoda; order Myopsida; family Loliginidae; genus Doryteuthis; species Doryteuthis pealeii. The sequence goes on along the minus strand of CM042146.1, from coordinate 82,664,728 downwards.
TGAATACTGATACCAAAAATTAGATCTTTTATTTGCACCATTGTTTGAGGAAATAGCATCAAAGATCGTCTACTAAAATGTAAGATGCGAAAACAAGGATATTTTAGTACATTTTAGGAGACGATCTTTGATGCCATTTCCTCAAACAATGGTTCAAGTAAAATATCTAATTTTTGGTATCTGTAATCACTATACTAACACACAACTTTCGCCTAGATGGACAATTTGATATTTTTTTAAAGTGAAAAATCGACCTACCCTAATGAATAGGCGTGACTTTCGGAGCCCTGCACCCAAGGTAAATTTCCTAGTTCGACAGACATTGAACTGAAATCTTTTTAGCCTTCTATCAGATTTGTTTTTTGTTTTTTGTTTTTTGTTGGGGTTTTTTTTTTGGGGGGGGGTTACTCTGTAGCTATCATTTCGTTTGAAATGCTTTGTACATTGCTACAGATTTCTTCGCTGCTATTCCCTATTCTTTCACCATTTCCTTCTTCTTGATTTTTTCCCGCTCGTCTCTTCTGCTGTCTGTGAGAATCTACTAAATTGGCGCTCTTTTGTTTCTCCACACCTTTGTTTATATATACGTGTCTGACATCGCCACCCGTCAGTCCCTGATTATCACGTCTGTTCACTTGTACTTCTAGTTAGTTCTTTCTTTCTTTCTTTCTTTCTTTTTCACTTTTCTTTTTCTAGCCTACATCGGAAAAGCCTTTAATTTCCCTTTACTCTCTCTCCACCGCCAATTGCGCACTTTTTTTCTAAATCAATCTATTTATCGATACATCTATCTTTTCATTGCATACCAGGCGATGTAAATGTTACCAACAAAATCTTCGACATAATGTTAGGGAAATCTTAGAAGTGTCGTTGAGGTTTATTCTCTTCTTTATTATTAGCGATACGAATCAGCTGCAACAAATTGTTTTGACTTAAGGTCAATTCACGCTTAATACGCCGACTCCCACCAAATCACAGAAGTTAAGCAATTATGAGCCTGCACAGTGTTTAGATTGTGACAATTTAATAACAGCAAGTCCTGTAAACAATCAGACTAAATACCATACTAAACAAAGATTTTCTAACATATTTTGTAAATTCTAGCATATTTTTCTGACATAATCAATTCTGATATATTTTCAGACTTAATCAATAAATTCTGACAAAATTTTTCTGGCATAATCTGTAAATTCTAGCATATTTTTCTGACATAGTCAGTTCTGATACATTTTTTACTTATTCAATAAATTCTGACATATTTTTCTGGCATAATCTGTAAATTCTGGCATATCTTTCTGACATAGTCATTTTTTATACATTTTCGACTTATTCAGTAAATTCTGACATATTTTTCTGGCACTTTCTGTAAGTTCTTGCATATTTTTCTGATAGTCAATTTTAACATATTTTCCTGGCAAGTTCAGTAAATTCTGACATATTTTTCTGGCACATTCTTTAAATTCTTGCATATTTTTCTGAGAGTTAATTTTAATATGTTTTTCTAGCATAATCAATTTTAATATATTTTCCTGACATGTTCAGTAAATTCTGACATATTTTTCTGGCACTTTTCTTACATATTTTGCTGATAGTCAATTTTAATATATTTTTCAGACATGTTACGACGAAAATGTGTGCATGTTAACCCCATTTACCAATAACACAATGATAATACTTTTTGAAAAGAGGGAGATGCAATATCAAAAGTGTTATCATCAAATCAGGTGCCCTAACGAACAGAATACTCGATATGGAAATTCATTAACTTTGCCAATTTACCGGAGTATTCTACATAACCTTATTTTTTTAATATTTTCTCATACCACATACGGTAATTTGGTCGATATAACACGTTTAAAATTCAATAATACAGCTATACCTCACTTTACGACATTTGATTTACCTCAGAATTACGATTGTCTGGATGGATGGATGGATTTTATGACATGTCAATACGTTTTTTAAACAAATTGGTAGAAATAATTTTCATGTTAGATTTATCATTAACAATATAAGAAATTATAAAACCCAGTTTTGTTAAAACCAGTATGCAAATTAACCACATCATATATTATGTAAAACTTTATTTCTTAGTGATATATAAGACACATTGCATGATTTTAAACGCACTAATATCACGGGCTGTTTTGAGGCAAATCTAACACAGATTTTTATATAGACATCGTTAATAAATAAGATTTATTCTATGAATTAAGGATTTTGACTATAAATTAAATACTCACTATTTGATGTAAGTACACTTCTGCACACACCTCAAATAACAAAACACACAATAACCAATACAAAGACATGCACAAGGCAAAGCCAACAAAACTTCCGCATAAACCATAGTTGCTCTTAGGTGGTTGAATGTGCATCAACTCCAATTTTTTCACTTACGACATATCCAGAACTTCCAAACCCAAGTTTTGTCTGGCCATTCCCAATTACCCTAGTGCTTTTATTCCTGAAGAGTTAGCTTTTCTAGTAGCTCCAACCCATCTGGCCAACAGAAACCCCAATTTTTCACGAATTCCCCACTAAGGACACACACGCCCGTTTGAGGAGCTGACCGGCTTGTTTTCGAACCTAAAAGAACGGAAGACAGTCGGCGGTCCTATATACTAGTCAAGGGAAAGGGGGTAGTATATTAGGCATGGCCTCCCTTCAATAGTGGTTTAACAAAAATAAAGTTTTTCTTTTACTTATTCTTTATAACTTGTACCTACTATTGATAAATAAATTTATTATTTCTTTCTTTCTTATTTCTAACCAAAATGGCTCACTATTTTATTTTTTGCTGTACTTTCAGTTTCTTGGGTTTTTTGTTTTGATTTTACTCCATCGTCAAATATTCTATAAATTAAATACTCATTGACAAAATTTTTGACGGTATTGTGACGTAAGCAGTGATATGCCGTAAACAAAACAACCAATCCTCTTCCTTTGTTTTGAAAGGTTTTTCATAGATCTTCCTTACGTCAGAACGTAACTACATTTAGTACTTCGATTTCTACATACTTTATACCTCACTTTACGAAATCTCGCTATACGAATTAGGAACGAATTAGTTCGTAAAAGCGAGGTATTTATGTATAGATTTTCTTAGTTTTTTTTTTTCCTATACAGATGCCAGACATGTTTTGTCTGTCTGTTCGGGTTTC
>CM042146.1:82651564-82656564 GCA_023376005.1 Doryteuthis pealeii | reverse complement strand
AAAAGAGAGCCATAAGGAAGGAGAGACAACAGCGTCTCCAGCAAGCATCACTGTTTGTTTGCAATCATTGCACCAGAGATTGCCATTCAAAAATTGGTCTGTTCAGACACTCACGCCGTTGCAAATTTAAGAAAAAAAAAAAAAAAAAGTGGACACTACGCCATCGTCTTTAGTAGAGGGAAAGATGCCAACAACGATTCAATCCTAAAAGTAAGGAATAATTTAGTATAACTTTCATGCCATTAAACTAAACAGTAAAAAAGCCTTTAGGAGACAACAGTTGATTTACTCAGTTTTAGTATAAGTAAGTAAAGTAAAGTCGACTGGGCGGCCTAAAGTCAGTATCAGCCAGTCAGCGAGGGAGTCTATCCCCTTTTCAATAACGCTAGACTAAGGAGATTGTTTTTAACATCTGAGGTGGAGCGCCACACCTACCATCAGCTCCTTACTCTACCGCACATATCTCTGTGCTACTCATATGCTGAGTTGGCGAGGACCGGTATCGAACTAGGAATCTTGTGGTTTCTAGCCCAACGCTCTACCGACTGAGCTAATCCGTGTTTTGTTTAAACGAACAAACAAGGAAGTATGTGTGCATTTTTATTTTTTTTATTTGTTTTCTTGTTTAGGAAGAAGGAAACACACACACACACACATATATATATATATATATATATATGTTTAAGCAGACAAGGAAGAATGTATGGATTGTTTCTTATTTGTTTATTTTCTTGTTTAGTTAGGATCAAAGGATTGTAGGAATCATCCGATCCGAAAGATTTTTTCTTTTCAACTGCTCAATTCTGACATCATCCAAGATTTTCAATGGCCAATGCAAACTTTACTTAAAAAAAAACAAATATGCATATCTACTTCTACATTTTCCTCTCATATATATATATATATATATATATATTATATAATATATAATCCAAAAGTCCAGAGAAGAAAACTTCTTTATGACACGAGTTTTATTTAAAAAAACCTGTCGCAGTTTGAGAGCTCAATGTGTGCTCTTAATGTTAGAGTCACAGAGCAAATATATAAGTAAAGAAATAACAAAAGACTTAGAGATTTTGCATTATAGTCTATTTCTATAGGTTTTCGTTTGGAATTCATATCACAGGACTATAAAATTAAAAAAAAAAAAAAAAAAATCTATTTTCAAATGCCTTTGAAGTAATAAAGAATTCATCATTCGCATCTGATGAGTCGGGAAAGTTAGACACTTTGTCTAAGCTCCCTGAAATAGACTATAATGCTAAATCTCTAAGTCTTTTGTCATTTCTTTACTTATACTAGCAAATATATGCACCCTCCGGGTGCAAGTATTTAAGTTTTAATGTAATAAAATATATTAAATTAGAAAGGCTAATGAAACAAAATAAGAATGCAGATAAAATGATTTTAAACAGGAGGGTACAATCGAAAAATAGAACAACTGAAACTTACTCTTCCATCACTCTCGTCTTTCATTGCTATTTTTTCTAATTTAACTATTTAGTTAAAATAGGAAGTAAAGAATAAAATTACAGTTATTTCTTCTTTTTAATGGATTTCATTTAAGATTTATTGAAGAGATTTTTTACTTATATTCATTAAAATAAAACCAAACAGTTAAAAATCAATAATACTAAGCACATATTTATTAAAATCACATTTTTAATATCAATATGCAAATTAGCCTTCCCATTCACACTGTAATCCACTATTTTGTTGTATATATAAATATAATTGCATGTTGTTAGTATGTAGATATGGTTAACCGTATTAATATTGTAAAACAATTTTATTAATAATTAAGGTTTAAATAGAAATAAATTCATGGTCAATGTGACGTCAATAACAAAGGGAATTGTGACTTGAGTAGTGATTTAGTTTCGGTTACAGACAGAAAAGCACACAATCTCAATTATAATAAGATATATATTCAGTTTAAGGATGCATCGATTGTCCATTTGTCCAAGAACAAAGGAAGCAAGTATGACTGTGACAACCACAGAGGAATATCTTTTCTCTCAGTTGCTGGCAAAATCCTTGGTCGTATTATCGTTAACAGGCTTAATGACTTTGTCTCAGGATCAGCACTTTCATATCTATTGAACATTATTTGTGATTGATGCAGTGCCACATTGGGATATTGATCTTGCTATGAAAAATTCAAAAACCATCAATAACTTAAAACTGGTTAACTGTCAAATTCCCCAGGCAAAACGCATTTATAAACCAATTTTTAGAATTAGGGAAGCTCTAGAACTCATTTTACAGAGAAAAATAAATTACAAAGGTCGCCATTTTCGGAGAACCCCACTAAATTTGGAGATCTAAAAATCGACATAACTCTGCCAATTTTTGGAATTGGAAACTCAAATTTAGGGGACTGTCTAACAGAATGAGTTCTGATGTGAATAGATAGTAAACTTTGAAATATCCCATCATACATCCTACCATACACTTCTGGCAGCAGCTCTTGCCAAAGGACACAGATTACAATAATAATAGGACTTTATTTGAATAGAAGGAGTTCTGTGGTGAATAGATAGTAAACTTTGAAATATCCCATCATACATCCTACCATACACTTCTGGCAGCAGCTCTTGCCGAAGGACTCAGATTACAATAATAATAATAGGACTTTATTTGAATAGAAGGAGTTCTGTGGTGAATAGATAGTAAACTTTGAAATATCCCATCATACATCCTACCATACACTTCTGGCAGCAGCTCTTGCCAAAGGACACAGATTACAATAATAATAGGACTTTATTTGAATAGAAGGAGTTCTGTGGTGAATAGATAGTAAACTTTGAAATATCCCATCATACATCCTACCATACACTTCTGGCAGCAGCTCTTGCCAAAGGACACAGATTACAATAATAATAGGACTTTATTTGAATAGAAGGAGTTCTGTGGTGAATAGATAGTAAACTTTGAAATATCCCATCATACATCCTACCATAAGCTTCTGGCAGCAGCTCTTGCCGAAGGACTCAGATTACAATAATAATAATAGGACTTTATTTGAATAGAAGGAGTTCTGTGTGAATAGATAGTAAACTTTGAAATATCCCATCATACATCCTACCATACACTTCTGGCAGCAGCTCTTGCCGAAGGACTCAGATTACAATAATAATAATAGGACTTTATTTGAATAGAAGGATTTCTGTGGTGAATAGATAGTAAACTTTGAAAATATACCATCATACATCCTACCATACACTTCTGGCAGCAGCTCTTGCCGAAGGACTCAGATTACAATAATAATAATAGGACTTTATTTGAATAGAAGGAGTTCTGTGGTGAATAGATAGTAAACTTTGAAATATACCATCATACATCCTACCATACACTTCTGGCAGCAGCTCTTGCCGAAGGACTCAGATTACAATAATAATAATAGGACTTTATTTGAATAGAAGGAGTTCTGTGGTGAATAGATAGTAAACTTTGAAATATACCATCATACAGGTATAAAAATACCAAAAAAATGTGGTACAGCTGTGGGGGGAAATTTTTGTAGGCAAGAGTTAAGTGAATTTAAACAATAGCCCAGACTGATCCCTGTTTTAATGTTCAGAAGAATCTGTTGCCGCCGCTGCTGCTGCTAGCCAAAACCGACGCCTCGGTGCTCAAATATTGGATAAACGATTTGAGATGCTTTTAGAAAAATCATTCTGTGCTGTATGTGCAATTTTCTGATTATGATTGATTAAGAACGGCCTTTGATGTTGATGCCGGCCTGGTAGTAGGCGAGGGGGGGGAGGCTGGTAGTGGGCAGGAGGATGACAACGAAGAAGAAGAAGAAGATGATGATTAAAGGAAATGGAGTAAAATTAAAATTCAAAGAGTGTGTCCATATGGCAGATCTTAAAATCCTCCAACTGTATCCTCTAAAGTTGAGAGATAACCCCCCCCCCCTTTTCACGCACACGCACACTGAAAAGGATGGGCCTCTTAGATAGCTATTTACCAAGAAGGCGCGGCATAATGGTTAAGAGTCTCGGAAAATGGACTCTGGTCTTAAGAGACGTATGGTAGTGCATAAGCATCAAATTTTATCATCTGATACATCGGGAAGGATGTCCTTCCTATGTCATATTTGCATCAAACTTTGTGGATCTGCAGCGGGTTTGATGAGTCATTTCAGGGCTCATGCAAGGAAGGGTTCTGGTGGTGGGGTTATGGGATTGTGAGGGACGGCAGTGATCTGTAAAGATTATGCTATTGCTATTGCTATATATCTATCTATCTATCTATCTATCTCACTCTCTTCATATCTATCTATCTCAGTCTGTTCATATCTATCTATCTATCTATTCCAGTCTGTTCATATCTATCTATCTATCTATTCCAGTCTGTTCATATCTATCTATCTATTCCAGTCTGTCATATCTATCTATCTATCTATTCCAGTCTGTTCTGTTCATATCTATCTATCTATCTATTCCAGTCTGTTCATATCTATCTATCTATCTATTCCAGTCTGTTCATATCTATCTATCTATCTTTCCAGTCTGTTCATATCTATCTATCTATCTATTCCAGTCTGTATCTATCTATCTATCTATCTATTCCAGTCTGTTCATTATCTATCTATCTCTATTCAGTCTGTTCATATCTATCTATCTATTCCAGTCTGTTCATATCTATCTATATCTATTCAGTCTGTTCATATCTATCTATCTATCTATTCCAGTCTGTTTCATATCTATCTATCTATCTCACTCTGTTCATATCTATCTATCTATCTCACTCTGTTCATATCTATCTATCTATCTATCTATCTCACTCTGTTCATATCTATCTATCCAAGTGCTGCATAAGTATAAAATTTTATCATCTGATCCATCAGGAAGGATGTCCTTCCTATGTCATATTTGCATCAAACTTTGTGGATCTGCAACTGGTTTGATGAGTCATTTCAGGGCTCATGCAAGGAAGGGTTCTGGTGGTGGGGTTATAGATTGTGAGGACGGCAGTAATCTGTAAGATTA
>CM042146.1:82632142-82651464 GCA_023376005.1 Doryteuthis pealeii | reverse complement strand
AGGAAATTAATAATATCAAGAAAGATAAGACAAAATAGAAAAAAGAAAAGAAGAGATTTAGTCGAGAAATAAATGCACAACAAAAAGCTATCTGACTATTTACAAAAGACAGAAATTTAAATAAAAAACCAAAAATATAATGCACAAATCAAGGAAAGAGTTTCCAATAGACAAATAAAAAATAAATAATAGAAGGAAGGAAGAAAGAAAGAAAGGAGCAAGAAGGAAGGAATGCATTTATAAATTATTGAAAGTCCAAATCAATACAGAATAGAATGGAAAAAGAAAGCAGAAAGCAAGAAGAGCAAACAAACAAACATCAACATAAATACACGACAAACCAACAAAACAGTCTGATAATCGATATAAGTATGAGCATTAGATAGTGAAAACAAATCCCAAGTAAAAGGCCCGAAAGTAAATAAAATCGAAACTAGATCAGAACCGAAGAAAACGTTCTAAAATAATGAATAACAATTGATATAAAAAATGGCTTAACCTTGACTTACTCAATACACGGCAAATATATAGAATTCATTTGAAGAGCGAATGAGAGTAACTTGAGAAGCTAGAGCATTGACATTTTGCTCGGCGGATCATTGGGAGCTAGAAGTTAAAAAAAAGAATTGAGGAATTAAATGAAAAAGAAACAGTTTAAGATATGGTACGTGAATTGAAACCAGAACGAAACACTGGGGAAAAAATGGCTGTTTGACTGAATGATGAACGTGAGAGAAATGAATATCAATAAAATGGAAACGCGCCAAACGAAACGAAACGAAAAGATATGTAATAATGAGAACTTGATAAAAAAAATGGTAAAATAAATAAAGGCATGAATACATATAATTTCTGAAAAGAAAAACAGATCTTAACATTCAAGAAATAGTTATAACGTTGCATTTATTTCGATTAAGTATTCCGTAGTTTATTCGCTTTTCTTATCATATTGTAGTTTAATATTAGTCAGTAGACTTCTCGTATTACAACACCCGCGAGACTTAAAGATCCAGTTTATAAATAATGTGTTCCTTAGAATGGATAGGATTGATACAAAGTATATTTAAAGCTTGTCGATGCTTGGTTGATTGGTTGTTTAATGATGTTCAAAGCCTTGGTAATTATTTAGCTTTAACAGATATGGTTTCCTTATAAGTACAAGCGCTAAAACAGTTATAGGTAATCACAGATCCTACTACTAAATAGTTGAGTTCGAATCTCCGCTGAATATCCATACTAGTGACCTTGGTGTAACACTCCTATCGCTGACCGAACGGGTTGGTACAGAAATGCATCCTCAGGCCTAGCTTATAACTAGTTTGGTTCTGGGTTCCTATGTTTAAGAGTATCAGTCCCTAAGTATAAAAATACTGGTTGGTTGGAGTGGGTGTTTTTATTGATCACCTCTTTCTCTTCCAATTACCTCCTTCTCTCTCCTCTCGCTCTCTCTCTATACTATATATATATATTAATAATCATAATTATAGTATAATATATAACGGTAAGGGTAACGTGACATGGGAGACAACGGCGGCCCTGGTTACTGATAGTTTCCACCTATGCCGATCTTCAGATCAACCTTTACTTATAAACTAACACCCCAATTAATTATATATGTATGTGTTTCGATGTGGTATCTTAATTTTAAAAGTAATCATTATGTTTAAAAAACGTATAGCGTGCTTCAGTGTGTGTACTTCAGTGATGTAAACATGATTTCCTACTTGAGTACCAAGCATTCAGTTCAATCATTCTCAAATCGGGACATTTTCTTTCTTCTTATGATCTTTTTTTTTATTTTTTTTTGGGAAAGGGTCTTCATTTATTACAGGCCAGGCTCGTTACCTCTGCACGGCACGTAATCTACATACTGTCACAGACTTGCAACATTTTCCAGCGCCTTTTTCTTCAACCACCCATTCACCTGCATTGATCTATCCTCCTTTCTGATCCAACAACCTAGACAATAAATTCATCAAATTCTTCCATGTTCGCGATTCTTGACCTGCTTTTGACATCTGCCAGGAGTGCACCCTCCGAATACATCTATTTTCACAATCTTTTCTTGTTTTTTCGTTTTCTTTCGTTATCTGGAGGTGGCGGTTTATAACCGCCTATGTCATGGGACTGATCGTGTCTCCCTTCTCATCGACTCCTCCAAACACGGAGGAGGGGAGATGAGAAAAACAAAAACAACACCATTCTCTCAACTTTTATTTGCTTAACCTCAACAAAACAAATTGAAATAATTCCAATAAAACACTCTACATTATTCACTTTCAAGCTAAAAATAACGATTCGTATCGTCAACAAGTTCGCGCTTGCTCACGCCTCGTCTAATGTTACTCAACTCAAACTACCCTCTCATCGTATACTCTCTCCCTTACTTCTCCTTCACCCAACCCCCGCTTCACATTATCTGTCTCTTCTCTGTCCCCTTCTTCTTTTACCCTTCTCGCTCTCTCTCTCATTTGTCTTTATATTTATTTCTGTCTCTCCATCTCGCTCTGTGTCTCTCTCTGTCTTCCCTGTTCTCGTTCCCCCTCCTCGCTCTCTTGTCCTCTTTTCTGTCTTTCTCTCTTTCTATCTCTCTCTTCTATCTCTCTCTTTCTTTATTTCTTTCATCTCTCTCTCTCTTTCTATCTCTCTCTTTCTTATTCTTATCTCTCTCTCTCTCTCTCTCTTCTCTTTCTCTCTACTCTCCCCCCTCTCTCGCTCTATTCATATCATCTCTCTTTCTTCTTCTCTCTCTCTTAAATTTCTCTCCTCTTCCTCCCCTCTGCATCGCAGTCTATATACTCTCTCTCCTTTCTCTCTTTCTCTCCTTTCTTTCTATTTCTCTCCTCTCTCTCTCTCTCTTCTCTCTTTCTCTTTCTCTCTCTCTCTCTCTATTTTTCTTTAGTCCAACTCCGATTAGTGTCAGTATCTTGCTTACTCGTCAAGTAAGCTAGTAACTACGTAATATGAAGATATGATGAGATAGAAAGATGATAATAGCATAATCTGAACACACTGGAAGAGATGATACATGATAGATCATTGATTAAGTGAGTAATATGAATTTCACTAGAAAGAGAGAGAGAATAAGATCACTAGATAGATAGCAAAGCATCTGTGTAGATAGACTAATAGATACGATGATATATACATTCCAACATACCTGCCTCAATTTCCTCCCACACTATGGGTTACGATAGTACTACTATGTTTTCTACAAGGAAAGCATTGGCCTTTACAATATCACATGAAATTTGATATTATGCATCTAGACAAAGAACTCGATATTACGTTACTTTACATCCTAAATACCCTTATGAAGTACTGAACCCTGACTCATACCCCCCCCCCTATTGGGTTAATCAGTACCACTATTGTTCAACTAAAAGTACCAGCACTGGAATTTAATAATCCACGAAAGTTGATATACCATTCATAGCAAGGAAAACCAAGAGACTAAAATGATATTTATCAGCAATTTCTCTCTCTCTCTTCCTCTTCTCTCTCGTCTCTAATTATATAATATATATATATATATAATATTTAATATATATCAAATATATTATATGTAGTGTATATATAATATATTTAATATATATAAGTATTATATTATACTTTTCGTTTTTGAGAAATGCAATTTCACGAGTAAATTGAGTATCCATCTGATGAGACTGAATTTGGGCTATATTAAGCATCACATAATGATTCATATAGGCCCCATTATGGTTCGAAATTAAATTTATTTGGATTACCGTGTTGTGTTCTATTTTCGGCCGTTGAAACCAGTAACAACAGATATATGTATATATAGATAATATATAAATATATATACTATAACTAAGATAACAAATTTTCTGATAACTCCCACACTTCTCTCCGTCTCTATTCCGCCTCTTTTTCATTTTCTCTTTCTCAAACGTTTTAAACTCTCTCGATTTCTTATTTCACTTCCTGCTTTCTTTCCGATTTTCATTTTATTTCTTTTTCTTTTTTTCTTTTTTTTCTTTTCCTCCTGTTACGCATGTGGTTCAGTTGAACGATTTCTGTGACTATGTCCTGCCTTCTCAACTCCACCAATAGAATGATGCACCATCTTGACACAAATCAGCACCGCGATCCTACGTAACTCTTTTCCCATTTGATTGAACATTGCTATTATAATATATAAATATTATATATTATTATAATCATAATAATATATGTGTGTCTGTGTAGTCTTGTGTGGTGGTGTATGGTGGATGATAATTATATTAATTGTGGTGTTAATTATATATGTCGTGTGTGTTTGTGTATGTGTCCCTGGGCTGTGTATATATATATTTGATGTGTGACATATTGTGAGTGTGTATAATATGTGTCTTCTGACGTGTGTTGTATATATAATATGTGTGTGTGTGTGTGTTATATATCAATGTGTGGTGTGTGTGTTATATATATATATATCGATGTTGTGTGTAGTGCTTGTGTATATGGTGTGGTAAATAATGTGTGTGGTGTATTATTATATAGTATAATATATATATATGTGGTGGTATTAATTATATATGTGTGTGTGTGTGTGTGTGTCTGGTTATATATATATATGTGGTGTGTTGCTATATACATAATATATGTGTGTGCGGGTAATAGATCATTATGTGTGGTTGTGTGTGTGTGTTAATATCAATATATATGTGTGTGTGGTTGGTGTACTATATTATATATATTGTGGTGTGTCCTGTATAGATTAAGATATATGGTGTGTGATGTGTGTATGTATATATATAGTATATATATATGTGTGAACTTTCTGTGTTCGGTGTAGTATTATATATATATATATTATAATATAGTATAGTTTGGTTTATATATAATTGTGTATGCAACACGTTGATATAATATTATATTAAATTATAATATATAATATAATATTTATTAATTTTTTTTAATAAATAAATTATACTATATATATATTGAGTTGCCAGGGTCACAAGACGTAGTAATTCGTATGATATTGATCTATAAGGATGACTGTGTATCTTATTGTTATGTGAGTTGTACAGAGTATTCTGATTTGTATGAAACAAAAATATTATCTTTTATTATATTAATAGGAATATCGAGCAAGCAAATCAATTATGAGACTATTCTGACTTATAAATGAGATTAAAATTTCCAAAAATAAGGAATCGTTAAAGTATTCTGTATGTTCAGTATCTTTCAATCTTACACAACACCAAAAAAATTCACTTACAATAATCCATGAAGCCTTTCTTTCAAATTCCATACACTTCTTGATAAGAGAGATGGTAGATAGATAGATATATGTGGAACAGAAATAGATAGATGGATATAAATAATAGATATTAAACAGACAAGATATTATATATATATATAATAGATAGAGAGGAGGAGAGGAGATGAGAAGAGAGAGAGAGAGACAGAGCAGAGACAGAGAGCACAGACGACCAGAGACAGAGACAGAGAATGATGCAACAGAGGCCGTCCCTTAACAATCTAACAAAGTTCTAATTTCAACACAAAATTCCCAAATTAAGAGGTAGCCCCATGAGAATCGCGTCGACGATGATGGTCTGAAACATTTAGCTCCGAAAATATCATAGCACGCTTAGACGGTGTTCCTAAACTAAAAATAACTAGGTAAACTAGAATGAGAGAGAAAGAGATGAGTTGATAAGATAGAAGAGAGACGGGAGCAGAGAGAAAGAAAGAGAGGTCTAAGAATGCATACAGAATAGATAGATTATCAATATACTGGAATAGTATAGCTAGTTATATTGAACAGACTGGATATAGATACCAGATAGCTTAGATAAGAGATTAACTAGAATAAAGAGAGAACCGAACCGAAAAGGTGAGGGAAAGAGAGAACAGAGAGCATTAACAGACGGTGAAGATAGATAGACTATAGATTTATTAAGTAACTGACACTGAAGATCATCAATAAACTGGAATAGAATGTAGTTCATTACACACTGATAGATTATTCTAGCTAGTAGATAGAGGAGATTAGATAGAATCAGATTTAGAGTAGAATGTAGTTAACAGAGAGAGAGATTACCAGACTGGGATAAATAGGTAATAATAGTACGATAGTATTTATATTTATCCAAGAAACTGGACGACGGTTAGAGTATACTTTTAATTCAAGGGACTGGAATACGATAGTGGATACTAACAGATTTGGTAGATAGATAGTAGATTGATTTATTGAAGATACCCAAGATTTAACTGTATTAGCTAACTCAGGATTCACTGCTGGATTTTACAGAAACAAAACCTGTGTGTCAGACTTGGTTTGTTAATCAATTCATAGTCTGGCCAGCGAGAAAGATGAATGGATGAAGCGTCATATTGATCACTTACAATTCCCACATGGCCACACACGGAAAATCCAATATCTTCTTCGTCCGTTCTTTCACAAGCAAGAATTTCGGCTTTACTCGCAAGCTCCCTGCGGTCCACTGTGGACCAATTTACACCGCAGGATCGGGTTGTACTCGTTACTAAATGCGGTTCCGCAACTTTCGGGAAATGCGACCGTATCGTAAGTGGCCCCTGTATATTCCCGCTTCTGATCAACTGGTTATTTGCGCCGGTACGTTTGGGCTGACGTGTGGTCATGATTCTATCGAATACAGACAATCCAATATCAGTTGTGCGTTCCATCAGTTTCAACCGGTTGAAGTCGTTTCAAGTTTTCTTCAATCTGTCTCGTTATTTCCTCTTAGATAAGATCGGCAATTGGTCCTTATCATTAAAAGATTTTTGGTTTAAATCCTACTTATCGGACATAAATTCCACCAGCGTTTATGCACCCGCCGACAAAGAAATAAAAAATACTAAAAAATCAGGAATCACAGAATTAATGAAATTTTCATGTTTGATATATTACGCGATACACAATATAATGACCAGTTATCTTTATTTTGAAAACTCTTACATATTTTCTTCGGTTCAGTTACACTTTAAACAACGTATCTTTGAGGGCGACGTAACACAGATTCACAGATCATACGTGGTTCCAAAGTATTGACCACCGAAAAATGTGAAAGTTTTTTAAATAAATAATGGGTAATGTATATTTTTTCTTATAAGATATGCCATCAACATAAAATTTCATTTACTAATTCTTTTAATTCCTTATTGTAGTATTTTTCTTTCTTTTGCCATGGTAAATATCGCATCGGTGAATTATGTTCCAGTTTAGGAGGCAACGGAAAACTCTTGATGCAGTGTCGTAAGCCCGAAACGATAGTCCCACGAACGAACAGATGTGCAACAGCGGCGAATTGAAACGAAGCATCAAAATTAGGGACCAGGCAATATCAAGTCTGTTAAACTTGCCTTCATAAAACTTGACCTTCTTTCACACTTCTTGCTCGTGCGGGAGGACTTGGTTAAATAATATCAATACACAAATACAATAAAATAAATTGAAGAACAAACTACGCTCTCTCTTAATTGGTGACCAGTTCTAGGAGAAGGAAAACTTTTAATTAAAACATCGCCTAAACTCCACCCTTAACAGATTGCGCCGTTCTGTCACCATCCTTCTTGTATGAAGGGATTTGGTAAAAAATATGGATACAACTAATACGACATGATAAATGGAAGGACGGACACGCTCTCGGCCTTAATTGCACCAGTCCTTGAAGAACGTCCCAACTTTTTTTCCACAAGAAAGATAAATGTTAAAATATCTTTTTCATTTTATCTTTATTTATGTCATTGGATATAATAATTTTTCAAGCGGTGTTTCTTTTCAGAAAACTCATCTGTCTGCTTTACTGAGAAATTGTTTTTAAGCTCATAGTACACTATTCATTATTATATATTCATTATTTATCTTCATTATCATTAGGTGATTGTAGTTCAAATTTGATTTCTTCGCTTGTTTATACATTTTCAGTCCCGGATCCGTATCCGAAGTTTGTTTGCTGTCAATGAGTCATCGCGCCTTGCGTTTGCAAAAGAGATTTTAAATGTATGGGCTTCAATTTGCCCTTTATTTATTGCGCTATCCGTGAATTAGATTTATGCTTATTTTGTTCTTTTTTCAATTAGTTCTTCGTTTTGTCTATGATTTTACATTTTGACAAATTCTGGATCGATTAGTTGCTTTGCTTTACATAGTTTTCCATCTGATGTCGCATTCTCTGCTGGGGTTTAACTTTATACAATAGTGTCAACCCGCATCCGAGCGGCTTATTATTTACAAAGCTCACTGATAACCTAAAAACCGAACTAGTACGGTGAAAACACACACGCAACGCACACGCCCGCACACACACACACATACACACACCACAGCTACACATATATATATATATATAATAAATTAATAGAGAGAAGTGAGAGAGAAGAAAGGATGAGAGAAAGACAGACGCAGAGGAGGGGAGAGGTGGGCTTGTAATGTTTAGAGTGTAGAAAATGACTCTTCGACCCGTGTTCAAATCCTGGAACGAAGCTTTTGCATTTTTACAACGCTAATACACCGTGGGAAGGTATGCACCAAATTACTCTCCTCCAGCCATAGTTAATTGGTATTGCAGACAGGGCTCTTAACCCTGGTCTAGGAGAAAGGAAACATTGGAATTCAAACATGAAGAAACTAACCTTGTCCAATCCTTCGTTGTTGTGGAGGGTTGTATAACTATATACTATATATAATATACTTATATACTATGTGTGTGTATGTCTGATGTGTGTGTTATGTATATGCTGATGTACTTAACGTTATGATATAAACAGTATTCCATTTTGAGAGCTCTGGCTGCTGTGCTAGTGCCATCCTTTTCTTTTCCATTACTCTCAATGATGCAGTGTGCAAGTTTGTTTGCTGATGAGACTTTCCTGAAGTGTTTTCCATCTAAGGGGTCACATAGAGTCTATTTGAGATTAATGAAAGCGTTCAACAGGGGAATTACGAGAGAACCATTCTATCGATATATAATGTGCAGACCATAATTGTTAAAACAGAACTTCGCAGTTCAATAACCCAAACAAGGTATGACATGCCGTAACAAATCAACCACCAATATCTCTTGCAGATGATCTTCTGTAAGGTTGTTATGCTGGTGGTATGACACTAAAAGCATCGAAATTGAGGCTCCATTCTAGAGAACCTTTCTATATTGCGATTACTCCCAGGCGTTCCACTCTGAAACTGGAAGTGGCTAGTACATGTTAAGTCTTATCTGTACATACCAATAATATCTCTTAATTTGTATTCTAAGATCAGGGCAACAATGATACCTTATAACGGTTTTTTTTTTTTGCATTAGAATAGGATACTTGAAGCTTTAATTCTTACTAGGACAATTTAATACTTAGTTGACATAAAAATCATCACTGTTTGTGCTAAAAAAATGATATTATTAGATACAAATAATACTTGAAATCGTATGTATTTTTGAAAATACTATAGGACGTACTTTCCTGAACAATATATGATAAAGAATGAATTTGAAATCTAGATAGGAATGATTGATATCATTCATAGTTATTTACTAAGGCTTAGCTTAGATGTGACACAAGACAGCAACAGTAGGGTCGCCTAGTTACGATCGACACTCACTTAACAATAGTTTTGCGAGTCTAGCTTGCCTAACCATGTACACCACGTAGGTACCTCCTTCTTGATTATATAAAATCTTAAAAACAACCTACACCAACAAATGTAAATAAAATGTCAATGAATATATAATAATATATAATATTATTAATATAATATAATATTATATATATATACTTATTATATATATATATAACAAGCTCACCGGCATGACGACAACGTCAATACTAATAAGTCGTGATGTTATTGTGTTTCGATGTATTATCTTTTATTTCAACAATAAGAAAAATATTGTTGTGCAGATTAATTATATTAATAATATATAATAATATTAATAATATTATATATATAATACATAATCTATATATATATATATATATGAAATATACATTAGTACTAAATATTATATATAAAAGAGAAGAGAGAGAAGAGGGGCATAAAAGCTGACGAGAGATATTTAATATATATATAACTGCCTATATAATATATCATATAAATTCATTAATATGATAAAATAAAATATATGCATACACAGACATACCACACAGCGCGTACACATATGCACCAGAGAAATATAAAGATATATATATATATATATATATAAATATATATATACATATATATATATATAAATATATATATGTTCTTTCTGTTGTGCATGTGTAGTACGTGCACATGTGTGTGTATATGTGTATGTATGTATCTATATATATTCGAGGATTTTCAGGAAGTAATATTTGCATAAAAAACCTTTGCATTCTCTGCACAGACTCTACAAGAAATACAATTAATTTTACAGTAGTTTCAGCACTCTCAAACAAAATAATAAAGTTCATAAGTAAATAAGAGGAAAAAAAGAAAAATAGAGAGCGATTTATTTTCCATCTGTAGCGAGTGTTGCATTACAAAACTGGAAACTTTAGAAATATTTATTTAAAAATGCTTCCTTAAGATATAAGCTGTGATCTTAATGCGAGACTAGGTGTCGATTGAATATGAAATATTCTCTTACAGGGCAATGAGTTTTAAAGAGAAGAAGAAAGAAAGTAAAAAAAAAATATATATAAAATTAATTTGAAAGAATAAAAATTGCTCAAAAGCGAACAAAAGACAACAAAAAATTCTATTATAATTTTTTTTATTAAAACTTGCGATTATATAAAGAAGGCGGCAACCCGTGATTTTTACGAAAGCCTATTCAAGTCTGTCACAAGGTTAGATTAATTGGGAGCTCGAGCAAGAAAACAACTGATTGTTCTATCAATAGGTTGCGAGCTTCACTTGCTAAGTATTATATGAATTTCTTAAATTGTTTTTAATGGTATGTCAAAACCGTTTCTAAGTTATTTTATGTCTATATGTCAAGGAATTGCGTTCACTGTAAGTTAATAATATTAATAGTGGTACTTGAGTCCATCACAATGTTAGGTTAATCGCAGGCACAAGCAAGAAACTAATTGTTTAAACTGTCAATAGGTTGCAAGATTTAATCATCATCATCCTCATCATCAAGTCATATTGACAGCACGGATCTCCATGACTTTTCTTCGCCACCCGTCTTTAGCGGCAATTGTTCCGGTCAGGTCCCTTGCATAGCATCAATATAATATATATATATATATATATCTATATATATAATATATATATATATATATATTATGAAGTAAGGTAAAAGGAAAAAATGGACAAAAGATAATGACTCAAAGAAGTAGAAGTAGGAGAGAAATATTTCGTTCATCTTTACGCAAAGAACTTCATCAGTCTAACTTTATTCAAAACAAAGTACGTACATTTGTATTTATAGAAGAGAAAGTGAGTTTGTGGTGAAATGAATACAAATGTACGTACTTTGTTTTGAGAATAAAGTTAGACTGATGAAGTTATTCGATGAATTTTATCGATATCACTTTTAATCGATTAAAATTCATTTTTATCCATCTACATTTCTTTTCTTTACTCATTTTTTCCTCATATTGTCGGATTCAATTCCCCTTCCATTTTTACATATATATAATATATATATATATATATATATATATATATATATATATATATATATATATATGGGGTGGATAGATAGTTAGCAGTTGGTAGATAGATAGATATGTCAGCAGTCATTAACCTCTAAGTCGAGTCGTATTTTAGAGAATTTACTACACCAATTATATATATATAAATGCATACAAACTTCCGTAATAGTATTAATGCTTTCTATTCAAGAGTTAATTAAACACTTTCATGAGATAAAATGTTTTGTTAAGATAAACATCAATTTGCAAACCTCGTGCATTTAATGCGTTTCAATTACGTCTCCCACACAAAATCTTTACACACTCTCAGACAGATTTAAAACACTATTCTGAATCCCTTGAACATTTCCCCTTCTTACACTTGTCAAAGTTTTATAAATTATCTTAGATTACACAGATGGATTTTTTAGAAGAAGACAGTGATAAGGAAATAGGAAGGTTCTTGCATGGATAGATAGATAGATAGATAGATAGATTTGCATATGTTGATGAGAACAAGCTGAGATAGATAGATAGCAAAATTAGATAGATTATAGATAGATAGATAGATATATGTTGATGGAACATAATAGATAGATAGATAGACAGAATAGATAGGCATATGTTGATGGGAATGAGATAGATAGATAGCAAAAAACTAGATAGATAGATAGATAGATAGATAGATAGATATTGATGAGAACAAGATGAGATAGATAGATAGGAAAAAAGAGAGAGAGAGAGAAAGAGAGAGAGAGAGAGAGAGAAATATACATACATACATACATATGTATATGTTGATGGGAACATAATGAGATAGATAGCTAGCTAGATAGATAGATTGCATATCTAGATCATATGATTTGGGGAACAAGATGAGATGGATAGGAAAAGACTAGATAGATAGCTAGATAGATAGCTAGATAGATCTGTACATGGTGATGGGACAAGATGAGAGATAGATAGGAAAAACATAGATAGATAGATAGATAGAGAGAGTGAGATATATATATATATAATATATAATATAATATAATATATATATATATATTGTGTATATATATATATATATATATATATATATATATATATATATACATACATACATACACACACAGTGTATATGTTGATGGAAACATAATGAGATAGATAGATAGATGGATAGGAATATAACTAGATAATAGATAGATAGATAGATGTGAACAGGATAGATAGATATATGTGAGCAGACCAGATAGATTGATAGATACATAGATAGATAGATATATAGATTGATAGTAGATATGAGTCAAAATCCAGGAAAGGACAACTAATAATTCACCCTATCATTCGCAGGTCCTAGTCAACGCCCTTCTTCAAAGATCTTCTAAAGGAATCATCCGTGTGTGTGTTGAGCATCTCATTAGTGGGCATCAACCGGAATTCAGATGAGAGCAAAGGTTCTCTACAAATAGAATTATTAACAGCAAAATTAATTACCACCTTCGGGAATAATTACGGCCTTCGACTATTAATTTGCGATGTAAGATCTTTGTTTTAGTCGGCAGCGGATTCTCTTTTCTTTTTTTCCCCACTTTCATTACGGAAAAAAACTACAGATTATATGAATATGACACACTTTTCGTCACGAACCTCTTTTATTGTCACGTTCGTGGACCAAAGAAAAAAGGAGGTTAACAGCAATTATCCGAGTGTCGGTCTTGTAGCCTCCTAGGACGGAACTGGTTGAGGTTGTAAAAGGACAGTTCAACCACCCAAAATATGATTTATATGATTTTTTTTTTTTTTTTAGCCTCCTGGTTCTGGCAAAATGAATTCAGAATCAATCAGTAAATTTCCTGAAAAGTTTTCATTGTATCTTGAATGAATATTTTAAAAAAGGCAATGATCATCATCATTACCATCATCATCATCATCAAGGTGTGCTCACAGCACGGATTCTCTCTCTCTCTCTCTCTCTCTCTCTCTCTCTCTCTCTCTCTCTCTCTCTCTCTCTCTCTCTCTCTCTTTCCCACACAAACACACACCATCCGTCCCTATCAGTCATCGTTCCAGGCAAGACCTCTAGACGGCACTCGGTGTCCGTACATAGCTGATGAATATAAATTTTTGCTGGTCTGCTATGTGAAATGCAAAGAGCATCGTCCAGGATTTGAACTCGTCTCGTCGTGTCCATTTCCTACGACGGTAACCATTACATCAGGGTGCCTCCATTCGCATCTATTTACGATGTAATCATCATCGTCACCATCATCGTCAATTAAAGGAGTAAGGGAAGAAGAAAGTAAAGAAAAAAGTTGGGAGAAAACTGAAGAAGAAAGTGAAGAAGAAAGTGAGGAATAAAGTGAAAAAATGTAAAAATTGAGGAAGAAGAGCGTAGAAAGGGAAGGAGAAGGGAAGAAGTAAGTGAAGTGGCTAGTGAATGAAAAAAAAGAACAAAGTGCTGGGGAAAGGGGGAAAAGTGAAGAAGAAAATGATAAAGAAAGTGAAAAGAAGAAAGAGAGTGAAGAAGAAAGTGAGGATGAATGTAAAAAAGTAAGTGAAGAAGAAAATGCTAAAGAAAGGGAAGAAGAAAATGCTAAAGAAAGGGAAGAAAAGAAGAAAGAGAGTGAAGAAGGAAGTTAGGGTGAATGTAAAAAAGAAAGTGAAGAAGAAAATGCTAAAGGAAGGGAAGAAAAGAAGAGAGAGTGAAATAGAAAGTGAGGGTGAATGTAAAAAAGAAAGTGAGGGAGAAAAAGAAAATGAAGGGGAAAAATGAGTAAAGTAAAAGGGTAAGGAAAGAAGAAAACAAAGGAGAAAGTGAAGAAAAAAAGAAAGAGAGTGAAGAAGAAGAAAGTGAGGGTGAATGTAAAAAAGAAAGTGAAGAAGAAAATGATAAAGAAATGGAAGAAAAGAAGAAAGAGGGTGAAGAAGAAATTAAGGGTGAATGTAAAAAAGAAAGTGAAGAAGAAAATGTAAGGAAATAAGTAAGGAAAGAAGAAAGTGAAGGAGAAAGTGAGGAAGAAAGTGAAGAAAATACGAAAGAGAATGATGAAGAAAGTGAAGGTGAATATAAAAAGAAAGTGAGAAAGAAAGTGAGGAAGAAAGTGAAAAAGAATATGTAAAAGGAAACGAGGAAAAGTGTAGAATAGGTGAAGACTAGAGTGAATAAAAAAGAGAAGACGAAACTAAAGGAGAATGGAGCAAGAAACAAGGAAGAAAGAAAATGAAATCCTTTATTCACACAACCTATTGAGATATTATTCATTTGGATCCTTATTGGAGTTGTTGCCTTTAAGAAAATGATGTAGTTGCCTGAAAAGATATTAATTTCAAGATGAACATGAATAGGAAGTGTGCAATAAAGACTCTCGATTTGGTAGCCGTAACCAGATCTATTCTTACATGGATATGGACAGGAAAATCTAGGTGGCCGGAAAAGGAGTGAATTGCATATTGAAATGATTAAAAATATGAAGGTGAGGAAGAAAGTGTAGGAGAAAGGAAGAGGAAAGTGAGGGATAAAGGAAGGAAGTGAGTGAACAAGAAAGCGAAGAAGAAAGTGATAAAGAAAGTGAGAGAGAAAGCGAAGACATTAAGAAAGAGAGAAAAAGAACGTAAGAGAATGAGGAAGTAAGCGAGGAAGAAAGTTAAGAAGAAAGGAAGACAAAAATGGGAACAAGAAAGTGCATTAATAGTTGTAGAAAAGTTTTTTCTCTCTACCACGGTTTCGGTGTTCAAGGTATACCTTCCTCAGGTGAACTTAGGGTTCTCCTGAGGAAGGTGTGCCTTGAACACCGAAACCGTGGTAGAGAGAAAAAAAATTTCTACAACTATATATATATATATATGTGTGTGTGTATGCGTGTGTGTGTATATGTGTGTGTGTGTGTGTGTGGTATGTGTGAGTGTGGTGTGTGTTGTGTGTGAGTGTGTTGCAGTTATACATCATCAAATACTATAGTAATAGTATTAGAATTGCTTCGTTTTGTTTTGTGTCACAGCTCATAAATTGAATGTTTTCTTTTTTCCTTTTTTTTTTGTTACAGTTGTTTTGCCTGTCTTATTGTTGCTGTTGCTGTCGTTGGTTTTTTTTTTTAGGTTTACAATTCCTACGTTCCATATTTTAGGGTTACTGAATGCATTATTTTTCTGGTTGGTAAGAATTGATTTTCTGTATGGTCTTTGTTTATGCAACTGTATTTATCATATATCTTCCTGTCTCCCAACAACGGGTTGGTTGCCTGACTTCTCTGACAATCCCTTCTAATGTATTCTCTTTTCATCGTTTCTTTTGCAGAAGGCACCATTGGTCTTCGGCTTTAAGAACAAGACAGACATGTTTCGCATCGACGAAAGGTTAGTGAACCCCTCCAAATCCTTCCTTCGTGGTTGGAAGGGGAGAAAATTGCTTTTCATTTCTACTTATTTACGCACTACACTGCACTAACGTTAAACAGCTGCACCTCTTATTGCAATACAGCACACAAAAGTTATGGCATCTTGTTGTGATGCAAGTAGAGTAGATAGATAAATTTTTATCTAGTTTATCGGTAGAGAAATATTTTTTCTACAACTATGCATATCTATCTATCTATCTATCTATCTATCTATATATATATATATATATATATATATATATATAGAGAGAGAGAGAGAGAGAGAGAGAGAGAGATATGAAAACAACACAATATGCTGTTAAAGTGAAAACATTTTATATCATATTCATAGCTAATATTGAACAATTTTTCGATTTATAAAAATCATCTTTAGAGCTTGTTTTTTTATTCTGGACTCATCGAGAGCGGAGACATGACTGTCGCTGACCGAGAAATGCGTGGCGGATGTGCTTATATTTGAAACTACCGCATAACTTTTTTACAACATCAATGTTTTCGTTTTGAATTCAGATTATTTTCGTCTCCGCTCTCGATGAGTTGTTTTCATATCCTTTTATCTATACTCATACCGTCGGATTCATTTCCTTTCTCTTAACTTATATATATATATATATATATATATATATATATATATATATATATATATATATGAAAAAGGTGACTTACTGGTGAAATTGGTCACAATGGTTAGTTGATGCAAGTTTCACAATGACAAGTTTCACAATGATAAGACTGCGATATAACAAATATAAAGTGCTCAATACGTGAGTAGAGCAAATTTATTATTATAATGGTACACAGTAATAACCTACTCGAGTTTCACCATAAGGATCTTCAGGGTTAAATCCACTGAATTAATCAAGATATTGATTAATTACAGTCGGTTGCACGTGTGTATTTTTTGGTAATGACGGTTAGTGTCACTTACACACACACACACACACATATATATATATATATATATATATATATATATTATATATATATATATTGTGTGTGTGTGTGTGTGTGTGTGTGTGTGTTTTAATATACATGTATAGACAGAGATGTTAATATACGCATAGGAAATGTAATGACTGCTATAGACAAATTATAGATCATATGGAAATCTAATCTCTTTGATAAGATAATGCAAGAATTCTTCCGAACTGTAGCCGTGTCAGTACTACTTTATGATTGCACAACTTATACTCTAACGAAACTCTTAGAGAAAAGGCAAATGGGGACTGTACAGTAATGTTGTGTGCTGTCTTGAACAAATCTTGGAAGCAGGTCTTCACAAGAAAGCAACTCTACGGCTACTTGTAGTAGCTTGCCTACTTAAATAGCAAAACACCTGGTGGTCGATACCCGAAACATAAGGGAAGATAACTCTTCCAACTTAATAGGGGCGGATAACCCCACACCCCCCAATGAACTAAAGAACATCCCTGATGATGCACCTAACCACATATTAGAGATGCATTTTGCAAAAAATAAAAAATAAATAAAATGAAATACAGAATTTAGTTGAAAGACAGTAAAATATGGAAATGCATCTGACAGAATAGAAAAACAAATTTTAATTCCAATGCTAATTCTATGTAGATTTTAATTTCAATGCTATTTCTATGTAGATTTTAAGCTGCTAATTCTATGTAGATTTTAATTCCAATGCTAATTCCAATGCTAATGTAGATTTGAATTCCAATGCTAATTCTATAGATTTTAATTCCAATGCTATTTCTATGTAGATTTAATTCCAATGCTACTTCTATGTAGATTTAATTCCAATGCCATTCTATGTAGATTTTAATTCCAATGCTGTTTCTATGTAGATTTTAATTTCAATGCTATTTCTATGTAGATTTTAATTCCAATGCTAATTCTATGTAGATTTGAATTCCAATGCTAATTCTATGTAGATTTTAATTCCAATGCTATTTCTATGTAGATTTTAATTCCAATGCTACTTCTATGTAGATTTTAATTCCAATGCCATTTCTATGTAGATTTTAATTTCAATGCTACTTCTATGTAGATTTTAATTCCTATGCCATTTCTATGTAGATTTTAATTCCAATGCTGTTTCTATGTAGATTTTAATTTCAATGCTATTTCTATGTAGATTTTAATTCCAATGCTAATTCTATGTAGATTTTAATTCCAATGCTAATTCTATGTAGATTTTAATTTCAATGCCATTTCTATGTAGATTTTAATTTCAATGCCATTTCTATGTAGATTTTAATTCCAATGCTGTTTCTATGTAGATTTTAATTTCAATGCTACTTCTATGTAGATTTTAATTCCTATGCCATTTCTATGTAGATTTTAATTCCAATGCTGTTTTCTATGTAGATTTTAATTTCAATGCTATTTCTATGTAGATTTAATTCCAATGCTAAATTCTATGTAGATTTTAATTCCAATGCTAATTCTATGTAGATTTTAATTTCAATGCCATTTCTATGTAGATTTTAATTCCAATGCTGTTTCTATGTAGATTTTAATTTCAATGCTATTTCTATGTAGATTTTAATTCCAATGCTACTTCTATGTATATGAGAATTTTAATTCCAATGCTACTTCTATATATATGAGAATAGAAAAACAAAGAATTCTGAAAAAGATGAATTTATTTTTTATGTTGACACTGCCGGGAAAGTAAGGATGAATTGATAAGCGACGTTCTTCTGTGGACAACAACTCATGGACACACCATTGTAGGCCAACCAGCAAAAACCTAAATCAATCAGCTCTGTGCGGATTCTGGATGCCATGCGGAGGACCTGCCAGGAGCAATGACCGATGCGTACGGTTGGCATGATGATGATGATTCTTAAGTAACAATGATACTTAAACTA
The DNA here is from genome assembly GCA_023376005.1 of Doryteuthis pealeii. NCBI lineage: Eukaryota > Metazoa > Mollusca > Cephalopoda > Myopsida > Loliginidae > Doryteuthis > Doryteuthis pealeii. The sequence goes on along the minus strand of CM042146.1, from coordinate 82,632,656 downwards.
GTATATTTCATTACATTATTTTTTATTATAGCCAAGTTTTAAGATTATTTTCTCTCGATAAATTAAGTGCAATTTACAAAAATTAAATATATTTGTGGTAAGCGTATGTATGTATATATATATATACACATATATATTAATTCTAGTCTTGTATTTTTTAGGGGGGGGGGTCTGATTCAAATAATAATGCGTTCGTAAATTAACTTGCTGGAAGTCTGTTTTTGTTCATTCTTGCTAAAAATGTTTCTTTTCATAATGTCTGTATAAATAATTGCTTGCATTTACTTTTCTTAATCGATTATTTTTCCATTTTTAATTCTCTAAATTATATTTAATTCAGTTTATGTATTAAAATAAATAGGGTTGTCTGAGAGTAACAGATTGAGATAGATTGATAGATAGGCAGATGGATGGATAGATAGATGGATAGATAGATAGATAGATAGATAGATAGATAGATATGAAAAGAATAATAGATAGATAGATAGATAGATAGATAGATAGATAGATAGAT
>CM042146.1:82612142-82627142 GCA_023376005.1 Doryteuthis pealeii | reverse complement strand
CTATTTAGATAAAATACTGTTGCTCTATACAAGACATTTATTGCGCTCATTTATTGAGTTTCAGAAGTGTGGCCTCACCACTGGATGTAATTTGGTGTTGTACCCAGGACACAACTTTTTTTTGGGGGGGGGGCTCACCCCTCTGCAGGGAGTGCAGTCGATGTATTCTAAGTCTTAATTGTTATCCTATATCTTATACATGTTGGGCACCTCATGTAGTGTAATGGTTAGCAAGCTAGATTCGTAGACAATTGTTAGTGAGTTCGATTCTCACTGGCCACCCAATAATCTGGCCTTGCGCCACATCTAAGCTAAGCTTAGTAAATAACTATATCTTATACATGTTATACAGGTATGTTGTGTAATGGTTATCGTCATAGAAAATGGATTCAGTGACCTGAGTTCAAATCATTGACGAGGCTGTTTGCATTTCACATAGCCTTAATACCCTTGGGAAAGGTATGAATCCAACTATTCTCGCTATGAGTAACCAGTAGGGGCAAACTGGGCACTTTAACCTTGGTTAGACAACTAGTCTAGAAAAAAAGAAACTCTGAATCCAACTTGTTAATATATATATATATATATATATATATATATATATATATATTATATATAGAGAGAGAGAGAGAGAGAGAGAGAGAGAGAGAGAGTGGCGTGTGGCATAATGGTTATGGGTCGTAGGATGGACTCGTCGAACCGAATTCAAATCCTAGACAACGCTGTTTGCATTTCACATAGCGTTAATACCCTAGAGAAAGGTAGGAATCCATATATTATCCTCCAGCTATGGGTAAAATAGTAGGGCAGACTGGGATATTTAAACCATGGATAGGTAACCAGTCGAGGAAGAAGCAAACTCTGAATTTGAAAAAACCTGAGGTCAGTCGTTGATTGGGTTTGTGGCATTCCTTTGCACCAATTATTTCCTATCGACTGTGCCAAAATGTGCGGATGGTCCCAACACAAGCCTTCACCACTATAAACAAAACACTGTGTAGGTTGTTCATTGGAGATTCCATATAGGGTTTAAATGAATAGTAGTGTAGGTCGATTTTTCACTTTTTAAAATATCAAATTGTCCATCTATGCGATAGTCGTGTGTTAGTATACTGAATACTGATACCAAAAATTAGATCTTTTATTTGCACCATTGTTTGAGGAAATAGCATCAAAGATCGTCTACTAAAATGTAAGAAAAATCCTCCTTTATAAAGGCTAAATTATGCGAAAACAAGGATAGTTTAGTACATTTTAGGAGACGATCTTTGATGCCATTTCCTCAAACAATGGTTCAAGTAAAATATCTAATTTTTGGTATCTGTAATCACTATGCTAACACACAACTTTCGCCTAGATGGACAATTTGATATTTTTTAAAAGTGAAAAATCGACCTACCCTAATGAATAGGCGTGACTTTCGGAGCCCTGTACCCAAGGTAAATTTCCTAGTTCGACAGACATTGAACTGAAATCTTTTTAGCCTTCTATCAGATTTGTTTTTTGTTTTTTGTTTTTTGTTGGGGTTTTTTTTTTTGGGGGGGGGGTACTCTGTAGCTATCATTTCGTTTGAAATGCTTTGTACATTGCTACAGATTTCTTTCGCTGCTATTCCCTATTCTTTCACCATTTTCTTCTTCTCGATTTTTTCCGCTCGTCTCTTCTGCTGTCTGTGAGAATCTACTAAATTGGCGCTCTTTTGTTTCTCCACACCTTTGGTTTATATATACGTGTCTGACATCGCCACCCGTCAGTCCCTGATTATCACGTCGTGTTCACTTGTACTTCTTCTAGTTAGTTCTTTCTTTCATTCTTTCTTTCTTTTTTTTTCACTTTTCTTTTTTTAGCCTACATCGGAAAAGCCTTTAATTTCCCTTTATCTCTCTCTCTCTCCACCGCCAATTGCGCACTTTTTTTTCTAAATCAATCTATTTATCGATACATCTATCTTTTCATGCATACCAGGCGATGTAAATGTTACCAACAAAATCTTTCGACATAATGTTAGGGAAATCATAGAAGTGTCGTTGAGGTTTAATCTCTTCTTTATTATTAGCTATACGAATCAGCTTCAACAAATTGTTTGACTTACGGTCAAATCACGCTTAATACGACTCCCACCAAATCAAAGAAGTTAAGCGATTATGAGCCTGTACAGTGTTTAGATGGTGACAATTTAGTAACAGCAAGTCCTGTAAACAATCAGACTAAATACCATAATAAACAAAGGTACAGGCTCATAATCGCTTTTAAACTTCTTTGGATTTGGTGGGAGTCCGTATTAGCGTGATTTGACCGTAAGTCAAAAAATTTGTTGAAGCTGATTCGTATAGCTAATAATTAAGAAAGAATTAAACGCTTCAACGACACTTCTATGATTTCCATAACATTATGTCGAAGATTTTTGTTGTAACATTTACATCGCCCTGGTATGCAATGAAAAGATAGATTTGTATCGATAAATAGATTGATTTAGAAAAAAAGTGCGCAATTGGCGGTGGAAGAGAGAGAGTAAAGGGAAATTAAAGGCTTTTTCCGATGTTAGGGCTAGAAAAAGAAAAGTGAAAAAAAAGAAAGAAAGAAAGAAAGACTAACTAGAAGTACAAGTGAACAGACGTGATATCAGGGAAGCTGACGGTGGCGATGTCAGACACGTATATATAAACAAAGGTGTGGAGAAAACAAAAGAGCGCCAATTTTAGTAGATTCTCACAGACAGCAGAAGAGACGAGCGGGAAAAAATCGAGAAAGAAGGAAATGGTGAAAGAATAGGGAATAGCAGCGAAGAAATCTGTAGGCAATGTACAAAGCATTTCAAACGAAATGATAGCTACAGAGTACCCCCCCCCAAAAAAAAACCCACAAAAAGCAAAAACAAAAAACAAATCTGATAGAAGGCTAAAAAGATTTCAGTTCAATGTCTGTCGAACTAGGAAATTTTACCTTGGGTACAGGGCTCCGAAAGTCACGCCTATTCATTAGGGTGGTCGATTTTTCACTTTTAAAAAATATCAAAATTGTCCATCTAGGCGAAAGTTGTGTGTTAGCATAGTGATTACAGATACCAAAAATTAAGATATTTTACTTGAACCATTGTTTGAGGAAATGGCATCAAAGATCGTCCCTAATGTATAAACTATCCTTGTTTCGCATAATTTAGCCTTATAAAGGAGGATTTTTCTTACATTTTAGTAGACGATCTTTGATGCTATTTCCTCAAACAATGGTGCAAATAAAAGGATCTAATTTTTGGTATCAGTATTCAGTATACTAACCACGACTATCGCATAGATGGACAATTTTGATATTTTAAAAAGTGAAAAATCGCCTACACTACTATTCATTTAAACCCTTAATGGAATCTCCAATGAAAGCAACCTACACAGTGTTTTGTTTTATAGTGGTGAAGGCTTGTGTTGGAACCATCCCGCCATTTTGGCACAGTCGATAGGAATATTGGTGCACAAGGAATGCCACAAAACCCCATCAACGACTGACTCAGGTTTTTCAAATTCAGAGTTTGCCTTCTCCTCGAACTGGTTACCTATCCATGGTTAAATATCCCAGTCTGCCCTACTAATTTCCCATAGCTGGAGGGATAATATATGGATTCCTACCTTTCCTAGGGTTATTAACGCTATGTGAAATGCAAACAGCGTTGTCTAGGATTTGAATTCGGTTCGACGAGTCCATCCTACGACCATAACCATTATGCCCACACGCCACTCTCTCTCTCTCTCTCTCTCTCTCTCTCTCTCTCTATATATAATATATATAATATATATATATATATATATATATATATATTAACAGTTTGGATTCAGAGTTCTTTTTTTCCTAGACTAGTTGTCTAACCAAGGTTAAAGTGCCAGTTTGCCCTACTGGTTACTCATAGCGAGAATAGTTGGATTCATACCTTTCCCAAGGGTATTAAGGCTATGTGAAATGCAAACAGCCTCGTCAATGATTTGAACTCAGGTCACTGAATTCCCCATTTTCTATGACGATAACCATTACACAATACCTGTATAACATGTATAAAGATATAGTTATTTACTAAGCTTAGCTTAGATGTGGCGCAAGGCCAGATTATTGGGTGGCCAGTGAGAATCGAACTCACTAACAATTGTCTACGAATCTAGTTGCTAACCATTAACCACTAGCATGAGGTGCCCAACATGTATAAGAATATAGGATAACAATTAAGACTTAGAATACATCGACTGCACTCCCTGGCAGAGGGGTGAGCCCCCCCCCAAAAAAAAGTTGTGTCCTGGGTACAACACCAAATTAAATCCAGTGGTGAGGCCACACTTCTGAAACTCAATGAAATGAGCGCAATAATGTCTTGTATAGAGCAACAGTATTTTATCTAAATAGGCAACACCGAGTATATATATATATATATATATATATATATATTATAATATATATGAGAAGCTACAAAAGTAATGGTTCTATTTATTTCCACCAGAATTTACAAACAGATACCGGTTTGGCTGCTTGTTTGGATTTTTATGGCATATCAACCCTTGTTGAGTTATGTTAATGCAGATGACATTTTTGTTTTATTCATTATTGTTGGGCATTCATTTTTTAAAACACATTTTTGATCGATGTAATAGATAAAAAAATAAAGACCCCAGAGATGGAACCTTAACAGTACTGGCTATTCCGGTTGAGGGTGGGGACCTAGTAGTTAACGCGATGAAGGGGTACTTTACATTCATGGAATTCCAGAATTGAAATTTCACTACTAGATGCAGTTTAACTTCTAGACGAGTTAAAAAAATTAAAATAAAATAAAGGAAAAGAAAGTAGTTATCCCACAACATGGTTTGGTCGTGGAGGTGCTATTCATGTTGTGTAAAATGTGGACAGGAATAACCTGGTGGAGCCCATCCCTCTCCAGGTCTGGCTGAATTCAAAGTCTACTAGACCGGTTGCCATATCAAGATTAAAGATGCCTGTATACCCAACTATTTACCCAACTACTTAGGTAGAGAGCGAATAGTGGGATTCATACCCATACCAGATGCGTTATATAATGCTACAGTCTCGTTCAGGATTTGAACCTGGGTAGCCGAATCACTTCCTACAGCGATAACCGTTTACGCCACGTAGTGCCTCAGGACAGGTTGACATGTTGTTAAAATCATCATCAATCAGATCAATGATTCTGGAAAAAGCAGCCCAATAGAAAGCTCCCCATCTGAATAAATTTATCTGGTACAAAGCTACAGAATGGTGTATCTGGTGTAGATCGAACTTACTATTGTGATAATGATTTTCGAGACCCCTTCTTAACCACTGTTTTACGACATCCCGAACATTAAGCAATTTTTGTATTATCAAGACCAAACCAATCTCTCAACTGTATTCATTAAGAAAGTGTAATTTTCCAAATAAAAATGGGTAAAAAAGTACTTTTTTTTAAACATAGATACAGCGTCTAGTCTGGTTACTATGCAACGAAAGAAGATTAAACAATTTTCATTGGAAATGAACGCCCCCTCTCTCCAAAAAAAACATACCAAAAAACAAAACAATAAACAAACCAAAAACAAAAAAAAAAAAAAAGAAAAAAGAAAAGAAAAAAGAACTCCCGAGACCCGAACAAATAATTAATGAAAGAATAAAAACGACACAGTCGGTAAACGTAAATGAAAGACAATGGAGGCGGAGCGGAGCATTTAGAGAAAATGGCGTCAATGAGAGAACGAGAGAGAGAGAGAGATGAAGAGAGAGAGAGAGAGAGAGAGAAGAGAGAGAGGGGGGAGAGAGTGTCAACAAAGTAAGGCCGAACGAGATGAAAGAAAGAAGAGAGGAATAAATAAAGTAAAGAAGAAAGAGAAACGTCTTAAAAGGAAGTCTTTAAGGGAAAAGAATAATGCAAATGGATTGTAGTCGGCGACGCTGGATTCAGAGAATTAACAATTCAGTGTTTCAGCCTTTCTGCAGTAAAATGTCTGCGTAAGAACATTTGTTGGCTTTTCTGTATTAAGTAGTGTGCAATAAACAGGAGTGAGTGTGGAAGAGAGAGAGAGAGAGAGAGAGAGAGAGAGAGAGAGAGAGAGAGAGAGAGAGAGAGAGAAGTGAGGCAACATCTATCCTATCTTTTCCATTCGGTTCACAATCTATTCATCTATCTATCTTCTATCTATCTATATTTGCTCCAGTGGTGTCAGATGTAAATGTATGTATGCTTGTATGTTTATGTATCTTATTATCTATTCTATGCTAATTCATCTATTTACAGACGTGCTTTCTATTCTATCTATCTATCTATCTATCTCAGTGAATTCATATTTTACGAATTAATCATATCTATCTATCTATTATGCTCAGTGAATTCATTTACTAATTAATTCAATACTATCTATCTATCTATCTTCTTCACAGACGCTTTTTTATCTATTTGATGCTATTTCTCACTATCTATCCTAATGTTCCTATTCCATCTGCAGTGAATTCATATCTAACGCAGATTAATCATATCTATATATTTATCGTTCTCTTCGGAGTATGTCAGATTAACTATCTTATCTATCTATTTAATATCAATCTAACTATCTCATTCATATCTTCATACTACGTAGCTAATTGACCTGAGTAAACCGCAGATACACACTAAACGGCGTGAACTAAAGAAGAATTATATATATAATTATATATAATATCATATTATATATATATATATATATATAGAGAAGAGAGAAGAGAGAGAGAGAGAGAGAGAAAGAGAGGAAATGAGCAACATCCTACTATCTATCCATTAGGTTTATGCATGTATCTATCTATTTATCTATCTATTACAGACTACTTTTTATCTATTATCTATCTATCCATCTATCTACCCAATCTGTTCCTATCTATCTCTCTCTTCTATCTATCTCAGTGAATTCCATATTAACCAATTATTGATATCTTATATATTTTCTGTCCTCTTGCCGAGTGTGTTCAGATTATTCTATCTATCTATCTATCTAGTCTATCTATCTATCTCATTCATATCTTCCATATCTACGTTAGTTGCTAGCTTAATTGAACGAGTAACAGATACCACTTAAACGGAGTGACTAATGAACCAATAGATAGATAAATAGATAGATAAGATAAATAAGATAAAAAGCTAGTCTGTCATAGATAGATAGGATAGATGTAACCTAATGGATAGATACCGGCTAGATGTGCTCATTCTCTCTCTCTCTCTCTCTTCTCTCTCTCTCTCTCTCAATATATATATATATATATATATATATATTATATTTGTTCTTTGTCCACTCCGTTTATGTGTAATCTGTTTACTCGTTTCAATTAAGCTACTAGATATGAGATATGAATGAATATAGATAGATAATTAATAGAAGATAAATAGATAGTATAAATAGATAGATAATTAAATAGATAATAGATAGAAGATAGAGAGAGAGAGAGGAGAGAGAGAGAGAGAGAGAGAGAGAGAAGAGAGAAGGGGGGAGGATAAAATAAAGCCCAACTATGCTTCTAACAAAAAGGCCTAAAATACAAAGTAGTAATTTCAGATGTTAATGATTAACGATTAGAGACGAAATATATGTGAGAAAAAAAAAACTGTGCAGAGAAGCTCAAAGCAAAAGCGTACAACAAATCGGTTGGACACAGAAATCAAGAAGACATAGAGTATCTAATAGAACAGTATGATGAGATAAATACGTTGCCAAGTGAAAATTAGTTGTTTTCATCAATCTACTTCGTATCTATCTTCTATTATCTCAGGTTGTTTATTTATCTTCATAAGTAGTAAACTCCTACCAATCTGCTTTTTATAAAAGTTTCGTTTCTACCGGGTAATAGGGATTTATTTCTAGTGGACAGTATACAACGAAAACGGATATGCGTTAGGCATTATTATATATAACTATGCATCATTAACTTTGTCATCAGAAATAAAATTGCATACGTGGGCGCTCACACACGCACATGCAATATATATATATATATATATATATATATATATATATATTATAATATATTATTATATATATATTTTTATATTATATATATATTATATATATTATATATAATATACATATATATAATATATATATATATATATACATATCTATAATAATATATATATAATAATATACATATACAGTATACATATACATTATATATATGTATATATTATATTAATATAGTTATATATATATATATGTATATATATATTAATGTATATATAATATATATCATGTATAGTAATATATATATATATATGAATTATATATATATATATTATTTATATATATGTTATATATATATATGTATGTAAATGATTTATATCATTTATATATATATTAATATATATGTTATGTTATATATATATATATCTTTATATATGTTAATATGTATATATTATCTATATATATATATATATTATATAAATATATATAATATTATATATATATTATATAATATATATATATATATGATATATGGCATGTGCGTGGTGTGGCGCCCAGTGCAATTTTATTTTCTGATGACAAGTTTTAATCGATGCATAGTTATATATAAAGTAATGCCTAACAATATCCCGTTTTCGTTGTATATTTTCCACTAGCAATAAAATCCTTATACCCGGGTTAGAAAACTAACTTTTATAAAAACTGGTAAGGATTTAACTTCTTATTGAATTAGATAATAAACAACCTGAGATAGATAGTAGATAGATAGATAGATAGATGTTATGAAAACAACATTAATTTTCCTTGGCCAAACGTTGTTATCTCATTCATACTGTATCCTATTGATCTCTATGTCTCTGATTTCTGTGTCCACCGAATTTTGTACGTTGCTTTTGAGCCTTCTCTGCACAGTTTTTTTTTTCTCCATATTTCGTTCTCTAATCATGTAAAATCATTAACATCTGAATACTCTTGTATTTAGGCCTTTTGTTAGGTCTAAACTATGTTGGGCTTTTATTTTATCCCCCCCTCTCCTCATCTCTCTCTCTTCGTCGTACTTCTCTTCTCTCTCTCTCTCGTTCTATCTATCATATTCTGAACCTATCTATATTAATTATCTGATCTATTTAATTATCTATACTATTTATTTCTATCATTAATTATCTATCTATTCTCATCTCATAATACTTTCCCATATCTACGGTAGCTTAATTGAACGAGTAATACAGATACCACTAAACGGAGTGGACTAAGAACAAATATTATATATATTATATATATATATATATATATATAGAGAGAGAGAGAGAGAGAGAGAGAGAGAGAGAGAGATAAATGAGCAACATCTACCATCTATCCCATTAGGTTCACCTCTATCTTCTATTTTAACAGACTACTTTTTATCTAATTTATCTATCTATCTATTTATCTTCTATTTGTTCATTAGATCTCCGTTTAATGTGTATCGTTACTCGTCAATTAAGCTAGCTAACTACGTAGATATGTAAGAATATAATGAGTATATATAGATAGATAGATAGATAGATAGATAGATAATCTGAACCACACTGGAAGAGACAGCTTAAATAATAGATATCCCATAATGTTAATAGAAATTTTCACTGAGGATAGATTAGAGACGAGAGATAGATAGAAAGATTGGGATAGATAGAATGGATAGATAGATAAATAGATAAAAAGTAGTCTGTAATAGATAGACAGATAGATAGATAGCATGTAACCTAATGGAATAGCACTGAAGGTGAGATGTTGCTCAATTTTCTCTCTTTTCTCTCTCTCTCTCTCTCCTCTCTCTCTCTCTAATATATATATATAATATATAATATATATATATATTATATATATATATATAATTTCGTTCTTAGTCACTGCCGTTTAGTGTGTAATCTGTTTAGCTCGTTCAATTAAGCTAACGTAAGATATGAAAATGAATGAGATGATAGATAGATATTAAGATAGATAGATAGATGATAAATCTGAACACTACTCGAAGAGACAGATAATACTAGTAGATATGATTAAATTGGTAATATGAATTCACGAGATAGAGATTAGAACACATTGAGATAGATAGATGGCATAGATGATAATAGATAAAAAGCGTCTGTGCTTAGATAGATAGATAGATAGATAATATGATTACTTAGTAAATATGAATTCACTGAGCGATAGATGATAGATAGATCTGCTTATTGTAAATATGAATTCACGAGATAGAATAGATAGAATTAGAATGATAGAAAGCAGTCTTAATAATAGATAGATAGATAGATAGAAGATACAATACACTACATCATTACATACATACGTACATCTGACACACTGGAAAATATAGATATGATAGATAGATAGATAGCTAGATAGATGTAACCGCATGGGAATTAGATAGGCTAGATGTGCTCATTCTCTCCTCTCTCTCTCTCGTCTCTCTCTCTCTCTCTCTCTTCTCTCTCTCTAAACAATCTTCGTCTCTCTCTCACACCACTCTGTTTATTGCACACTACTTATAATACAGAAAAGCCAACAAATGTTCTTTACGCAGACATGTTTACTGCAGAAAAGCTGAAAACACTGAATTGTTAATTCTCTGAATCCAGCGTCGCCGACTACAATGCATTTGCATTATTCTTTCCCTAAAGACTTCCTTTAAGACGTTTCTCTTCTTCTTCACTTTATTTATTTCCCGTCTCTTCTTTCTTTCATCTGTTGCGCCTTAATCTTTGTTGCACCACTCTCTCTCCCCCCTGCTTTCTCTCCTCTCTCTCTCTCTCTCTCTCGTCTCTCTCGTCCTCTCGTTTCTCTCAGACGCCATTTTCTCTATCCTGCTCCGCTCGCCTCCATTGTCTTCATTTACGTTTACCGATCTGTGTGTTTTTATTCTTTCATTAATTTATTTGTTCGGGTTCTCGGGAGGTTTTCTTTTTCTTTCTTTTTTCTTGTTTTTTTTTTTTTTTGTTTTTTTGGTTTGTTTATTGTTTTGTTTTTTGGTGAATGTTTTTTTTGTGGAGAGGGTGGGGTTCATTTCCAATGAAATTGTTTAATTTCTTTCTTTCGTGCATAGTAACCAGACTAGCACGCTGTATCTATGTTAAAAAAGACTTTTTTTATCCCCATTTTTATTGGAAAATACACTTTCTAATGAATACAGGTGAGATTGGTTTGTGTCTTGATAATAAAAATTTGCTTAATGGTTCGGGTTGTCGTAAAACAGTGTTAAGAAGGGGGTCTCGAAAGATCATTTATCACAATAGTCAGTTCTGATTCTCCAATACACCATTCTGATCTTGTACAGATAAATTTAATCAGATAGTGGGAGCTTTCTATGGGCTGCTTTTCCCAGAATCATTGATTGATTAATTGATGTGATTTTTACAACATGTCAACTCTGTCTGAGCTCTCGTAGGTAACGGTTAATCGCGTGGTAGGAAGTGGTTCGGCTACCCAGGTTAAACTCCTGAACGAGACTGTTAGCATTATATAACGCACTGTAATGGGTAAGAATCCACCTATTCGCGTCTCTACCGTAAGTAGTTGGATATAATACTTACCGGTATACTGGATTTTAATCTTGATATGCAACCGGTCTAGTAGAAACTTTGAATTCGCCAGAACCTGAGAGGGTATTGGCTCCACCAGGTTTTTCCTGTCCACATTTTACTACACGTGATATAGCAACCTCCACGACCACACATGTTGTGGGAATAAGTCCTTTCTTCTTCTTTTTTTTCTTTTTTCTTTTTCTTTCTTAACTCGTCCTTGAAGTAAACTGCTACTTGTAGTAAAGTTCCAATGTCTGGAATTCCGTGAATGTAAGTACCCTTTATCTGCGTTAACTCTAGGGTCCATCCCTCAACCGGAAATAGCAGTACTTTGTAAGAGTTCCATCTCTGGGGTCTTATTTTTTTATCTATTACACGATAATCAAAATGTGGTTTTTAAAATGAATGCCCAACAAAAACAATAATCGAAAAAACAAAATGTCATCTGCATTAATTATAAGTCAACAAGGGTTGATATACATAAAATTTCCAAACAAGCAGCCAAACCGATTATCTGTTGTAAATTCTGTGAAATAAATAGGAACCACATTACTTTTTAGCTTCTAATATAATATATAATATATATATATAGTAATATAATATATATACTCGGTGTTGCTATGATATAAATACTGTTGTTCTGTACAAGCAATTAATTGGCGCTATTCATTGAGTTTCAGAAGTGTGGCCTACCATGGAATGTATTGGTGTTTACCCGCAGCGACCAATTTTTTTTTTTTGGGGGGGGGGGGCTCACCCTCTGCAGCGGAGTGGAGTCGATTATTTCTAGTCTTAAATTGTTTCTCTTATATCTTATCATTTTGGGCACCTCATGTGGTGTAAATGGTTACAAGCCTAGTAATTCGTAGACACTTGTTAGTGGTTTCGATTCTCAACTGGCCAGCCAATAATGCTGAACCTTTACGCACATGCTAAGTTAAGCTAGTAAATAATATATCTTATATTCCTGTTATATGACAGGTATGTGGGTGTAATGTTTATCATGCAATCAAAAATGGACAGTGACCTGATTCAAATCATTGACGAGGCTGTTTGCTTTCACATAGCCTTAAATACTTGGGAAAGGTTGAATCCACACTATTCTCAGCTATGAGTAACCAGTAGGGCAAGACTGGGCACTTTACCTTGGTTAGACAACTAGTCTAGAAAACAAGAAACTCTGAATAAACTTGTTAATATATAATATATATATATAATTTAATATATATATTATATATTATATATATAGAGAGAGAGAGAGAGAGAGAGAGAGAGAGAGTGGCGTGTGGCATAAATGGTGCATGGTCGTAGGATGAAGCCTCGTGCGAACCGCGAGTTAAATCCTAGACAACGCTGTTTGCATTTTCACATAGCGCTAATAACCCTAGGGAAAGGTAGGAATCCATATTTATCCGTCAGCTATGGGTAAATAGTAGGGGCGACTGGGATTATTTAACCATGGAGTAGGTAACCAGTGAGGAGAAGGCAATACTCTGAATTTGAAAAAACCTGGAGGTCAAGTCGTTTGATGTGTTTGTGGCATTCCTTGTGCACCAATTATTCCTATCGACTGTGCCAAAATGTGCGGATGATCCAACACAGCCTCACGCCTATATAAAAACACTGTGTAGGTTTGGTTCATCATGGAGATTCCTATAATAGGTGTTTTAAATGAATAAGGTAGTGTAGGAGTTTTCCTTTTTAAAATATCAATATTGTCCATTTATGCGATAGTCCCGTGTTTAAGTATACCTATACCTGAACCAAAAATTAGATCTTTTATTTGCAGCCATGTTGAGGAAATTAGCATCAAAGATCGTCTACTAAAAAATGTAAGATGCGAAAACAAGGATATTTTTATGTACTTTTTAGGAGACGATCTTTGGAATGCATTTCCTCAACAATGGTTCAAAGTAAAATATCTACCCTTTTGGTATCTGTAATGCACATTACTAACACACAACTTTCGCCTTAGATGGACAATTTGAATATTTTTTTAAAAGTGAAAAAATCGACCTACCTCTAATGAATAGCCGTGACTTTCGGAGCCCTTGCAGTCCAAGGTATAATTTCCTAGTTCGACAGACATTTGAACTGAAGATCTTTTTTAGCTTCTATCATAATTTGTTTTTTGTTTTTGTTTTGTTGGGTTTTTTTTTGGGGGGGGTTAACTCTGTAGCTATCATTTCGTTTGAAATGCTCTTGTACATTCTCACAGATTCTTCGCTGCTTTCCCTATTCTTCAGCCATTCCTTCTCTTCTTGATTTTTTGTCTCCAGCTCGTCTCTTTCTGTCTGTCCTGTGAGAACTACTGAAATTGGCGCTCTATTTGTTTCTCTCTCTCCACACCTTTGTTTATATAACGTGTCTGCATTCGTGCACTCCCCGCGTCCAGTCCCTGACTTATCACGTCTGGTGTTCACTTGTACTCAGTTAGTTTCTTTCTTTCTTCTTTTTCTTTTTTTTCTTTCTTTTCTTCTTCTTTTCTCTCTCCTTTTTGTCCCTTTCTTTTCTCTTCCTTTTTCTTCTCTTCCTTCTTTTTTCTTTTCTTTCTTTCTTTTTTCACTTTTCTTTTGTTTGCTAGCCTTATATCATCGGAAAGCCTTAATTTCCCTTACTCTCTTCATCTCACCGTCCAATTGCCGCACTTTTTTTTCTAAATCAAATCTATTATCGATACACTCTATCTTTTCATTGCATACCAGGCGATGTACTGTACCTAACAAATCTTCGACATACTGTTAGGGAATCTATGAAGTGTCGTTGAGGTTATCTCATTTTTATTCATTGCGATATCGAATCACTGCTAACCAGCATTGTTTTGACTTAAGGTCATTCAGCAGCTTATATACGTTGCCGACTCCACCGAAATCACAGAAGTTAAGCAATATGATGCCTGCACAGTGTTTCATCTGGCTGACAATTTATAACAGCAAGTCGTAGCACAATCAGACTAAATACCATACTCAATCAAAGATTTTCTAACATATCTGTAAATTCTAGCCTATTTTTGACATAACATCAATCTGATATTTTTTTCAGACTTAAATCTAATAAATTCTTGACAAATTTTTCTGGCATAGAATCTGTAAATTCTAGCAGTATTTTGACATAGCAGTTCTGATACATTTTTCTTAGTCAATAATATTCTATCCTGTCTTTTTCTGGCATAGAATCTTGTAAAATTCTGGCATATCCTTTCTGACATCAAGTCCCTTTTTTAATACATCACCTCTACGCCACTTAAAAAAATTCAGTAAAATTCTGACATAAAATTTCTGGCACTTTATTTTCTGTAAGTTCTGCATATTTCTGATGTCAATAACATATTTTCCCTGCAGTTCGTAATCTGACGATATTTTTCTGGCACATTCTTTAGAATTCTTGCATATTTTTCTGAGAGTTAATTTTATTGTTTTTCTAGCAAATCAATTTTAATATATTTTTCCTTGAATCATGTTCAGTAAATTCTGAACATTTTTTCTGGCACTTTT
>CM042146.1:82587249-82612042 GCA_023376005.1 Doryteuthis pealeii | reverse complement strand
CAATTCGGTCTCGACCGAGTCACTCCTAGCGGACCAAATAATCACCACTTCATAGGCAACACGCCACTCTCTCTTCTCTCTCTCCTCTCTCTCCTCTCCACCTTACTAACTTATAATATATATAATACTAATATAAATTATATATATAATATCGCATTAACAAGTTGGATTCAGAGTTTCTTTTTTTCTAACTGAGTTGTCTAACCAAGGTTTAAAGTGCCCAGTTTTGCCCCTACTGTTACTCATAGCGAGAATAGTTGGATTATACCTTTCCAAGGGCGCGGTATTAAGGCTATGTGAAATGCAACAGCCTCGCGTTCAATTATTGAACCTCAGGTCACTGAAATCCATTTTCTCTATTCGATAACCATTACACAAAAATACCCTGCGTAAACACTGTATAAGATATAGATTATTTACTAAGCTTAGCTTCAGATGTGACCGGCAAGGCCAGTATCTATTGGGTGGCCAGTGAGAATCGAATCACCTCATCTAACAATTGATCTACGAATCTCAGCTTTGCTACTACCATTACCACGACATGAGGATGTCGGCCAACGAACGATGTTATAAGATATCAGGATAACATATAGACTTAGACATACATCGACTGCACTCCCCTGCAGAGGGTGAGCCCCCCCCAAAAAAAAGTTGTCGTTCCTGGGTACAACACCAAATTACATCCAGTGCGTGAAGGCCCCCACTTCTGAGAACTCCAAATTACAACTGAGCGCAAATAAATGTTACTTGTATAGAGCGGAGAGAGTAGTGTGTATCTGAAGATAGGCAGACAGCGAGTAGTGAGGAGTGAGTATATATATGAGGTAGTATAGTATATGATAGGGTATATATATGAGAGCACAAAAGTAATGGGTTCCTATGTTATTTCCACAGAATTACAAACAGATACAGGTTGGCTGCTTGTTTGATTTTTATCTTTTGGCCATATCAACCCTTGTTGAAGTATGTTTATGCAGAATGACCATTTGTTTTACCTATCATTATTGTTGGGCATTCATTTTTTAAACATCAATATTTGATCGATGTAAATAGATAAAAAAATCACCAGGAACCCCAGAGATGAGACACCTTAACAGGTACTTGCTTATTCCGGGTTGAGGGTGGACCTTCGTAGGTTTAACCCGCGACAGTCACTATTGAAATCGTGTAGGTACTTTTACATTCATGGACTATTCCTAGACATATTGAATTTTCCATAACTAACTACGATTGCCGTCGCCCTAAAACTTACTCTAGACGAGTTCAAAAAAATTAAAATAAAAACTAAAGGAAAGAAAGTACTCTATCCCACCAACATTGCGATCTTGCTCCGCTTGGACGTGCCTCATTTCCATGTTGTGTAAGAACTGCTGGACAGGAATAACCTGGTCGGATGCCCAATCCCTTCTCCAAGGCTCTGCTGAATTCAACGTCTACTAGACCGGTTGCCCATATCAAGATAACAGATGGCCTGTATCACCCAACTACTACCCAACTACTCAGGTAACGAGCGAGCGAATAGTGGGATTCATAACCCATACCAGATGCTTTATATAATGCTAACAGTTCTCGTTTTCAGGATTTGAACCCTGGGTCAAGCCGAATCCACCTTCCACAGCGAATAACCTGAGTCGCGCTACGCTTACGAGTACCTACAGACAGAGTTGACATGTTGTTAAATCAATCAATCAATCAACCAATGATTTTCTGGGAAAAACAGCCCAATAGAAAGCTCCCCCTACGTCTGAATTGAATTATTCTGCGTACAAGCTACAGAATGGTGTATTCTGGTGAACGATCGAACCGTTTACTATGTGATAATGACTTTTAGAGACCCCCCTTCTTAAACCACTGTTTTACGGACAACCCGAACATTAAGCAATTTTTGGTTAAATTAATCAAGACACAAACCAACCCTCACTGTATTCAATTAAGAAAGCTGTAATTTCCATAAACACATGCGGTACAAAAGTACTCTTTCTTAACAACTAATCAGATTCTCACAGCGGTCTAGTCTGTTACTATGCAACAAGAAAGAATTTTAAACCAATTTCATGGAACATGGACCCACCCCTCTCCACAACAAAATACATACCCACAACTAAAATGCAAATCAACAAAACAATAAAAATCAACACCAACAACCCCAAAACAAAAACCAAGAAAAAAGAAAGAAAAAGAAAGAAAACTCCGAAACCGAACAAATAAAATTATATGAAAGAATTAAAAACGACACCAGTCGGTAAACGTCAAATGAGCTGAACAGACAAATGGAGGCGGAGCGGCACGCAGATTAGAGAAAATTGCGCGCTCACATGACCGAGAAACGAGAAGAGAGATGAGAGAGAAAGGCAGAAGAGACGTGAGAGGAGCAGAGAGAGAGCAGAGAGAGAGATAGAGACGAGAGAGAGAGGGGGGGGGTGCAACAAAGTAAGAGCGAACTAGATGCCAACGAAAACAAGAGAGGGAATAAATAAAGTAAAGAAGAAAGCAGAAACGTCTTAAAAGGAATCTTTAAGGGAAAAGGAATAATGCAAATGGATTGTAGTCGGCGACGCTGATCAGAGAATTAACAACTTCAGTGTTTTCAGCAATTCTGCAGTAAAACATGTCTGCGTAAGAACATGTTGCTTTTCTGTACTATAAGAAGTGTGCACTAAATAGGAGTAGTGGGGAGAGAGAGAGGAGAGAGGAAGAGAGAGAGGAGAGACGAGAGAGAGACAGAGCAGAGAGAAGAGAGAGAGGGGGGGATAAAAATACGCCCAACATATTAGCCTTAACAAAAAGGCCCAATATACAAAAGTATTTCAGATGTTACATTGATTAATGAATTAGCGAGAACGAAATATGCGAGAAAAAAACAAAACTGTGGCAGAGAAGAGCTGAAAAGCAACGTACAAAAAATCGGCTGGACACAGAAAATCAAGAGCGACATAGCAGAATCAATAGATACAGTAGCTGATGTAGCATAAAAACGTTGGCCAAGGAAAATTATGTTGTTTTCATCACATCTCATCTGTCTAATCTATCTACATCTACTCTATTCAGGTGGCGCTTTCATTAATCTATCATAGAAGTACAAACTCCTACCAATTGCCTTTTTTTATAAAACGTTAGTTTTCTAAACCCAGGGCTGCTATTTAATCTGAGTTTTACTTTCTTAGTGGAACACATGCATCATACAATCGAGAAAAACGGATATGCTTAGGCATTATTTATATTTATAACTATGCACTCATTAAAAACCTTGTCATCAGCAAAATAAAATTTGCGCTGGGCGCTCACACACGCACATGACATATCTATACATAAATATACATATATAATATACATTATACTATATTCATACCTAATATACTACATATAATATATAATATTATTATATATATAGTATATAATATATATAATATATATATACTATACATTATATACTATATATATATAATACATAGTTATATATATACTATACATATTCATATACGGATTATATAATACATGTGTTATATACTATTATACTATATATATATATATAATTATATTATATATATTATGCATATATATATATATTAATTACTATATATATTGATAAAATATATATGCTATATTAATATATTATACATATGCTATACATATCATATTATATTATATCACTATATATATATGTTATATATATATATATATATATACTATATATATGATATATTATATGTATATATTATATATGCTATACTATACTATATATTATATTACTATATATGTTATACTATTATATATATGTATATATATATATAATTATATCCTATTATATGTACTATATTATATTATATTATATATATGCATAATTATATATATATTATATATATATATATGTGTATACTTTATAATATAATATATTAATATATATATATGTGTATATAATAATGTTATTATAATACTATGTAATCTATACTGTATTATATATATAACTAATCTAATGCTAGGTATACATATATTATCAATATAAGGGTATATATTGCTTATACTATATATATATATTTCTTGATAAGTGAACCTCACGTACTTATACTACTCACTACTCCCTTACCTAACTTCCTATGCCTGAGAACATTTTATGCTATATGCAATATATGCTATTATATATATAGTTAACTATATGATATATGGCATGTGCGACGTGTTCGTGAGCGCCCACGCGCCAATTTTATTCTCTGATGACAAAGTTTTAATGATGCATAGTTTATATATAAATACACGCCTAACAATATCCGTTTTCATGTATATTGTTCACTCTAGAAATTAAAATCCCTATATACCGGGCTTAGAAACACTACTTTTTATAAAAAAGCAAATTGTAGTAGTTTACTTACTTATCGATAATAAATAAAACAACTGAGATAGATAGATAGATAGATAGACAGCATAGATGCCTGATATGAAACAACCATAATTTTCCTTGGAGCCAGAACAGTTTTTTATATCATCATACTGAATATCTATGATCATCCTGATTGTCTCCTGGATTTCTCTGTCCACCTGATTTTTGTCCAGACGCGCTTTGCTTTCAGCTCTTCCTCTGCCACAGTTTTTTTATCTCTTTCCTCACACTATCTTCGTTCTGGGCTAAATCATTCAATCAATTACCACCTTCGAACAATACCTCATTTCTTGTATTTTGTGGCCTTTTGTTAGAGCTAATATGTTGTGCGCGCTTTTATTTTTATCCTCCCCCCAATTCTCTACTCTCTCTCTCTCTCTCTCTCTCTCTCTCTCTCTCTCTCTCTCTCCTCTCTCTCTCTCTCCTCCACACTTACTCCTATTTATCTGCACACTTCTATATATACAGAAAAGCCAACAAATTTCTTACGCAGCACATTTTACTGCAGAATGCTGAAAACACTGAATTGTATAAATTCTCTGGAATCCAGCGTCGCGACTACAATCCATTTTGATTATCCTTTCCCTTAAAGACTTCCTTTTAAGACCGTTTCTCTTTCTTCTCTTACTTTATTATCCCCTCTACTATTCCTCCCTTTCTGATCCTCATCTGTTATCGACCTTACTTTGTATGCCACCCCCTCCCCCTCTCTCTTCTCTCTCTCTCTCTCTCTCTCTCTCTCTCTCTCTCTTCTCTCTCCTCTCTCTTCTTTCTCTCTCTGCGTTTCTCTCATGACGCCATTTTCTCTAACTGCTCCGCCTCCGCCTCATTGTCTTCATTTACGTTTACCACTGTGTCGTTTTATTCTTCATTAATTTTATTGTTCCGGTTCTCGGGAGTTCTTTTTCTTTCTTTCTTTTTTTCTTGTTTTTGTTTTGTTATTTGTTTGTTTTTATTGTTTTGTTTTTTGGTTATGTTTTTTTGTGGGAGAAGGGTGGGGTTCATTCCAATGAAAAATTGTTTAATTCTTTCTTTCGTCTGCAAATAGGTACAACCAGACTAGACGCCTGTATCTATTTTTAAAAAAAAGTACTTTTCTTACCCATTTTTTATTGCTCTCTCATCTTCTTAATGAATTACAGTGAGGGCTTGTTTGTGTCTTTGATCAATAACAGAAAAATTGCTTAATGTTCGGTTGCAGTATAAAACAGTGCGTTAAGAAGGGGCGGCTTCGTACAAATCATTAATCACAATTAGTAAGTATCGATCTACACCAGATACACCATTCTGTAGCTTGTACCAGATAAATTCAATTCAGATAGGGGGAGCTTTCTACTTGGGCTGTTTTTCCCAGAATCATTGATTGATTTGATGACATCTGATTTTAACAACATGTCAAACCTGTTCCTGAGGTACTCGCTGCGTAACGGTTCATTCGCATGTAGAAGTGGATCGGCCTACCCATCTTGGTTCAAATCCTGAAACGAGGACTGTTAGCATTATATAATCTGCATCTGTATGGGTATGAATTCCACTATTCGCTCTCTACCTAAGTAGTTGGGTAAATAGTTGGGTATACAGGCATCTTTAATCTTGATATGGGCAACCGGTCTAGTAGACTTTGAATTCAGCCAGACCTGGAGAGGGATGGGCTCCACCAGGTTATTCCTGTCCACATTTTACACAACATGAATAGCACCTCCACGACCAAACCATGTTGTGGGAAACTACTTTTCTTTCCTTATTTTATTTAATTTTTTAAACTCGTCTAAAGTATAAACTGCAATCTCAGTAGTGAAATTTCATTTTCTGGGCAATTCCATGAATGTAAAGTACCCCTTCATCGCGTTAAACAACTAGGTCCACCCTCATACGAATAGCAGTACTTGTTAAAGAGTTCCATCTCTCGGGGTCTTATTTTTTAATCTATTACAATCGATCAAAAAAGTGTTTTAAAAATGAATAATGCCCCAACAATAATGAATAAAACAAATGTCATCTGCATAACATAACTCAACAAGGGTTAGATATGCCATAAATCCAAAACAAGCAAGCCAACCGGTATCTGTTGTAAAATTCTGTGGAAATTAAATAGGAACCACTTTTGTTAAGCTTCTCAATATTATATATATATATATATATATATTTAATATAATATATTACTCCGGTGCTTGCTCTATTTAGATAAAATTACTGTTGCTCTTACAAGAACATTATTGCGCTCATTTATTGAAGTTTCAGAAGTTGCCATCACCACTGGATGTAATTTGGTGTTGTACCCAGGACACAACTTTTTTTGGGGGGGGGCTCACCCCTCTGCAGGGAGTTGCAGTTCGATGTATTTTCCTAAAGTCTTAAATTGATTATCCTTATATCTATATACTGTTGGGCACCTCATGTAGTGTAATGGTTAGCAAGCTAGATTCGTAGACAATTGTTAGTGAGTTCGATTCTCACTGGCCACCCAATTAATCTGGCCTTGCGCCACATCTTAAGCTAAGCTTAGTAAATAACTTATCTATACATGTTATACAGGTTTGTGTGTAATGGTTTATCGTCATAGAAAATGGATTTCAGTGACCTGAGTCTCAAATCATTGACGAGGCTGTTTGCATTTCACATAGCCTTAATACCCTTGGGAAAGTTATGAATCCAACTATTTCTCGCTATGAGTAACCAGTAGGGCAAACTGGGCACTTTAACCTTGGTTAGACAACTAGTCTAGAAAAAAAGAAAAACTCTGAATCCAAACTTGTTAATATATATTATATATATATATATATATATTATATATATAATATATATATTAGAGAGAGATGAGGAGATGAGAGAGAGAGAGAGAGTAGTGGCGTGTGGTAATGGTTATGGTCGTAGGATGGACTCGTCGAACCGAGATTCAAATCCTAGACAACGCTGTTTGGCTTTCACATAGCGTTAATACCCTAGAGAGAAAAAGGTTAGGAATCCATATAATTATCCCTACCAGCTATGTAAAATAGTAGGGCAGACTGGGATATTTAACCATGGATAGGTAACCAGTCGAGGGAGAAGGCAAACTCTGAATTTGAAAAATCCTGAGGTCAGTCGTTTGATTGGGTTTGTGGCATTCCTTGTGCACCAATTATTTCCTATCGACTGTTGCCAAAAATGTGCGGATGGTCCAACACAAGCCTTCACCACTATAAAACAAACACTGTGTAGGTTGTTCACTTGGAGATTCCATATAGGTTTAATGAATAGTAGTGTAGGTCGATTTTTCACTTTTTTTAAAATATCAAATTGTCCATCTATGCGTAGTCGTGTGTTTAGATTACTTGAATACTGATTACCAAAAATTTAGATCTTTTATTTGCCACCATGTTTGAGGAAATAGCATCAAAGATCGTCTTACTAAAATGGTAAGAAAGCTCTTTATAAAGGCTAATTATGCGAAACAAGGATTAGTTTAGTACATTTTAGGAGACGATCTTTGATGCCATTTCCTCAAACAATGGTTCAAGTTAAAATATCTAATTTTTGGTATCTGTAATCACTATGCTAACACACAACTTTCGCCTAGATGGGACAATTTGATATTTTTAAAAGTGAAAATCGACCTACCCTAATGAATAGGCGTACTTTCGGAGCCCTGTACCCAAGGTAAATTTCCTAGTTCGACAGGACATTTGAACTGAAACTTTTTAGCCTTTCTATCAGATTTGTTTTTTGTTTTTTGTTTTTTGTTGGGGTTTTTTTTTTTTGGGGGGGTTACTCTGTAGCTATCATTTCGTTTGAAATGCTTTTTACATTGCTACAGATTTCTTCGCTGCTATTCCTATTCTTTCACCATTTCCTTCTTCTCGATTTTTCCCGCTCGTCTCTTCTGCTGTCTGTGAGAATTCTACTAAATTGGCGCTCTTTTGTTTCTCCACACCTTTGTTATTATATTACGTGTCTGACATCGCCACCCGTCAGTCCCTGATTATCACGTCTGTTCACTTGTACTTCTAGTTAGTTCTTTCTTTCTTTCTTTCTTTTTTTTCACTTTTCTTTTTTAGCCTACATCGGAAAAGCCTTTAATTTCCCTTTACTCTCTCTCTCTCCACCGCCAATTGCGCACTTTTTTTCTAAATCAATCTATTTATTCGATACATCTATCTTTTCATTGCCATACCAGGCGATGTAAATGTTACCAACAAAATCTTCGACATAATGTTAGGGAAATCATAGAAGTGTCGTTTGAGGTTTAATCTCTTCTTATTATTTAGCGATACGAATCAGCTTCAACAAATTGTTTTGACTTACGTCAAATCACGCTTAATACGATCCCACCAATCACAGAAGTTAAGCGATTATGAGCCCTGCTACAGTGTTTAGATGGTGACAATTTAGTAACAGCAAGTCCTGTAAACAATCAGACTAAATACCATACTAAACAAAGATTTCTAACATATTTTGTAAATTCTAGCATATTTTTCTGACATAATCAATTCTGATATATTTTCAGACTTAATCAATAAATTCTGACAAAATTTTTCTGGCATAATCTGTAAATTCTAGCATATTTTTCTGACATAGTCAGTTCTGATACATTTTTTACTTATTCAATAAATTCTGACATATTTTTCTGGCATAATCTGTAAATTCTGGCATATCTTTCTGACATAGTCATTTTTTATACATTTTCGACTTATTCAGTAAATTCTGACATATTTTTCTGGCACTTTCTGTAAGTTCTTGCATATTTTTCTGATAGTCAATTTTTAACATATTTCCTGGGCAAGTTCAGTAAATTCTGACATATTTTCTGGCACATTCTTTAATTCTTGCATATTTTTCTGAGAGTTAATTTTAATATGTTTTTCTAGCATAATCAATTTATAATATATTTTCCTGACATGTTCAGTAAATTCTGACATATTTTTCTGGCACTTTTCTTACATATTTTGCTGGATAGTCAAATTTTAATATATTTTTCAGACATGTTACAACGAAAATGTGTGCATGTTAACCCATTTACCATAACACAATGATAATACTTTTGAAAAGAGGGAGATGGCAATATCAAAAGTGTTATCAATAAATCAGGTGCCCTAACGAGCAGAATACTCGATATGGAAACTTCATTAACTTTGCCAATTTACCGGGAGTATTCTACATAACCTTATTTTTTTTAATATTTTCTCATACCACATACGGTAATTGGTCGATATAAACACGTTTAAAATTCAATAATACAGCTATACGCTCACTTTACGGACATTGATTTACCTCAGAAATTACGGAATTGTCCTGGCTGGTGGATGGATTTTATGACATGTCAATACGTTTTTTAAACAAATTTGGTAGAAATAATTTTCATGTTAGATATCATTAACAATATAAGAAATTATAAAACCCAGCTTTTGTTAAAAACCGTATGCAAATTAACCACATCATATATTATGTAAAACTATTTCTTAGTGATATATAAGACACATTGCATTGATTTTAAACGCACTAATATCATGGGCTGTTTTGAGGCAAATCTAACACAGATTTTATAAGACATCGTTAATAAATAAGATTTATTCTCATGAATTAAGGATTTGACTATAAATTAAATACTCACTATTTGATGTAAGTACACTTCTGCACACACCACAAATAACAAAACACACAATAACAATACAAAGACATGCACAAGGCAAGCCAACAAAACTTCCGCATAAACCATAGTTGCTCTTAGTTTAGGTGGTTGAATGTGCATCAACTCCAATTTTTTCATTACGACATATCCAGAACTTCCAAAACCCAAGTTTGTCTGGCCATGCCCAATTACCCATAGTGCTTTTATATTCTTGAAGAGTTAGCCTTTCTCTAGTAGCTCCAACCCATCTGGCCAACAAAAACCCCAATTTTTTCACGAATTCCCCACAAGGACACCACACGCCCGTTTTAGAGGAGCTGACCGGCTTGCTTTTCGAACGCTAAAAGAACGGAAGACAGTCGGCGGTCCTATATACTAGTCAAGGGAAAGGGTACCGTTAGTATATTAGGCATGGCCTTCCTTCAATATGTGTTTAACAAAAATAAAGTTTTTCTTTACTTATCTTTATAAACTTGTACCTACTATTGATAAATAAATTTAATTTCTTTCTTTCTTATTCTCCTAACCAAAAATGGGCTCACTATTTTCTTTTTTTTTGCTGTACTTTCAGTTTCTTGGGTTTTTGTTGTTTGATTTTACTCCATCGTCAAATATTCTACATTAATTAAAATACTCATTGAAAAATTTTGACGGTATTGTGACGTTAAGCAGTGATATGCCGTAAACAAAACAACCAATCCTCTTCCTTTGTTTTGAAAAGGTTTTTCATAGAATCTTCCTTTACGTCAAACGTAAGCTCCCTTTTAGTACTTTGATTTCTGACCATACTTTATACCTCACTTTACGAAATCTCGCTATACGAAATTAGGAACGATTATTAGTTCGTAAAAAGCGAGGTATTTATGTATAGATTTTTTCTTAGTTTTTTTTTTTTCTATACAGATGCCAGACATGTTTTGTCTGTCTGTTCGGGTTTCTGTCTAACTACCTTAGATTAAGTGCCTACCACCTGCTTACCTGTCACTCAGCCAGCCCTCCCTACTTACTCGTTTTAGTTTCTCATTGTGATTTTGATCATGTTTGTTTTCTTTCTTCTTTTTTTATTTTATTTTTTAAATAGCTTTTTTTATAATTCTCAATGAGGTTGTATCTTTCTTTTCAATATTCATTTCTTTTTCTTTTCTTTTTCCTTTTTTTTTTTCCTTTTCCTTGTTCTTTCCTTTTTTCTTTTCCCTTTTCTTTGTCTTCATTTTTTTAAAAGAAATTGCATTTCCCTTGGTTTACTTCTTAATATTTTTAAAAAAAAGTTCAGACTTTCTGAGCAAAAAAAATGTACGCGGTTCCTGTCGGTGAGTCATCCCAGTGCAGTCTGCTTAGCAGGGTCTACATCTATATCCCTGTTTGTCTACATGAGTAGGTGCGTAGAGTGGGGGCGTTTTTCGATTTAAGGTGTAAGTAAAAGTGTACGTGTTTGCATGTTATTTACACGGTATGACCTGTTACTCCTTAGTAGTACGCAGGTGGTGTAAAAACTGCACATTAGTTGTTTGGTTGGTTTAATGGCATACATCAAACCCTTGTTGATTATTCAATGCCGAATCATTTTTTTTAGATATAGATGATTTGTTTAAAGAAATAATTTCATTTAACTTTTACTAGTACACAATAAAAAACACCCTCCGGGCGATGTTGTGAAATAGATTTTTTAAAACGTGATGGGTAGGGAGTTAAAAAAATTCAATGTCAGCGAGTTTGTTACCCTAAGTAAGTAAAATCATCAAATTCATTAAAGGATTAAAAAAATAAAACAATTTGAATGTAAACTTTAAATATGTATTTAAAATAAAACAAAACTATATATAGATATATAATACCAGTCATGTATTTATTAAAACTTGTTTTAAAAAACAATGAGGACTGTCTAATGTTGCATTTTTCGAATTTTGAGTGTATTATTCTAGTTTGATGATTTTGGGTAATGTGACGTAAGCAGTGACGTAATTTTGGTTACAGACAAAAAACGGAAGCGAATCTCCATTATTAATAGATAATTAGAAGATGTGTATTAAATTGGTTTGAAATAATTTTCGTTAACTTCATATGTATTAATAGATTAATAGAAAACAATTCCTGTTAGCTTCATGTTCATTAATAAATACTGGTGGCTGTGCCTTATCCACCGCCTTCAAGTACCTACACGATAAAAAGGTTCAGTGTTTGCCATAAGAGCAATTTGAAGAATACGAATCGGTGACAATCATATAGAGTGCTGGGGCTTGACATGGCCAGCCCATTCTACGTGGTTAGTGCACTGGCCTTGTATTTTGCTAAAAGCCTCCGATGAATTTCAGCCCCTGACACTCCTCCGATCAGAGAATTCGGGCCTCTGCTCTTTGATCTTCCTTGGTGATACTACTAGCGGAGCGGCCATGTTTACACTGTAAAGACAGCAAGCAATGGCGCGATCAAACTCAAACTTTCGATCATGACCAACCAAGTACCTAATATGTGCAATAATAAATATATGTTATGGTAAAAGTGATGATAATCTTTTACTCTCCCCTTGTATTTGTATTCTAAGACAACACGGTTTACTGGTTTTGCGCGAAGTGAAACTATACAGCTTCTGCTGGATTCGAACTCGGCTCGTCGATTCCATAACAGTTACGACACTTTGCACCTTGAAATTTTCTATATTACTATCTCTCCCTCTCTCCTCTCTCTCTTCTCTCATTATATATATATATATATAATATATTATATATAGTATAATATATATATAAATATATTCATAATCTCTCTCAACACCCTTTCATGGTCTGTTGAGTTTTTTCTCGAGTCCTTTGTAAATAAATATGCTCTGTATTAATCTAAAAGAGTGTTATTATACGAACATTGTGCTCTTTTTAGTGATTAAGACTTCACTGTATTATACATACTGGATCATACAATAATGTACAGCATATCTTACAAACTCACATATAGATATCATCCCTCATACCAAGTTTTGGATACCTCCATCTATATATATATATCTATATATATATAATATATATATTATGATAGTATATATATATATATATATAATATTAAATTTACGAGAAAAATTATGCTGACTTGAATATAATGATTGATTCTATTTAGGCTCTTTCTTTTTTCATATAAATATCGTAAAAAAATCACTCTTATTTTTTTTTTAAAAGATGTTCACACATAAAGACACATAATATCTTTTTTCTTCATCTTCTTGGAGAGCTTTAATATGAATATATATTGATAATTATGATATAATTATAAACTTGAAGAAAAAAAAAGGCTTAGAACTCGAATGATGTGTGGCAGTTAAAATTAAACTATAGAACATATATATATATATATATACATATGTGTGTTACTATATGATGTATATGGCCGTGTGTGTGTGTGTGTGTGTGTGTCGTAGTGCTTTGTGTGTGTGTGTTGTAGTTGTGTGTACGTGTCGCGTGTATAGGCCGTGGGCGTTTCGCTAGCATTTAGAGACGTTAAACGGAACAATATAAATTTAATAAATACGTAATAAAACAAACTAATAACATACTAAACTTACAAATATTCAAAATGTTCAACACTTTCAACAGAAAACATATTAGATGAAAAATAAAACAATAGTTTTTTTTTCTGGATTTAAAGAAAAAAACATAACGGTTCGATTCGATTATACCCTTGAAAATGTCCAACAATAGTGGAATGTTCTCGAGAAAAAATTCAAAGTAAAAAAATTCAGGAAGATGTTTATATAAAACTGATACCAGCTTAAGGTATTTTGTAAGACGACACAAAAAACTTCTTTAAAAAAAAAACGTGTCTGAAGTCTCTCATGAAGCATGCTATATATATATATATAGAGAGAGAGAGACAAACAGACAGACAGAGGCAGAGACAGACAGAGAGACAGAGAGACACAGAGACAGAAACAGAGAGGTAATACATATATTGACAGAAAATTGACATTTATATATATATATATATATATATATATATATATATATATATATATTGACAGATAATATACGTTTTTTCGCCAGTAACGTGTTACAATAACGTTTTTGTTTTCTGTAACAATTCCCCTAACGACTGCAATATATCTATCGGATTTCTTTATTTAAGAGAAGTTTTTTCAATGCTCTCTCTCTCTCTCTCTCTCTCTCTCTCTCTCTCTCTCTCTCTCTCTCTCTCTCTCTCTCTCTCTCGTCTTGTAATTGTAGTATGTCACAGTATTTATACTCTATATATCACTAATATCCCCCCTACCGATCTACCAATTTATGTGATTACTATTCAAACGTCTATATAATTCCCTAGATTCTAGACAACTAATCTGTGTACGCACACTGTTATATGTCTTCATTGTTCGTTGATTAATTTCTTCTTCTTCTTCTTCTTCTTCTTCTTCTTCAGTCAAATGATCTACTTATCTATTCGTCTGTCCTTCAACTATTCATTTTCTCTTTGCCTGTCTATTATTTTCTAAATTCCCTCTTCCCTACCAGCTCCCCAGCGCGCCACTGTCTCGACCTGCCACGTTGTTAACATCTCCCTATTATGTTCTATGAGAGAATACAAGCCAGTTCGCTGTCTTTGAATTGTAAAGAAGCAAATCAATCAGCTGTTTACTGTCTGTTCATTAACAAATCGCGTATTTAGCGTTGTCGTCTCGCTTTGTGAGCTGATGATCTACGAGCGTCGGGTTCGAGACACAAGAGATTTACGACATTGTGCAACGTAAGTACAAAAACGGAGATAGATAGATAGATTGATAGATAGATATCAAAATATTGAGATATAGTTATTTACTAAGTTAAGCGCCCAGTGAGAATCGAACTCACTAACAGTAGTCTGCAAATCTAGCTTGCTAACCATTACACCACGTGAGGTGCCCAAAATATTGAGATATAGATTAAAAGTCTGAAATATATATATAGATAGATAGATAGATATGAAAATATTGAGATAGATATTAAAACTCAGAGGTGGATATTAAAACTCAGAGATAGATAGATAGATAGATAGATAGATAGATAGAACAGAGTAAGCTAACAAACTAGATTAATAGATTCTTGCCAATTTTGGGAAAATAAATATTTATCAAATGATATAACATAGATGATAGCTATGAACAATATATATATATATATATATATATATATATATATATATATATATATATGTGTGTGTGTGTGTGTGTGTGTGTGTGTTAGCATCCTTCCGTCTACTGAAGACGATGGCGTAATGTCCATTTTTTATATGCAACTGCGTGAGTGGCTGAACAGACCAATTCTTGAATGACAGGCTCTGGAGCAGTGACTGCAAACAAACAGTTATGCTTGCTGGAGTTGCTGTTGTCTCTCCTTCCTTTTGGCTCTCTTTTCCGTGGCGGCTTTTTTCTTCTCTTTTCACTCTTTTTTGTTCCTTTTCTTACGAGGAGTCGCATGGTCTTCTGCACAAGCCTCCCATGTGTTTGGTGTTAATGTGGCATGTCTTCATATATATATATATATATATATATATATATATATATATGATAAGTTGTAAACAAGGTTTGTTTAGAATGGCTTTTTGCCGATAATTTTTGGGAGAATAAGTGCTTAATTGGAGTCGTACCTAATTTTGAAAATTAATTAATTAATAATGAATTAGGCGGGAATACCTATTAAATTTATGGCTAAACAAATCGAGAAAAATCAATTTCTGCATGTACATTTCGGCCTATTAGGCCTCATCAGCAGAGCTATAGATCGGAAGACCGCCCTGTGCGTGATTTGAAACCGGACTGCCAAGCTGACAGGCCGATCTCATAACCCCTACACTAAACGAACTTCTTAGATTTTATGATTTGTTTAGAGTAGGTTAATATTCCTCTTCTAGTGACTTTTATTACACGACGATATGATAAGTTGTAAACAAGGTTTGTTTAGAATGGCTTTTTGCCGATAATTTTTGGGAGAATAAGTGCTTAATTGGAGTCGTACCTAATTTTGAAAATTAATTAATTAATAATGAATTAGGCGGGAATACCTATTAAATTTATGGCTAAACAAATCGAGAAAAATCAA
This sequence comes from Doryteuthis pealeii, assembly GCA_023376005.1. Lineage (NCBI taxonomy): Eukaryota > Metazoa > Mollusca > Cephalopoda > Myopsida > Loliginidae > Doryteuthis > Doryteuthis pealeii. Next base: position 82,596,006 of record CM042146.1, on the reverse strand, counting down.
TCTCTATATATATATAAGAGAAAGGAAATTAATCCGACGGTATAAGTATAGATAAAAGGATATGAAAACACACAATATGCTGTTAAAGTGAATATAAAGTGAATATGATATAAAATGTTTTCACTTTAATAGCATATTGTGTGTTTTCATATCCTTTTATCTATCTATCTATCTATCTATCTATATATATATATATATATATATATATATATATATATATATATATATATGTAGTGTCTTAACTAATTGGTTTCAGGTCCTGTTGTTAGTCAAAACCAACGCAAATCTTTTCTCCTATTCTGTAATTTCAATTAAGTTGTTCTTGATTCGTGCAATAAAAGAAAATTTTGAATTATTTATTAGATAATTGCTACAAACAGGCCATGTAACTCGAAAACAAGAATAAAGCGATATGTTTGTGTGCGTGTGTATTGGTAATATCGTGTGCTATATTTATAAGTAAACAGTGCTCAATATTGTTCATAGAACATTTATATCTAAGTTAGGGTAGCGTGGACATGAAGTCAAGGGTCTTTGGTTACTGACAGTTTCTTGACAATGTGATTTTAAAAACAAATGCATATATATATATATATATATATAATATATATATATATATATATATAAGCTAGGGTAGCGTGGACATGAAGTCGCTGGGCGTTTGATAACTGGCAGTTTCTCACCTATGCAATTATCAAACCAAGCGGCTGCTTTTTTTATTTCCCTTATATACTCTAGTGTGGTGGTTTGTAGGTAAGGGTGATTCGTTTTTGGTTTCTGTTGCATGCGGGAAATATTGACTTTTTCTTTTTATATATATATATATAATATATATATATATATATATATATTATGTGATAGAGCAATATGAATGGAAATCATATATATATATATATATATATATATATATATATATGACAAGTATTTTAATATATAAAATATTATGAGAATTCATATATATATACACACACACACACACACACACACACATATATATATATATATATATATATATATATATATATATATATATATATATTACAAGCGCTACCACTGAAAATCTCTTACCCCCATTGTTGGCTTTGACGATGTGTCCAAATCGTAACCATAGATCCGAACCATCACCTGATCGCATATCTACTACCATTCTAGGCGAATGTCATTTTTTTTTTTTTAGTTTCTGTGAACATTAAGCTCTTATCAAAAGATTTTACATTTATATGTAAAATGAATTAAACTGCGAAATGAGATATGCATCAGAAACTTTCATTTCTCCGACTATTTTTATAATTCCATCTTTTTTGCCGGCTATTCATCTCCGTCTGAGGAGGTGTTGAAAAGTATATAATTAGCGACATGAAGTTATCTTGAATCTTCAATTACTGCGCAGTCCGTAAAAAAAATCTCCAGAATTCTTTAACTGGATTCCAGAAATTCATGGCTACAGAACCGAGCAGTTCACATACACACATATACAGCAAAATGCAGAGACAGAGTATGAGGAGAGGATGATGAGGGGTTATTACTTGCTAACTCTTTTGCTTGTTTCTCGCATCTTCTCTTGTTGGGCTGTTTTTCTTGGGCTGGTTCTCCTTTCCGGTTGGTTTGGGTATCTGTGCATTCTTATTTTAATCAATCAAGAAAACTTTGTTGTTATTCTTTAAGTCTTTATTACGAACAAGCCCCAGCTCATGACCGCGTGATGAAAGCGACATCTCGAGAGCCGAGCACAGCATTTTCTCTCGGCTAGTAACTGGTCACAACTAAACTAAAACTTAAACTAATGTCTCACATTTCTACTGGCACGTTTTTACAATCACTCCTAACCCCAGCGGCTAGGGTAATTTTCCACTGACCCCCCGTTATGTTAAATCTAACAAACTCTGATTCATAATATCTATCTACAGTACGTGCATAATTCATAAGCTACCTATGAATTATGTAACACACACTCATTTATATTAATGTTCGTTCATAAATAGAAGTGATGGTGGAATGGAGCAGTTTGCGTATTATTATCTCTAATGCCCTTAGTTTGGTTTGATTTGATTTGGTTTCTTTGTTTAATGGCATATCAATCTTCGTGGGCTATTTAATGCCAAAGCCATCCTTATAGAAGAGCAGAAGTGGTAGTATTTAACCCATAGCTTGGAGATGAGAGGGTTCAGACCTTTCCCAAAGGTAAAAGTGAACGTTTGTTTGGTTTGGTTTGCTTTGTTTTGTTTTACGGCATATCAAACTCAGTTGGTCATTTAATGCCAATAAAGTTTTTAAATTCATTCTTAATAGATACTCAAATTTTTTTATTTAACCCATAGATGGGATCCTAACAGGTACTACCAGTCCGGGTCAGAGTTGACCAACGATCAATGGAGATGAAGGGATGCTCCACATTCCCCAAACCTCCAGAACTGGAACCTCACCATCAGATAGAGTTTAACGTCATTCTCAGGACATGAAGACACTCAGCCACCGCCTTCTAGCACATATATGATAAAAAGGATTGAAGCTTTCCATAATGGCAATAGGGTGTATATATATATATATATATATATATATATATATATATATATATAAGTAATTTGCTTGAAGCATTATTAAGTATGTTATAATATATTAATGATTTGAAGGCAATTACAATGCGTATAAAAAAATAAAAAAAAAAACAATAAAATAAAACAAAAATAACATCTTTTTGTTTTATTTTTTATACGCATTGTAATTGCCTTCAAATCATTAATATATCATAATATATATATATATATATATATATGCACAGAGCTATATATATATATATATATATATATATATATATATATATATATATATATATATATATATATATATATATAGGGTGACCAAAACCAACAGGTCTGACCTTCCCAAAAAAAGTATATTTTTGGGGATCACCCTAAATATATATTTTTTTTTTTTGCTTAGTAACACAAGGACATTTGCTTATTATTTGACGAATGTAAGTTTTGCTAGTCGGTCAACACTGGAGTGTTCGTGTGTTGGAGTGCATAAGAGAATGTCACTTATGACTTCGTCCTTACTTCATCAACAGTGCTCAGCATGTCTTGCTCGTCTTTCTTGAATGGTTTTTGAGATGGGGGGCAAGTGGTTGTACAGCAACTGTTTTGTAGGCTGCTGCTTCCGGATTATTTCAAAAACAGGGGACGGCGATCTCCGGCCGCGGGCCATATCCGGTCCTCGAGTGGTTTTCGTCCGGCTTGCCAACCTAACAGCTGGACTCTGACTATCCAATTAGTATCGAATAGAGATACAGTAGTTCGATTCGAATTAACCCATTAAAGACCAGAGGCAAATATTTTTTATTTAAACCTTTTAAAAAGACAGTTTTTGGACAGAGCGGTTTGAGTCCGAGAAAAATTATTTGCATTATATTTAATATCATAGCCCTTCACTGAGACACCGCATAGATAATTGGAACCCTCTTTCCAAAAGGTTGCCGATCCCTGTTCAAAAACAACATGCGGTAATAGTTTCCATCTAGCTTTTTTTCTCCGAGCGTTTCGATAGTATCCAAGAGGTGCAACCACACAATAGTACTGACATGGCTACAGCGTTATATTTTATCAGAAAGATTAGATTTTCATATATTCGAAAGCTTGGCAATAGATGTCCATTCTTTACCAATACGTACATTAACATACCATTCAATTACACTTCTACTTGAAGTAAAACTTCGCAGTAAAATATTTTTCGGTTCTAATTCAATTAGATTTTCTTGTCAGTAAATTTAATTTTCATGTCGTTAATTAAGAAATATTTTGGCAGACTCTCTTCTCTGTCACACGTCACGTTATCTTTATTTGTTTTTCTTTGCTGAAGAATTTGGTTGGATTTTACGGCATACCAACCCTTGTTGGGTTATTTTATCTGGAAGACGTTTGTTTTATTCAATCTTGTTGGGTATTACATTTTTCTTATAAACTCATTTTTAAAACACATTTTACGGCATAGCAACCCTTGTTGGTTTTATTTTATACCGAAGACGTTTGTTTTATTCATTCTTGTTGGGTATTACATTTTTTAGAAACTAATTTTTAAAACATATTTTACGGCATACCAACCCTTGTTGGATTATTTTATACCGAAGACGTTTGTTTTATTCATTCTTGTTGGGTATTACATTTTTTTAGAAACTCATTTTTAAAACATATTTTACGGCATACCAACCCTTGTTGGATTATTTTATACCGAAGTCGTTTGTTTTATTCATTCTTGTTGGGTATTACATTTTTCATTTAAACTCATTTTTTAAAACATGTTTTCAAACTTATTTTTATCTGTTTAACCCATAACTAATAAGTGCTACCACCTATTCAGTCAGAGTGGACATGGCATCAATTGGGGCGAAGGGTTATTCCAAACTCCCCAGAGATCGAGAATTGGAACCTCACAATTAGAAGCAGTGAAACATCTTACCTAGGACACTAAGACCTTTAGTCACCGCCTTCTAGCACGTATATAATAAAAATGGTTGGGGGTTTGGCATAAGAGCAATACGGTCGGGATAGCGTTTCATGTGATTAGCCTATTGATCGCTGAGGGCATCTCCGACTGTCCGTGTAGCCCAAGTAACGGCATGTTGCTCAGCTACCAGCTCAGCTCCTTAAGCATCACGGGTCGCCACCCACGGTCAACAGGTCCCCTGCCCCACACTATTGGGGCAGGGGAGTTCTTAACCTTCTAAAGAGTCAGTGTATTCTACAGCCCCAGCCGACGCTTTGTTTCCTGATGAAGTATAATTTAATTGGCTAGTCATATATATTAAATGTATGGCTGCACCACTTGGACTCTAACAAAACTCCTAGATAATAAACTTGACGGTAGCTGCACAAGAATGCTATGTGTGATCTTAAACAAATCGTGGAAACAACACCCCACAAGAAAGCACCTGTACGGACACTTGACTCCGAACACACAAACCATCAGAGTGAGACAAACAAGACATGCCGGACACTGTTGGAGAAGCAAAGATGAACTCATAAGCGACGTTCTCCTGTGAAAGCCAGCACATGGGAACGCCAGTGCAGGCCGTTCATCAAAGACCTAAATTAACCAGCTCTGTACGGATACTGGATGCTACGCAGAGACAATGAATGATAGGCACGGTTGATGATGATGATGGTGATGATGATGATGATGATGATGATGATTCATACTAAAGTGTATTTCTTTGATGTTATTTTACTGGTTTCTTGTTCCTTTTTGTATTTTTTTGTTTCTTTTGATGTTTATCGGAAGAGTACATTTTAAAGTAAGATCAGGTTGCCTTTACAAGGAATAATTTTAGTATTTCATGAGGATGCGCACCTACGTAACGGTTATCAGCGTAAGGAAATGGAATCGGTGACATGAGTTCAAATCCTGTTTGCGTTGGGAAAGGTAGGAATCTTTCTATTCTGCCTCTGGCTATGAGTAAATGTTAGTGTAGACTGGGCTCTTTAGCTTTGATTAAATAGATAGATAGATAGATAGATAGATAGATAGATGCATATATGTGCTTGAGGAGTAGCTGTTAGAGTTGTGTATTTTATACTAACGTCCATTGTATGAAAACCTCGTGTAGTATAACGGTACAGTTTCTTTGTTTAATGCCATATAAACCTTCGTGGGATATTTAATGCCAAAGTTATCCTTGTAGAAGAACAGTAGCTAGGGAATGAGGAGGCTCGTAATTTTCCTAAATGTATTAGCCTCAAAGGGAACGTAATAGCGCGACTAGAGTTCGAACTCGTTTACAAAGATATCGCAGTCTAATACGTTAGCCACTACACCACGGGGACTCCTCCATTCCAGGTTAGTATTTCATTCTTAGTGAGTTTTCAACTCACATGCCAAACTTGAATTTCGACCACAGGTAAAAATATAGATTTTAGAATGCTGATCTTCAAGGAAAGTAGGCCATTTTAGAATATTGATTTTATGGGATGCAGGTCATCCCAAGTTGAAATATTGGCGCAACACAATCGTCCCTAATAACCCGTATTGTTTTGCCTTTTCCTTGTAACGTACTAAGCTAACCTGAATAAATATATACTCCTTTATAGGTACAGATACGAAGCGGTTGAGGTAGAGAAAGAGAGAGTGAGAGAAAGCGGGAGAGGGGAGATTCCTAATTAGTAGATTGCTTGGGGCTAGTATTTTCGTAATGACTCTGATAGTCGTCTCAAACACGACAGATCAAATGAAAGCCAATTGAAAAGGATAGACAGAAGATGCGGACACCAGTGGAAATCGCTAGAAACAATAGCATGATTACATTATGGGAATTATATTCAGTTGTGACTCTTTCTTCTGCTGCTTCATAGTCCTCTATACATACTACCCACTCAATCTTCACCCCCCCCCTCCTCTCTCTCTCTCTCTCTCTCTCTCTCTCTCTCTCTCTCTCTCTCTCTCTCTCTTCTCTCTCTCTCTCTTACAGTCAGTCCCTCTAGTTTGAAGCCAGTTGAATTGTTGTATACTTTCATTTTTTCTTGTCACATTTTCACGTCGGCTTCACTCCTCTCTCTCTCTCTCTTTCTCTTTCTCTCTCCCCCCCTCTCTCTCTCTCTCTCTATATATATATATATATATATATATATATATGCTATTTTATATATCTTTTACCTCTCTCTTTCTCTAACTCCCCCTCTCTCTCTCTCTCTCTCTCTCTCTCTCTCTCTAATTTATCCTTTTTCTTTCAAACATCTTCTTTATTTATTTTCATTAACCCCTCTCTCTCTCTCTCTCTCTCTCTCTCTCTCTCTCTCTCTCTCTCCTTTCTCTCTCTCTCTCTATCTATCTATCTATCTATCTTCCTTTTCAATCACTCTCTTTTCGTTCCTGTTTCTTTCTCCTCTGTTTCTTTCTTCTCCCCATTCTTTTTGTCACTCTTTCTTCAACTCTCTCTCCCCCCCCCTCTCTCTCCTCTCTCTCTCTCTCTCTCTCTCTCTCTCTCTCTCTCTCGTTTTCTCTTTCTTCTCTCCTCTTCTCTCTCTTTTCTTTCTTCCTTTCTCTCTTTCGACTTTTCTTTTCTCTCTCTCTCTCTCTCTCTCTCTCTCTCTCTCTCTCTCTCTCTCTCTCTCTCTCTCTCTCTCTCTCTCTAGCTGTATATTTGACTTCCTCTTTTTAAATCTATCTGCTGATGACTAAATTCGGTATCCTTTTCTATAGCTCTCATTCGATGCTTACACTCTACTGTCTTTTTTCTTCTTCTGGTTAATACATGTGTACCTCTACCAATCCGTCTCTGGCTTTTCCTCTCTTCCTTTAATGCCTGCGCACTCAAAATTATATGTCGAAATAATTACCTGCGTCAATTAATGAGAAAGTGAATGTTGGAGACAAAGACAAAGACAAATAAATAACAGACAAAACAAAATGATTCTATATATATATATATATATATATATATATATATATATATATTATCATCAGTATTTCACTGTTACTAGTTTTTCTTGCATCAGTGAGAACTTTTTGTATATTTATCATTCGTATGAGCATTTAAGCTATGCTTAGTCTGGCACAAAGCCGAGAGAGAATGTGGGAGAAATTATCAAAGAAAATAAGTAGTTTAGATTCAAAAGTAGAAAAAAATGTCTTAGCTGTCGTGAAAGGCAGCTTTCGAAAAATTGGTATTTTACTAAGGAATGAACGCCAACCGCTCGCTCCATTGGTAAATATGAAAGAAAAGAATATATATATATATATATATCATAATAATAAAACTTGTAGACATCTAAATAAAATATATATATATATATATGTATATATATATGTATGTGTGTGTGTGTGTGTGTGTGTGTGTGTGTGTGTGCGTACGTTTGTTTGTGTTGTGTGTTGAAAATAAAACTTATTGATAATGATAATAAACTCTTTGACATTTAAGGAATATATAGGAAATAGAATCACCACCCCAAATTCAAATTTTGGTCAAAGATCTTTGAGTTTAACTTCGCCTTATTGCCCTTATGAAAGGCATGAATCCATCTGTTCCCCGTCAGCTGTGGATACGAAGGAAAACTCTGAATTCAAACCAATTGTATGTATTTACCCAACTCCTCCGCATGGCTGGGATGTGACAATAGGTCAATTTTTAAGCAGAATTTAACAGGTTTGAATTGAAGGTTTTTCCTTCTTCTAAACCAGTTGCCGTACAAGCTTAAAAAGCTCACTCTGTCCTACTATTCTCCCATAGATGGAGCAAAAATAGTTGGATTCATACCATTCCCGAGAGTATTAGTGCTATGTGAAATTCAACCATCCTCGACCGGGGTTTGAACTATTGTTGCCGTGTCCATTTCCTACGAAGATAACCATTACAAAACGAGTACCTTCAGTTGTAGTTCTCTTAAATATTGGCCTTGTGTCACATCCTGCTCATGACGGAGGAGTTGGGTAAATATATGCTCGCAACTAGATACTGTCATATAGTACATAAATAATGAGAATGGAATCGTCTGTTTTTCCTATAAATAATATCCGACGAAATCTCGGAAGAGAGAAACAATGATATCTCACGGGACTTGTTAATTCCACAAAGTAATTGCTAATTACTCTGTTCACCTTGTATCTTTGCTTGGTAAAACTGTTCCTCTATCCTTAATATTCGTTGTGTTTCTTCCTATCATTTCTATTCTATTCTATTAATTCTGATACTTTTTTGTTTCGTTTTTCTTTCTTTAGAAATAGAAATATTTATTTACAGATAGGTAGAATTACAATCAAATTCATGAATAT
>CM042146.1:82552249-82582249 GCA_023376005.1 Doryteuthis pealeii | reverse complement strand
TTAATATTTTAAATAGTAGACATTGATTTTCTTTTCAGAGTGGCTGGATCAATGCAACATCTTTTTTACATAGGGATTTTAATGGGGCATATTACCAGGATCAAACTCGCGATTCAATAATAATGGATCTGTGGGACTAAACATTTTTGCATCCCCTCTACTCAGGCGACGCCGGGTGGCTACTTCTAGTTCATTAATATATAAAAACTAAAAATTTCATTAAATTCGGTTAATTCCCTGATTTTTGATAGGGGGTTTTTTTCTTTCGGTGGGGTGACATACGATGGCGGAATTTATTTCCGTTAAGTATGAGAGAAACAAGTCACATACTTTCAATTTCAACCTAATTTCTGTACATCATTGTGTGCCTTATTCACGACTGAATCCTTGGCATGAAAATCCTCAGTCGTTCACCTACCAGTGGCGTGAAACTTGAATTATCAATGCGATATTTTCTAAAATTATGAATGTTGTTATTCGACTTCTGTGTGATAATTAGTGAAGATTTTAAATAGATGTTAAATAGATTTATTTTATTTTGTATTATTTAGATTATTCGGACTATTTTCATCGTCTTTATTATTATATACACAACATTTCGGGCGATGTGCCCTCACGCTTTTTTCAGGTGTTTCTTGTCGAACTTGGGAACTTTTATGTTGTAAATCAGGAGCCTTCATGTGACTTTGAACCGAATCCTTCACTTAGTTCATTTGGGTAGATTGTTCTCATTCCGTCAACCATTGACAAATTATCAAGCTTCATCTCAAAAATCCAGATACTATTTATTTTGCATATACATTATCCGATAGATAGATAGATAGATAGATAGATAGATATTAAAACTCATACATGTATCTATACGTATATAAACAGAGGGAGAAAAGAAGAATTGTTTTACATAGATAGATAGATAGATAGATAGATAGATGGATTGAAATTAAAACACACATAAATCTATACGTATATAAATATAGAGAGAAAAGGAGGATGACTTTTAGATAGATAGATAGATAGATAGATAGATAGATAGATAGATAGATAGATATTAAAACACTCATGTATCTATACGTAGATAGAGGGAGAAAAGGAGGATGTGTTATATATATATATATATATATATATATATATATATATATATATATATATATATATAGAGAGAGAGAGAGAGAGAGAGAGAGAGATGATGGTTGCAACATCGAAACTGAGTGGACGTCACATGACATCATTTTGTAACAATTCAATTATATCAAGCAATACCTATGCCTGAAGCTTTTTAAAGTGAGAAAAGACCATCCCACTCACTAAACCTTAATAAAAATGTATCCAAAAACAAGTGCCAGCCAACATTATTAGATTCTATTCAAGCCGCAGTTTTTACATTAGAGTGTCCTTCTTTTAGACCCCAAATTAGGTCAACTGTCGGCCGTGGGTGGCGAATTATGATGCTTAATGAAAGAATGTTCGTGTCTGACCAGTCCCTGACATGCAGCACTTAACTTTGATCATTACTTAGGCTAGACGGGCGATTGGAGAGGCATTGGCTGAGGGTCTTATTGTCCAGTGTATGACGTTAAACTGCATCTAGTGGTGAAGTTCCAATTCTGTAACTCTGGGGATTGTGGAGAACCGTTTCGTTGCCATTACTCCCAGTTTCACTCTGACCCGGAGTGGTAGTACCTATTAGGGTCCCATCTATGGGTTAAATAGATCAAGCACTGAGTTTTAAAAAATGTGTTTTAAAAATATTGAATTTGAAAGAAATATTAAATACCCAACAGGAATGAATAAAACAAAATCTTTTTCGGCAAAAAATAATCCAAGGTGATATTATAGTGAGTGAGATCAAACTCCAGTCGAGCTATTACATTCAATTTCTGATTAATACCCATAGGAAAAGTAGAAACCCCCTCATCTTCCCAGATATGGGTTAAATAGTACCACTACTGTTCTTCTACAAGGATGGCTTTGGTATTAAATAACCCACAAAGATTGATATGCTATTAAACAAAAAAAACTGTTGTAACTTGAGTGTCAGAGTTAACAGAGAAATAATAGGAAGAAACACAATGAGTATTAGGGGTGGGGGAAAAAGGTTTACTAAGCAAAGATACAAGGTGAACTGAGTAATTAGCAATTGCAAGATCGAATTAACAAGTCCGTAAAATCCAGCCAACCAAACAACCTTCTTCTAGATGGATTTATCGAAACCTTGGTATTCATCACGTCATGGGCGTGGCAGATGGCCGTTGACCCTAAAAGAGGTTTCATCCACCCTTTGAAAGGTCTCATTTTTCATGTTGCAGATTTTCTAACCATCCTCCGCATCCGCGTCGTAGCGGGTAAGGGTTAGCAAGATAGTCTCGCAGATCCATTACTACTGAATAACTAGTTATATCCTCGCTGGATACTCCATACTTGCGATTTTGTGTCACATCCTACCCGTGGCGAACGGATTGGGTAAATACCAACCCTATACATAATACACTAATTGTGTGCTGGGCGTCTCATCGTGGTGTAATGGTTATCAAACTAGGCTCGCTAAATCCCTTCCTACCAAGCAAGTTCTGGTGGGAGAAGCGGTTTAGTCGCCGATCTCACGACAGTTAGTACTGAGTTACATGGTACCAGTAGCACTCTTCGAGTGGCCTAACCATACATACATACATGCACACATACATTTGAATACGTACTTATACAGGTTTTCATGTGTATGTATGTCTATAGCGAATAATAAAGATATGTGTCCCTGACCTCATACTTAGATATGTGCTTGTTCAGTGATAAAAAAAGAGGCTGTACTATTGAAACTTAGAAAGAAAATGATCAAATAAAAACAGCCCCTTATCTGAATGTGCAAGTGAAAAGAAAAGACTACGAGTCTATTGATATTTGTTGTCTCGGTATGTGTTGATTTATTTATGAAACTGTGTTCTTTAAAGCGAGAGAAAGGGAAAATCACAAAGAAAATATTATGAGACAGTCACAAAGTGAAAATAAAAACGAGAGAAATGAGAGTATGACAAGAAGAATAAGAACAGAAACGAAATTTTGGAGAGTAAGGATGGTAGGGAGAGTAAGGAGAGTAGGTCGTGTTATGATGAAAGAGAGAGCAAGAAGAGGGAAAGTAGGGAGCAGGGGGAGTAAAGCTGGAGAGGGAGGAAAAATCAAAAGGAATGTGTGAATAACATGGAGAGTAAGGATGATAAGGAGATTGGGGAAAGCAGGGAGAGTAAATATGGTAAGAAATGTAAGGAGAGTAAGGAGAGAGGTCGTGTTATGATGAACGAGAGAACAAGAGTGGAAGCAGGGAGTAGGGAGAGTAAAGATGGGAGAACGAGCAAAGGGAATGTGTGAATAACAGGGAGAGTAAGGATGATAAGGAGAGTTGGTAGAGTAAGGATAGTAGGGAGAGTTATGATGAAAGAGAGGGAGAACAAGCAAAAGGAATGTGTGAATAACAGGGAGGGTAAGGATGATAAGGCGAGTAGGTAGGGTAAGGAGAACAGGGAGAGTAAATATGATAAGAAATGTAAAGAGAGAAGGGAGAGTAAGGAGAGAAGGAGAGTAAGGAGAGAAGGAGAGTAAGGAGAGAAGGGAGAGTAAGGGGAGAAGGGAGAGTAATGATTATAAGGAGAACAAGGTGGGCAGAGGGGGTAAGAAGAGAGGAGAAAGAAAAATCAAAGAACGGAAAGAAAGGCTTCCGAGAATAACTATCGAAAAAGAATCGGTGTTATTTCGAAAAGAGCAGAATTAAATTATCCAAGTGAATAAAGAAAACCTCAATTCAGCGTAAGGCGTTAGTAGTCCCGGTTTCAGCCGCACCAGCGCCTATCCCCCATCCATCAACTATGACCTACCACTTCCCACACTTGTCAAAAGTCTACTTCAAAAATTCAATTACTTCTGTTGATGTTACTTAATACGCCATTCAGACGAGAAAAGGGTGTAGGCAAGCAAGGTTCACTTTGGCCGGCTGGTCTCTATGTTCGTTTCTTCTTCTTCTTTTTCTTCTTCTTCTTTTTCTTCTTCTTTTCTTTTCTTCTTCTTTTCTTCTTCTTCTTCTTTTTCTTCTTATTATTCTTATTCTTCTTATTATTATTCTTTTTCTTATTCTTATTCTTATTCTTATTCTTATTCTTATTCTTATTCTTGTTCTTATTATTCTTATTCTTATTCTTATTCTTTTTCTTCTTCTTCTTCTTCTTCTTCTTATTCTTCTTCTTCTTCTTTTTCTTCTTTTTCTTCTTCTTTTCTTCTTCTTCTTCTTCTTCTTCTTCTTATTCTTTTTCTTCTCCTTCTTCTTCTTCTTCTTCTTCTTATTATTATTATTATTATTATTATTATTATTATTATTTTCTTCTTTTTCTTCTTCTTTTTCTTCTTCTTCTTCATATTATTATTATTATTATTATTATTATCCTTATTCTTCTTTTTCTTCTTCTTCTTCTTCTTCTTTTTCTTTTTCTTCTTCTTCTCTTCTTCTTATTATTATTATGCCTCTTAATGTAATCGGAGGAGAGTAATGATGTCGGTTCTCCTTCTTCTTTCTATTGAATGAGACGGAGGTCTTCGATAGAATCATATAGACCAAAGTAAACTACTAGTTGGTTCTTTATATTAAACTATGTGTTTATGTTAAGCGTGATATCACAGCAAATACTGGTGATTAGTTCTTTCACTCCATCTTGTTATTATTATTTCTTTTTATTCCAGCTTTCTGGATCAATCCAATACTTTCTTTCTTTCTTATTATTTTATTGAGTTTTGCTCAATTTTGTTATTACTTCTTATCACAACACGTTAGATTGATAAACTGTTCGACCACGAGTGCAAACAAGACGAACCCAGAAATGAACAAGTAACTTTTAAAGAGGCTTCAGCTCACCTCTTACAACTCGCACCATTTTAGCCCCTTCAGCCACGTATTATATAAGGCTATATAGTCAATAATATTAATAGAATAAGACACGAATGCAAGTGTTCAAATGTTACGCCTCAGATAAATAATGGACCATTCCGTTTTGATTGTGAGTAAGGAAAGGAAAGGAAAGGAACACGTGACACATCAGAGAAGGAAAAAGAAAGAAAGAAAGAAAAAAGAAAATGAAGATAGAAAATGAGCTAAAACTCTATATACGAGGGTAAGTCAAAAAGTAATGCTATTTTTAAGACGGGTATAATTACCAACACAGGAACATGTATCATACATCAAAATGAAACTGGTCTTCTGTGGATCACATCCCTATTTCTCCACATAGTCACTGTTTATCTCAATAGCAATGGTCCTTCGAATGAGAGCATGTATCCCTGCCCAATAAAATTCTGTTGACTATTCTTTGAGCCACTTCTTCACTAAAGATTTCACTTCCTCGTTACTGGAATAATGTTTGCTTCTCAAACCTTCTTTCATATGCTTATTGTGTGCTGTGCGTCCTACCGTGATGTTATGGTTAGCTATCTAGTCTCGCACATCCATTACTACTGAATAGAGAGTTCAATCCTTACTGGATGCCCCATACTTGCGACCTTGTGTCATATCCTACCCCTGTCGAACGGATTGGGTAAAAAGTTACGCTTATTGTGTTCTTTAATAGAATAGAAGGAAGTAAATAACAACGAATAAAAAAAGGAAGATAGATTGATACAAACAGAAAAGATATAAAGAAATGAGTGAAAATAAAAAACGAAGAACGCTTATTTTAAAGTCTTATTTCTGAAGTTTATTTCTAAACCAAAGAAAAAAAACTTCCTACCAAGGGACGTATAACGAACATTTTATAGGAGTCTATTTTTTTTTTTGGGGGGGGGGGGCTAATCAATACATGAAAGTGGTATACAGTCGCAGTTCCGTAAAGAGCAATAGAATCGAACACTAATAATGGATTACTAGCTGAGCTCACTAACTACTACACCACACGAGTTACCTACAACTTACATCTGATACAAGGACGCAACTTTGGAACACTTGGTAAGGTTACAAATCACTACTAATTGGTCTGCGAGACTAGCTCGCTAATAATTGCACCACAATGAGGTCTGTAGATGGAGTAAAATTTGTAAAAACGTAATAGTAAACCAAAGTAATAATAGTAATTATAAATACTCGTTTTTCAGGGTGTTGTGACTGACATGAACACGCCACTCCCAGTCCAGGTTGGTGGGGTTCTGGTGTAGTTACGAGCCAGACTAGTAGACTGGTGTAGTTACGAGCCAGACTAGTAGACTAGTTAACTTTGGCCGGCTGGTCTGTTTTCTTCTTCTCTTCTTCTTCTTTTCTTCTTCTTCTCCTTCTTTTCTTCTTCTTCTTCTTCTTATTATTATTATTATTATTATTATTATTATTATTATTATTATTATTATTTACTCCTTTTGAGTTTTCACATCAGCATCAGCTGATGGTCTTTCACTGGAGTCTGAGTGACAGCAAGTCTCCTCAGGTCTCCAGGAATCTTCTGAGTATTCCGGCAGATTGCAGCAGTGCAGTGTTCTGAATGGTATCAATCCTTCCTATGATTTCCAAACTTTCCAAACCCTTTTCCAATCCTTTTGGGACTGTTCCAAGTGCACCAACTACAATTGGTATCACTTTGACTTTCATATTCCATAACATTATTATTATTATTATTTACTCGTTTTGAGTTTTCACATCAGTGTTAGCTGATGGTCTTTCACTGGAGTCTGAGTGACAGCAAGTCTCCTCAGGTCTCCAGGACTTTTCTGAGTATTATGGCAGATTGCAGCAGTGCAGTGTTCTGAATGGTATCAATCCTTTCTCTGATTTCCAAACTTTCCAAACCCTTTTCCAATCCTTTTGGGACTGTTCCAAGTGCACCAACTACAATTGGTATCACTTTGACTTTCATATTCCATAACTTTATTATTATTATTATTATTATTATTATTATTTATTATTATTTCTGAAGTTTATTTCTAAACCAAAGAAAAAAGATGTGCTACCAAGGAGCGTATAACAAAAATATTATTGGGGTCTATTTTGGGGGGCTAATTAATTCTTCTTCTTCTTCTTCTTCTTCTTCTTCTTCTTCTTCTTCTCATTTGATACTCTATATTTGTGTTAAACAACTAAGCCAAGTTTAGTAAATGACAACTATCTTCCAAACCTCAAATAATTAACCGTAAACCCATTCTCAAGCGTACAAGATTGTTCATCGTCCAATTCTAGGTTGTGGAGTTACAGGTTGACAGTTGTTGGGTAGATATAGAATTGAGTAGAAATAGAAATAAGCACAGACGCTATTTCTTTTTGCGTTTAATTTCAATTGCTAATGATTTACGTCAGAAAGGCGACGAACGGGTCCATTTTTTGTGTGATTCCACGAGAGGCAAATTAATATTTAATATATGAGTTACTTGCTTTATTATGTTCAGGCCAATGACCCAATTAGTCGCCTCTTGTCTCAGTAACATACTTCTAGAAAACTGTCCATTATCTTCAACTCAACCAAGTAACATAAAGATAAGATACTCATCTGTTCAGTCTTAGTATCTTCGATATATATTTACCAACTCCTCCGCACGAGAAGGATGCGACACAAGGGCAATTTCTTAAGCGGAGTTCAACAGATTTGAATTCAGAGTTTTCCTTCTCCTAGACTGGTTACCTAGCCATGGTTAAAGAACCCAGTCTGACCTGCTATTTACCCATAGCTGGACGGAGAGTAGGATTCATATCTTTCCCAAGGCTATTAGCGCTAAGTGAAATGCAATTACCACGTCTAGGATTTAAACTCGGGGCGACGAGTCCATTTCCCATGAAACGATACGTTTAGAAAAGAATTAAAGTACAGTGATATCTTGAATTACGAGTGACGCAACTTACGAGTTTTTTTCTTATTTTATTTTATTTATTCTTTTAGTTAAGAGCTGTCACGGTTGATTTTTTGCTTTGTGTTGAGAGCTATAATTTGAGGTATGAGAGAGCAGTGCCCAGTTCGTCTTACTCTGGTGGTTTGTGAGATGGGAGGTTAGTGGCCGTACAGCTGTTGGTCTACCGGGTCTTCTTTCAGGTCGCAACTTACGAGTTTTTTCTTATTTTATTTTATTTATTTATTTAGTTAAGAGCTGTCACTCGGTTGAATTTTGCTTTGTGTTGAGAGCTATAATTTGAGGTATGAGAGAGCAGTGCTCAGTTCGTCTTACTCTAGTGGTTTGTGAGATGGGAGGTTAGTGGCCGTACAGCTGTTGGTCTACCGGTCTTCTTTCAGGTCGCAACTTGCGAGTTTTTTTCTTATTTTATTTATTTTTTAGTTAAGAGCTGTCACTCGGTTGATTTTTGCTTTGTGTTGAGAGCTATAATTTGAGGTATGAGAGAGCAGTGCCCAGTTCGTCTTACTCTAGTGGTTTGTGAGATGGGAGGTTAGTGGCCGTACAGCTGTTGGTCTACCGGGTCTTCTTTCAGGATTTGTTCAAAACAACATGCAGCATCCTTGTGTAGTTCTCATCCAACTTTCTTCCAAGAGTTTCGAAAGAGACCTAATGGTGAAGCTATACTACAGTACTGACACGGTTATAGCTTGAACGAATTCCCATTTTATTTTATCACAGATCAGATTTCCATATGGTATGTCACCGACCAATAGCAGTCCATGCTTTATCTATGTGTGTGTTGACATCAGTTTCAGTAGATGAGATATTGCTGCCTATGTATGTGAACTGGTCAACTAATTTCAGAGGCTTGCTATTTAATGAGGAGATAAGACCACCAATACTCATGCCTCTTGCTGCCTGTTCTATGTTATGCAGCAGAAAAGCGCTTGATCATCTACGTAGTCTGCATCGGTAATAGTTTCAGTTGGATATCATCTGCTTCTGGCCCTTTTTAGTGTGAAACCATTTTTTCATTACAGTAGTACTTTGACTTACGAGTGTTTCAACCTACGAGTTTTCCGAGTTACAAGCTGTCACCTGGTCGATTTTTTGGTTTGTGTTGAGAGCTAAAATTTAAGTCAAGAGCAAGCTTCAGATACGCTTATGTCAATAAGTTCACTAAATACATTTAAGTTTCTAAGTTTATTATACCAAAGAAAATATTATTTATAAAAGAATAAGCATCAAAACATATTACAGCACATAATTCAATACACTTTGTTATATGTTTTTATACAATACATTGCTATTTGTCTTATTTGGTTTGGTTTGTTTTGTTTTACGGCATATCAACCTCAGTGGGTCATTTAATGCCGATAAAGTTTTGAAATAAATCAATTCTTAATGGATAATACAATTTTTTTATAAATACATTTTTCTATTTAACCCATAGATGGGATCCTAACAGGTACTACCACTCCGGGTCAGAGTGGACCAGGGAGCAATGGTGATGAAGGGGTGCTCCACATTCCCCAAACCTCCAAAACTCGAACCTCACCACCAGATAGAGTTTAACGTCATTCCCAGGACATGTAGACCTGCAGCCACCGCCTTCTAGCACCCATATGATAAAAAGGGGTTGTGGCTTGCCATAAGGGCAATAGTGTTGGGAAAATCATATAGGTGCTAGGGCTTGATCGGAGGGGGCCTCTCCGACCGCCCGTCTAGCCCAAGATAGGGCCAAAGTGGAGTATTGCATGTCATGAACTGCTCATCCACATGGGCTCTATCCTTAAGCATCACGGGTCGCCACCCACAGCCAACAGGTGGCCCAATTGGGGGAGTCTTACCCCTCTGCAGAGGTGCAGTCGGTGCATTCTAACGCCCCACCGACAGGGCGGTTGTCTTATTTAAAAACGTAACAAAAAAATGCAGGGTGTTTTCTTTTTCATTTTCTTTTTGTGGCGTTGGAACGGATTAATGGCATTTCAGTCTACTTCAATGGGGAAAATTGATTTGATATACGAGGAGATTGAGTTACGAGCGGAATGGATTAAACTCGCTAGTCAATGTACCTTTGCATTTCATTTCTTTTTTTCCATAGATGTATTCGTCTGTCTTTAGTCCTACAATCTGCGATACGTTCGACCAAGAATTAAAGTGTTTATAAGAATCCCTCTTTCTCTCCTCCCCCTTTTCTAGCCGGACGGAAATGAAGTAGAAAGGCTACTTGTTTTCTTTTTAACAATGTAATGTCTACAAAGTTTTTATATACAGAAAAATCGACTCGGAAATTCTACTGCCTTTGATTGGCTTCATCGACGGGCAACTCAAAAGACCGAATGGGTTGGCTCTAATTTGGTTGCAAGATCATTGTAAGCTGGCATGGTATGCACGCTTCGCAGACGGCCTGAAAATCGACTGCTAGTCGTGTTGTGTAACCTCCTGCTTTTATTGCAAATACAAACAAAGGCCACAAATTATTGACTCTCTCTCTCTCTCTCTCTCTCTCTCTCTCTCTCTCTCTCTCTCTCTCTCTCTCTCTCTCTCTCTCTCTCTCTCTCTCTCCTCTAGTTTGTAACCAGTCGAATACTTGTATACTTACATTCATTCTTTTCACATTTTTTCATCGGTTTCACCCCCCCCCTCTCTCTCTCTCTCTCTCTCTCTCTCCCTCTAGTTTGTAGCCAATCGAATACTTGTATACTCTCTCTCTCTCTCTCTCTCTCTCTTCTCTCTCTCTCTCTCTCTCTAGTTTGTAGCCAGTCGAATACTTGTATACTTTCATTCATTCTTTTCACATTTTTTCATCGGTTTCACACACCCTCTCTCTCTCTCTCTCTCTCTCTCTCTCTCTCTCTCTCTCTCTCTCTCTCTCTCTCTGTATAAATATATATATATATATATATATATATAACCTTTTTGCTGTTGTAGCAAACGAGCAATGTTTTCGATAACTAAAGGTTATCTTCGTATGTTTGTCGTTTTGGAAACTTGCCGCTAACATTTTTAGTTCAGATAGAACAAACCTGGACACTTCCTAGCGTAAGCCTGTTGTAGTATAATATATCCTCGTGTGGATATATATGTAAAAACATTTCACGACGAATTAAGAACAACAATTTTAGTGCCTGAGCAAACTTAGAAGAATGAATAGAAGAATGATAAAAGTAATATAGATAGTCGAATGAAGAAAATGTCCTAATATGAAAATAGTATTTTAGTAGATACAGTATTGAGGTCCTTCATATGATAGAAAGGGAAATATATCTATATAAGGAGTTTCTTCTCACTTCTTTTGGCTGCAAAGTTTCAGTGCTGGGAAGAGACTCACTCATAGACCGACGGAGAAGACACTGGGGTACGTGCCATTCGGAAAAGAGCGAGCTGAAAGATACGAGAAAAATACGTTCTATTCGTATTTAGAATTTCGGAGTTAACAGAAATGTCCTCTCGTCGAGATAACTGTCCTGAAAACTTGCTACCGATATCTGCAACTGTCCCCCGAGAATAATAATATATGCATCACTGTTTTTCCTTAACAAATGATGATCATTTCTCTGAATTTATGAGATGAGGTTTGATCATTTGTATTATTTGGATTATTCGGACTATAACAGACAAGAAGGTTCCAGAGTTCGGAAAAAAGATTGCCAAGTTCGAAAAGAAGGTTCCCGAGTTCGTGAAGGCTTCCGAGTCCGACAAGGAATACCTGAAGAGGGCCGGAGGATACATCAGCTGAAACGTTGTACCGATAAAGATGAGGACAATAGTCCAAATAATACAAATAATACAAATGATAATAATTCCAGTACTTGTGTTCCGTTGTGGACAATGAAAGACTTCAACGTTAAAATAATTCAGTTGACTGAAGAAAATTTGTCGCATTCGCTAATTTGATCTTCCGACAATTAGTCTTGGGATTTTGTGGCACACAGAGATAAACTTTTTAAATATCTATTGGGGTCTGCGATCACTGGCCGATTGTTAGCAAACGAGACTCACAGATTATTGGCCCGTGAGTTTGATCATATCGATCTTGTCTCGAGGTCCTTATCTTATGTTAACACTCGTATGGTCTTGTTTAATATGACCCTTAGCCTAATAAATGTATGAAGCGCTGACCGTAAAAAGCTTGTCTTAAACCACTTCTGTTAGTGTAATCATATCGATCCTCATTGGGTACCAATAATTATGAATCTGTCATTCTAAGTTTCCAAATTCATTACGCCAAAGGAAAATATAATTTCTAAAAACATTAAAACATATTACAGCTCATAATTCATTGCATTCTATCTTATTATATTTGAATACAAAACAAATTATTCATTTTCTTATTTAAAAAAAAAGTAGCAAAAACAATTAGGGCGGGTTTTGACAGATTAATGGCATTTCAGGGTTTTTTTCAATGGAGAAAACTGATTTGATATACGAAGCTAATTAAATAAAAATTGGAACGAATTAAGTTCGTAATGTAGCGTGTTCACTGCGCCATAAAAGGTTTAAGTCGTCTAGTAGTAGGACCGGTTAGCTGGTGTGTCCCACACAAGCAGCAGCATTCACATAGACAGTGGGTTAAAAAAAAACAACATAAGAACAGTTGGTTGTGGATAGGCAAAAAGGGATTGTTTATTTCTTGCTCGCTCCGTAGTGTTTTTTTTTGTTTGTTTGTTTGTTTTTTGTTGTTTTTTTTGTTTGTTTGTTTGGGTTTTTTTTTAGGGAATAGTAAGGTCAAACTTGTCTATCATAAATTACATTCATTGCCACTATTCTTGCAACTCATGGTTAGCCAAAACACAGCCCAAAAAACGACGTCCGTTTCCCCGTCAGACACCTAGAGAAAACGAAAGAGTTTTCTTTACTTCCGTTTGTGGTCCCGGGATGGGGGAAGGGACATATCCGTTTCGGCTCTTCTGCAGAAAATTTGGGACTTCCGTTTTTTGTCTAGTTCAGGGGCATTGACCGGTCACTGGCTGACATACATTGAATGCTTAGAATCTTGAAATCTTTCTTTTCTTTTCTCTCTCTCTCTCTCTCTCTCTTTCTCTCTCTCTCTCTCTCTTCTCTCTCTCTCTTCTCTTTAGAAATTTGTTACCGTTTTCTTTTCAATTTGAATTTTCTATAGACCATTTTAATTGCGCTATAGTAAGTCAGGATACCGCAGTTTTTCTGTTGACATTCGTAAGCCTGGATCTACAAAATAACGAAATTATAGTTGTTTGGTTTGTTGTTCTCATGAGATTGTCGAGTTTCTATGTTTTTATTGAATTATAGTCAAAATATATAAACAAATTTTCTAAACTAATCTCAGACGATTTTCTTCCATCTTAGAATTTAGCTTTATTCATCTAATTATTTTCCTTGTTACCATAATCGGCATAATTTCTTTAAAAAAAACTATTTTGCCCATTTTTCTGCGTAAACTTTTGCGAATATCAAATGTTCCAAAAGTGGGGCTTACCGATTCTTATTATATGATTCTTTATATCGAAAAATGCGTCCACATTACGCCCGCAATTCCTCGTAAAATTGACTTGGACAGAATCTAGAATAAGTCGAAGGAAAAACTTATAAACGGGCTCGTTCTTTTTCTTTTCTTTTTTTGTTTTTTCTATTAGGCCACTCTGAACATTTCCATTGGGATAATAAATGTTCTTATATTTCAAATCATCTTTCATTCTGTCGTCAGCGTTCTGTGTTTCGACTTGTTGTCTGCGATGTCCATAAATACAGATAGGTTAGCAATATTATATTTTAGGCATGTTTCTTCTTGTTCTTCTTCTTCCTCTTCTTCTTGTTCACGTTCTTGTTCTTATTCTGATTATTATTATTATTATTATTATTATTATTATTATTATTATTTCGCTCCTTGCGAGTTTTTCACACCAGTGTTGGCTGATGGTTCACTGGACTCTGAGTGACAGCAAGTCTTCTCGGGTCTCTAGGACTGTCCTCAGTATTCTAGCCAATCTGAACAATACTGTAGTTTCGATGGTCTCGATTCTTCCTGTGATTTCCAGTTCACCCATACTCTTTTCCAAACCCTTACGAGCCTGTCAAAGGGTATCAATTACTTTTATTACGACCTTTACCTTTATATTCTACAATTTTCTCTGTTCTCTGGCAAGGTCCAAGTATTCTTCTTTCGCGTTCTTTCATTCTTTCTTCAATTTCTCTCTTTCCTTCTTCACTTTCTTTCATTTTTTTTCACTTTCTATCTTTTTTCTCATCAACCAATCCTTTTTTTTTTTTCGCTTCCGCTATCTTTCTTCCCTTCTTTTTTCCTTCAGCTCCTTCTCGTTCTTTTTTGTTTTCATATTTCTCCTTCTTCATTATCTTTCTTTCTTTTTCTTTTCATTCTTTCTTTCTTTCTCACCAACTACTCCGTCATTTCTTTTTGATTTTTCAATTCCTCCTCATTTTTTACTTTCTGTATGTTTTCATTCTTATTTCTTTTCAAATCTTCTCCTTTTTATCGTTTCTTTTCTTTTTCTTTTTTCTTTCTTTCTTTCTTTTTTTCTTTCTTTTTTTCTCATCAACCTCCTCTTTTTCCCTGGTTAAAGATTCTTTCATTCTTTTCATTTCCTTCTCTACAGAGTTTTATTTGTTTTCTCAACCAAAAAAAATTACCGATTTTGCAATCACGAATTTACGTCAGAATTCTATGATAGATATTCCTGAAAGACAAGTGTCTGTATCATCTCAGATGTCTTTCTCATTATCCGAGCAATATCTATCAAGATTATGGATTGGAACCCTCCCATCCCACACACTTTCTGTAGGTTTTTTTTTCATTGCTATGTCTTTCAACAAAGTATCCAGTCATATAGAATATTTCCAGAACTGAAGTTTGGTTGGTTGGTTGGTTGGTCTTACGCTATGTCAAACATTGTTGAGATATTTAATGACAAAATTATTTTTTTATATATCCATGAGAAATAAAACAGCGTTGTATATATATGGAATATTATACACCCAGTACGGATGTTAGTAGGTATTACTTAGTACCAAACTTAACTGCTTTGAAATTCTGTAGCCAAAAATAAAATCTTATATATATATATATATATATATATATATATATATATGTGTGTGTGTGTGTGTGTGTGTGTGTGTGTGCCAACATAACCGAGTTTTTACTTCTTTCAAGTTTATAAATATTGCTCTGTATGTAATTATCAAATTATCATACACTGAGCTCTCCAAGCCGAATAAAAAAAAGTGGCAGTGTGAAAAATATATATGTAATAAAATGAAAAAATTAATATACATTATTAATTTGGAAAAAAAGGTCCTGAATAGAATCATTCCCACCAACAACTTTTCTTTCTTTCTATCTTTTTTCTCGAATACTTTCAAATATTTTCACACACACACACACACACACACATACAAATATATATATATATATATATATATTATGAACAAAAAGTGATAAGACAAACAGGAATATTTCTTTAATGTTGTTTATTGTTCTCAACTAGTTTCGACCTTAAGTCAAGTCATCGTCAGGAGAAAAGTTCTTGTTGAAGAAATTGTTTTTAGAGAGTTTTAAAAAATATTGAAAAGATTAAAAGAATTTTTTAAGTGTTTGACAGGCCACTATAATCCGGGCAGAGAAGTCTGTTAGAAGTAGCGAGTCCATCTGTTCTGTGAAAAAAAGCTTCTTTGAGTTGAATTCGTTTGAAACGTTCTTTTATATATATATATATATATATATAAGAGATTTAATTATTTTTGAACTGCTGCATATAAAAACTTTTGATTACACAGAAAATATAGACAGAACTGAATGTATGATCAGGTTGAAAATAGTATATAAAATATTACGAGCTACTCGAGGGAAAATAACAAGAAATGTATCTATATATTAGTGGGGGTAAAGGGGCTTCACTCGACATCGGATGAAGGAATACCAATTCAAACTTGGCTCACCGGGAATATTCTGCTATCTCTCTTGATAGTAAATCCAAAGTTTCTGTAGGTTATCTATCTTTCTGTTATACACCCGGGTTTTCAACTTTCCCCACCTTGGTCTGATTATGTTGAGGTCGGGACTTCGGGCGCGCTAATCTTGTAACACTGTAATGTCTTCATCAGTAAGAAACGTGTTTGTTGCACGCGATGTACGATACGGTGCTTCGTCGTGTTGCAATATTTCACCTTCTGCTATATTTGGTAATAGGTAGAATAAGAACCTTTGTGAAATAATGTATTTTTCTCTCTTCAATATTACATCGATTTTTAGAACTTTCTTTAATGTTGTCCCAAACCATTAGGCTTCTACCACCGAATTTTCGTTGTATATTCTAGATTGTTTCTTGTGCCAATTGTATATCTACATAAACTCTTGAATTATACTGTAGTTTTGTTTTTGTGTATTTTTTTGTTTGTTTGTTGCCGTTTTTTCGTCTTTGTTTCTTTTTCTGTTATCAATATTTGTTGGCACCTTTCTGTCCACTAAGGACGATGGCGTAGTGTCCAAAAGAATTATCTGCGCAAGTGACTCTGAGGCCAATTCTTGAGTGACAGTCTTTCGTGCACTGAATGCACACAAAATGTGATGCTTTCTGCTGTCTTTCCTCCCTCTTTCTGGCTCTCTTTGCTGACGAGGCTACTCTCCTCTCCGCCTCACCCCTCTCCGTGCCTTGCTTAACGTTGAGGCGCCAATATCAATATATATTTTTTTTTTTCTTTTTCGGCGCATGGGTTATTTAATACCGAAATTATATAAAAAATATGAACAAACAAAATATTCAGGGGATTATCTATTTATGCATGATAGTATATCAACGTTTAACTTTAGTCTTTTCAGTTTTTGGATGAAGCAAAATTATATTATTTATAACACTTTTTAATGTTCAACATTGGCATATGATATTTTATAAATAAATACATACTCTCTCTCTCTCTCTCTCTCTCTCTCTCTCTCTCTATCTATCTATCTATCTATCTATCTATCTATATATATATATATATATATATATATATATATCGTGTAAAAGAGTAATAGGTCTACCACGGTGTCGATCTATATGCGCTCAGGACCCTACGATATATTTGACTAAGTTGATGTCATTACTCAGTTAAACTAAGAGTTAACTGTAGTTTTGTTTGTTTTGTTTGTTTGTTTTGTGTTTTGTTTTTTTTGTTTCTTTGTTTGTTGTTGTTTTCTTGTCTTTGTTTTGTTCAATTCTTGTGTATTCATATGTTTGGTTTGGTTTCTTTGTTTTAATGGCATATCATTCTTTGTGGATTATTTAATGCCAAAGCTATCCTTGTTGAAGGACAGTAATGGTACTATTCAACGGATAGCTGTAGAATGAGGGGGTTCATACCATTCCCATGAGTATTAGTCCGAAAATGAACTTAATAACACTACTGGAGTTCGAATTCACTCATTACGATGTTGTAGTTAAGCATGTCAGCCATTCCGTCACGGAGACTACCCCGTATTCGTTTGTACAAATAATCAACACAAATAATTTCTGAAAAGATCTACTACCACTCCATGTCAGAGTTTACTTGCGATAATGAATTCAAACATGTTAAACTCAACTTAAGAAATTGACCTTGTGTTACATTTGTGTGAAGTGTTTGATTAATACACACACACACACACACACACACACACATATATATATATATATATATATATATATATTAAGCCAACTAAAGGCGTCCCATCGTGGTGTAATCGTTTGCAAGCTAGTCTGACAGATCCATTACCACTTAATAGCGAGTTCGATTCTCGCTGGATTCTCCATAAGAAGAATCTAATCGTGGCGTCATGGTTAGCAAGCTAGTACTACAGATCCATTACTACTGAATAGCGATATCGATTATCGATGGATGTCCCATATTTGTGACCTTGCGTCACATCCTCTCCGTAGCGAACGTGTTGGGTAAATACCTACACTAAACCAACTAACCCACCATGATTCGAACCCACACTAAAATCTATACAATCTGTTGCGTCTCCAAGTCCAAACAAAAAGGCTTTCTTTTCTTGTTCTCTTTCTCTAACTAGAACCTCGACAAATAGATCGTTGTCAAATGCCGATGGGAAAATTAATTTCCATAAAAGGGGTCATCTTTGGGAAATTGGTTACGGTCTACCGATGGAAAGGGAGAGGAACTCATCTAGAAGCCAAAAGGCACTAAAACCACCCCTCGGCATCCCGATTGACTTATTAGTTCGTTAATACTATCCGATCTTGGGATTGTGTTAACAATATCCACCGTGCCTTGTGGATAAAGGATTACGGTTTCAATATCTAGCGTTGTTGGCTCCTAGCGAATTAACCCAAGGGCGATTATGATAAGGTCGTAGGGGGCTTGATCTCAACGGCAACTTAATGACGTCGTCTCTGCAATAAGGTTTCCAATCGCTTCTCCATGTCCCTATGTGCCGATCCGTAATCTTGTGCAGTTGGCTTCCATTAAACAACAGCTTCATCACCAAATGATAAGCTCGGGGGTAAAATTTTCTCATCAACTTAGGTAGCTTCGATAGCAATCGAACATCTCACCGAGATTACCTAAAGGCTTATAAGAAACACACACACAAACACACACACGCACACACACACACACACACAGAAAGCGACAGTGTGTGTGTCACGGCTTACCAGTTAAAATATTTGTTTTACCCATTGTACCCGATAGGGCTTTAAAGTGCAGATTAAATATGCACTTTCAAGGAGATTACATACTGGAGTAATCATTGAGTTGAGGGTTCAATATTCTAATATCTCTGGAGAAACACTGACAGTTACCTTAATGTTATCTATTTAATCTAATACGGTATAGCCCCACAAGTGTGGTGCCCATAATAAAGATCGAACCCACTACTATAGAATTAGTTTACAAAACAAACTTACTAACCACTTCTACACGGTGATCCTTAAGATGTAATTATTTAGGGCACAGACCCGTGCTCCCAGTAAGGATTGAACTAGTTACTGTATAACCAGTCTTTAAAAACACTTTCCAAACATTGCTTTCCTGTGACCTGCATGGTTTTAAAACTTTTTTCCTCCGACTTAGAGACCTTCAGTATATATATATATATATATATATATATATATATAAAGTGTTGTTCTGGTTTCAACGGGAAAAAAATTTAGAAAATTTTTATTATTATTTTTATCTTACATTTGCGACACATGTTTCAGATCTTCTGAGCCTGAAGAAGATATCAGAAGATCTAAAACATGTGTCGCAAATGTAAGATAAAAATAATTTAAAAATTTCTAAAAACATAATCCATTTTGCGGACCTTCTTTTTTATATATATATATATATATATATATATATATATATATATATATATATGCGTGCGTGTGTGTGTGTGTGTGTGTGTGTGTAGGTAGCTTTTTCTAGTGTTAAAGAATTGAAAATAAAGTGCTTGATTATGGGTGTAAGAGGTGTATTTATTTATTAATTATAATGTACAATACATTTAAGGTGCGATTGGCATCATTGGTTTCAAAGCAATAGTAACAATCGCACCTGTATTGAACACTATAATGAATGAATAATATATATATATATCCCACATTAAACAAGATCAACTTCGAAACCAGCCAACATATTCTCAGATGCTTATAATTTCCCGCCATTTTTCCTCCCCTTATTCCCCATAAAATTTCTTATGAATTAGTGAGTCCCTCCTACTTATTCCTACTGAATAAAAAGCACTATGGAAACATCTCACCACTTCACACCTGATGATGGCACTAAGTAGTGCAGAAAGTACTAGTGTAAGAACATTCGGTGGATTCATTCACCAATTCCACACTGATATAAAAAAGATGGCCAGACAAATTAAAAAGATAGAAACGAAATTCGTCTGTCGACTATATATATATATATATATATATATATATATATATATATAATAATAGAAAGTCGTTCCTTTAACTCAAATGATTTTGCGTTGTGTATATATTATATTTATATATATATATATATATATATATGTGTGTGTGTATATATTATTATATATATATATATATATATATATTATATATATATATATATATATATATATATATGCATGTTTTGTTTTTGTTTTTCATATATATATATATATATATATATATATTATTTTCGGCTAAAGAGCTGTTACTATTTTATCCTATGTTTAGGAACACTTCAGCTATCTGTTTTTATATCTTACATCTTTTCTGTGGACCACAGTATAATTGTAATTTTTCTTTTCTTTTCACAGTGGAAATATTCGTCTCATGAAACCATTGGATTACGAAGAAGCACCATTTCACACGTTAGTTGCTTTTGTTCGAAACAGCGCAAAGGTAAGAGTTAACATCATCGCTTCAGATATTTCATGCATGACAACAAACGTTGTTTTTTTTTCAAAAAAATTCCTTTGTCTTGAATATGGAATATTTTCTGAAAATCTGTCAAATATTATCATCAGCCGACACACTTGTCCAACGGTTATCATCATCTTATTTTCAGCAAAATCCTTTGGTTGATACATTCTTCGGTCTTCCTGCTTTGTCGAAACTAGTACCATTATTCCAGGAATTTTCTGACTATTATTATGTTGCTTTAAATATATGCTCCTACATTTGGGGCGCTGGTAGTATGATGTAGTATGCATGGGTCACTGGGAAGTTTCGGGTCTTTCAACATCATACTTCCCTCGCCAGGCTGACCCAATCAGAGATGATAAAACTCTAATCCACCCACCAGCTTGAGACGCTAAAAGACGTTTGGCTTTTTATTGATTTTGGACGAGTGTAAAACTCTCTACGAGCCTCTGATTTGCTGGTGCCAATAACTAGTCAAATGCACAGCACAGTCTATTTAAGCTTTGTCAAAATTTCTGAGTTAAATTTGTTCCATTATTCCAGGAATTTTCCTGACTATACATACATTTATACAACACAACGTTTCAGTTGATACATTCTTCGATTATAGTTAAATGAAGAGGCGCTGTCTCGGTGTCGAAATCTCCAGCTACAAACTTGTCTGTGTTGCGTAATGAAGGTGTCGGTGGTGTAATGGTTATCATCGTGGGAAATTAACACGGTGAAACAAGTTTAATAGCTGGACGAGGCTGTTTGCTAATACCCTTGGGAAAGGTATGATAAATAATTCTCCCTCTAGCTATGAGTAGCTATGGATAAATAGTAAAGCATACTGGACTTTTTAACCATGGTATAACAACCGTTCTTTTAGAAAGAAAACAATGAATTCAAACCTGTTTAACTCCGCCCAGAAAAATACCTTGTGACACATCCTGCTTAAGTGGAGGGTTTTGATACATACATACATACAACACAATGTTTCAGCCAATACATTCTTCGATCTTTGTAAAATGTGGATTGTGCTGTCTCGGTGTCGAAATCTCCGGCAGCAAACTCTATTTGTACTGCGTCTTATCTGAAAACAATAACATGGCTATTGTTGGAATTTTAATATATAAGGCGTGCGTCAAAAGTCCACTTCTACTTATAGACTCGCCGAGTGTCACGTGACCAACCCATTAACCAGTCACTGACAGCGCTCTGCTGCTGATATTATTATTCATACTGAAGGTCTGAGAACACCTAGGCATTCCACTTTGGACACCCGTGGAGTACGAACCTCATGTGATTATCTCACTGGAGCTCATAGGACACCAAAGGATTCTGTATTGCGGGACTTATTCACTCACCAAAGGATTCTAGATTTCAGGACTTACTTACTTTAAGTTCTTTACAACAGGCCAAGAATGGCGGTCAGAAATTCAGAAAGAGGTATTACATATTGATCTTGCTAGTTCAGAGAGAAGAGTTATGATCCTATCTTTGACTGCCCTTCTCAAGTTTAGAACGCTTAGATGTTAACGAATTGCAAAGCTTTTCCACTTCTTTCAACCAATATCACAAATACGTACGTATTATACAGCCTATCACCTTATCCAATATGGAGATGCTGTCGATAATCCCGTTTTATGGGGGTTGGGGTTTACGGCATTCAGCCTAAAGTCAAGAATACGGCTGAGTTGAGAAATATACTATACATCAATCCTCATGCCGAAGTCAAAAAGATCCGATATTTAAATACCTGTCCCCACATATAGAACGGTTATTTTATCTCTAGGGTACGAGCCACGTTCGCATGCATGGCCATATACCATATAGTACATAGACAGTACCTTATTAGGTACTGTCTTATGGTTAGAATTCCCAGAAACAAACAGACCACGTTTATTTTGCTTTGGATTTCGTTTTGTTTTTGATTTTGTTTTTTGTTTTGTTTGTTTTAGGTTTTGTTTGTTTTGTTTTTTCTTTTGCTTTTGCCGAAGAACATATAATTCGCACGGATCCCAACTTGAATTTTAGGAAGCTACACACGGATCCTGTATTAAGCTATACCACTATGGTTATATGTGACAAGCAGTAATTTTTTAACGAAGGGTCTAATGCGTTTACGCATGAGAAAGGCCCAAAATATCTCGCCTCGTTTTTCTTAGTAACGTCCTGTCATTAACAGAAAGGTATTTTTCGCTCGGGATGAGAACACGGCTAAAGGAAAAGAATAGATACGACACCCTGACCCAAACCTGAAAGTCTGATAGAGGGGGTTGAGTTGATCCTAGATTGAAATTTCAGGGAGCAACAATTTGATCCAAGACGGAACGCCCAAATACTCTGATCCAAGCATAAATATTCATTTTTCACGGGCACTATGCTAATGATTAAATAAATGATATTTCTGGAGGAAATTGGAGATTTTGTTTGTTTTTTTATCCCCTACGGAGGAGAATGCAACAATCTTTCGCTGTCCAAATTATAAAGAATTTTACAAACATTTCATAACGCCATATTGTTTGTATCAATTCCCCAAAGGATTTTTGCTGCGGGCTAGCCACGTGCAAATATTTTTGTCTATAGAAATGTTTGCCTTTCGAAGCCCACAAGTCTCTTGGGATGATTTCAGCATTTGGGGTAATTTCTTAGCGCCTTTGAAAATGGCGAGCAGAAGGTAAAAGAAAAACAGATCAAGAGAATGATTTTATTTCAACCGACCGATTTTCTGCTTCGAGAAATGCGAAGGAACTTTCCCTTCATTGAAGGTTGTTTTTTTTTCCCCCTTTCTTTTCGTTTTTTTTTTTTTTTTTTAATATACACAGGAACCAAACGCGCATGATCACACAGAAGGAACTTTATAATGTTGCGTAAGCTTTCAAATTCTCCCTGATGCCCTCAGGTCTGAAAGTAGTTCCATCGATATTTTTAACAAGAATACTAATAATGTTGATTCTTGTTCGGTTTTCTGAGCCTTAAGGATGTGAAGAGAAAAAACGAATTGATCAAAACATCCAAACATGCACAAAGACAGCATTTAAAATGTATTTTTGTAGAAACATGCTGTATTTTTGTTAGAGCCTAAACAGGGGCGTATATTCTGGATGCTATACCTGAGAGTCGCACACACGCCAAAAACAAAAATTAGTCACGAATACTAAGCTTACTAACCCATATACTAACGAGGGACTAATTTTTCTGTCCTCTATTATTAGATATTTTGTGGTTGTTTTAAGAGGCCGCTTTTCACAACTAACGAGGGACTAATTTTTTTGTCCTTTATTATTAGATATTTTGTGGTTGTTTAAGAGGCCTCTTTTCACAACTACAGGTTTGTGTATTCTAATATGGCACTTGGTAAATGCCGGAATAAGAGGAAAGGGATAAAAATAAACGCTGAAGAGATAGATGACATCACAACAGCACATATCCCGCGTTCGTTTTGTCGTGTGAATCTATACGTGTAATTTCATATGTAAAATTGTGGAAATATTCTTTAAGCTAATCAATTCTCTTTTTTAAGGATATCTCCATAAAATACGACTTAGATGCTAAAAATCTTTAATTACCTTACCCCAGATATATTCTTGATATATATGATGGACTCTCCCGTCGATCGACGTATGAGTGTTCATACAATGAACATCCACACCGTGATTTGTTTATAGTGGTGAATGCTTTTGTTGGACCATCCAGACTTTTTGGCACAGTCGATAGGAAAGAATTGGTGCATCAAGGGTTGCCAAACCCAATCAACGACCGACCTCAGGAAATTTGAATTCAGAGTTATCCCTCTCCTAGACTGGTTACACAGATATATATATAAAATATATATATATATATA
This sequence comes from Doryteuthis pealeii, assembly GCA_023376005.1. Classification (NCBI taxonomy): domain Eukaryota; kingdom Metazoa; phylum Mollusca; class Cephalopoda; order Myopsida; family Loliginidae; genus Doryteuthis; species Doryteuthis pealeii. Next base: position 82,558,249 of record CM042146.1, on the reverse strand, counting down.
TATATAGAGAGAGAGAGAGAGAGAGAGGAGAGAGAGAGAGAGAAAGAAGAGAGAGAGAGAGTGATTTCTCCAGATATATTTTTGAGTAATACTTCTCCCAGTGTAATAATTCAGTTCGATAGCACACCTTTTGTTGATAACTACTAAGGTGGTGTCCATTAGTCTCGCGGCAACATAGATAGATAGATAGATAGATAGATAGATAAGGATACGCATGCTGTTTACTTTGAAATAGAAAGACATGAATAATCAAACTGTTGATATTAATATCAACATATTCAGATAGATGTGAACCGAATAACTTACATTCATACATACATACCGACAATTAACTTGGATTCAACTTCATATATATATATATATATATATATATATATATATATATATATATATATATATACATAATTAAATCATGTGCGTTGTGTTATGGTTATCGTAGTAAAACAATGAACTCGGCGACCAGAGTTCAAATCCTGGACGTGGCTGTTTGAATTCCACTTGGTGCTAATACCCTTAGGAAAGGTATAAATTCAACTATTCTCCCTCCAACTATGGGTAAATAGTAGGGCAGACTTGGTTAGGCTACCAGTCTAGAAGTAAATCTCTGAATTCTGTTAGATTATATATATATATATATATATATATATATATATATATAAAGATTCAGCTAAAAACAATATACCAGTGTATTGATATATTTTTCTACCATTGTATTTCGATGTGAATGTTACTTCTATTTTTTGTTTTGTTTTTGATTGTTTTATTATTATTATTATTATTATTATTATTATTATTATTATTATTATTATTGTCGTTGTTGTTGTTGTTGTTGTTATAGCACTCCTTACAAGTCTGACTAACAGCAACCTTCTTTGAGTCACCTGGACTCTTCTGTGTATTGTAGCCGATCTTACCGATTCTGTTGTTTGGATGGTCTTAATTCTTCTTCTGGTTTCCAATTCTTCCAGTTCTTCTTCTTTTCTAAACCCATTTCAAGGGCACTAACTACAATTGGTATCACCATCATCCTCATGTTGTATAGTTTGTTTTTATTTTTTGTTTTTTTACTTCTCTCACAAGATCCATGTATCCATCTTTTCATTTTCTTTCACTTTCATTTCAATCCGAATGGATGGCAAAATCCACACAGTGAAAATGTATCTTCTTCTTGTTAATTAACACTAGGTCTGGTCTAATGGCCAAAATGAGGTGATCTGTCTGTATCTCAAAGTCCCAGAGAATTGTATACGTCTCATTCTATAGGTCTGATTCAGCTTTATGCATATATCATTTAGTAGCATGGTGAAAATTTAATTTCTTGCACAATTACCAGTGGGTCACCTTTCCCACCAGGTTGTGTCTAGTCTTGTATTTCCTGTGTGCCAATTTGCTGCATTCGCTTATTATGTGATTAATCGCTTCGTCTTTATCTTCACATATTCTACACTTGCTATTCCTTTGCGCCTTATCTATTTTTGCTTTTATATAGTATTGTACTGCAATTATGAGAAATACAGTTTCGCTCTTGAAGTCTTCCCTTCTCATCCATGTCAAGGTCTTAACCATGTCCATGTCCATGTCCATGTCCATGTTTTCTCGTGGGCGAATTCTCCAGTTTATATAGATTATTTTCTTACCATTTCTGTCTTCCAGTTTTTTGTTACGCTTAAATTGTCGCATCTACACAATCTCCAATTATTATGTGAGTTTTTTACACCAGCGTTAGCTGTTGGCATTTAACTGGAATCCGAGTGACAACAAGCCTTCTCAGATATCCAGGACTCATCTGAATATTCTAGCCGATTGCAGCAATTCAGTTGTCTGGATGGTCTCAATTCTTACTGATTTCCATTCTCTCCAGTCTTTTTTCCCAAGCTTTTTGGGACCGTTCCAAGTGCACCAATTACAATTGGTATCAATTTGACCCTCATACTCCACAGATTTTTCAATTGTCTGGCAAGGTCCAGGTATTTGCCCATCTTTTCATTTTCCTTCATCTTCACCCTGTGATCTGCTGGAACCGCAAAGTCCACCAGTTGACAAGTTCTCTTTTTTTTGTTAATAAACACTAGGTTATTATTATATTATTATTATTATTATTATTATTATTATTATTATTATTATTATCGACGTGCCTGGCTACAGACTTATCATTCCGTCATCGTACACACTTTTTTGCTATGATTTTGTATTAAAGTCAAAACCGTGCTGCTGTCTCGGAGCAAACAGTACTAAGAAACGGAGTGTTGAATGCTCTCTTGTCTGTTCATCGCAAACAAAGAACGGAGCAAAATGATAAAGGCTAACCCGAGTTAAGTAGGGCGGAAAGTGACGGTAGCGTCTGCCATTTTACAAATGCAACTCGCCACAATGGACGGTGTCTTTTGGTCGAGGGGAAAGTCAGAAGAAAAGAATAATAGAAAAGTCGGCATCCTCTCTTTTTCCCTCTCGGCAGAGCAGGTAGATTTTTCTTTTATGCAACTCGCTTTGTTCTGGCCATATGTCTTATCATGACAAGAATGAATGGAGGTGTGTCGAATAGCTACTGGCGAGACAGACATGTGGATGGAGCTTTTGAGGTATGCTCAAAGGTAAAGATTATAACATGTAATATATATATACGTATATATATATATATATATATATATATATATATATATATATATATATGTGTTATATATGATGTATATGTATATATGTATACGAATTATATATTATTATATATATATATATATATATATATATATATATATATATATATGAATAAATATATATGTGTATATATGTATACGAATTATATATAGGAATATTATATATATATATAATATATATATACATATATGAATAAATATATATGTGTATATATGTATAAGAATATATATAGGAAGTATTATATATATTATATATATATATATATATTATATACATATATGAATAAATATATATGTGTATATATGTATACGAATTATATATAGGAGTATTATATATATATAATGTATACACATATATATAACCAATTAATTTATATTTTACATGTATATTCTCGGTAACTATATATATATATATATATGTGTGTGTGTGTGTGTTTGTGTGTGTGTTTTTGCATTAAATATATATATATATATATATATATATAATATATAATATATATAGATGATAGATATAGATAGATAGATAGATATCATTTCTTAATATAATGTATTTGCATAGGCAGACAAATTACTCTACATTGATATATATATATGTATATATATATACACACACACACACACACACACATATATATATATATAATTGAACATTCACAAACACGCACACACACACACACTATATATATATATATATATATATATATATATATATTATATATATATATATATATATATATAATTTAACTAACACACATTTATATATGAATAAATAATTAAATGATTCAACACACACGCACTGATATATATGCATATATAGGAGTGTGTGATGAGAGAGAGGGATAGAGAGAGAGAGAGAAAGAGAGAGAGAGAGAGTTTGTGTGTGTATATGTATGTTTGTGTATGCTTATCTGCATGTATTTATGTATGTATGTATCCATATATACCTTCAAGCTGTCCAGTGTCTTTTAAAACTGAATCTTTCTTCATATCCCATAGCAAAGGTCATTCATATAGCGTATGAATAGATAAGTGCGTGTTCGTGTGCATATGTGCGTGTGCGTGTGTGTGTGTGTGTGTGTGTGTGTGTGTGTGTGTGTGTGTGTGAAAGTTTGAAGAATGAGATGTCGATCCGTCCATCTGTTAAATTACTTCATATTTATATATGTATATATTCGGTATATATCTATCTATCTATCTATATATATATGTGTGTGTGTGTGTGTATGTGTATGTGTGTGTGTGTGTGTGTGTGTGTGTGTATGTGTGTGTGCATTGACGCCGTTCAGTGCCTTTTTAAGACTTAAATTTTCTGTGTTTATTCCTACTCCGTATATGCCGGTCTGTATTAGTCTTTGTCTGTCTTTGCGTGTATGTGCGCACAAGAGTAGATTAAAATACCTGTATCTTCACAGTGTATCTGTACAATATATTGCAACTTTCATTAATATTCACAACTAAAATGAACTGACTAGAATAGAAATTACGTGAAAAGAAATATTTATTGATAATTTTGTTTTTTAAGGAAGCTATAAACTTATCGATTTTGCTCCTTTTTTTATTTTTTATGTCTGAAAAACGTTTGAAAAAAATATGAACATTCTTTCGGCCCATTCCTTGAGGAATAGAATCCGATTGGGAGCTTAATATACATATAACATGAAATATGCACAGAGCTGATTATAAATAAACCAAAGTAAAACCTTATTAAAAATCAAATTATAAATTTGTAATTCAGGTCTGATGAGGCCATTAGGTCGAAATAAATGTATTACTAGATGTTTTAATAAGGTTTTCCTTTTATTTAAATATTCATTTATTTATTTATGTATGAATATTACATATAGAAGACCTCCCGATATTGATGAGCGATAGGGACGGATGGAGAGAGATTGTCATGGATATCCGTACTGAAAGCGCGACATGATGATGATGATGATGATGATGATGATGATGATATATGAATACACACACAAACACACACACAAACATATATATATATATATATATATATATATATATATAGAGAGAGAGAGAGAGAGAGAGAGAGAGAGAGAGTCGGATCTTAGCCCTGAAGAGCACTAAGCGAAACTTTTAGTAGATTTATCTGACATTAGGTTTATCTTTATTATTTGCTCTACTTAGGTATTGAGCACTTTTTACTTATTGCTTTAGTTTCCTGGCGGTTTTTGTATATATATATATATATATATATATATATATATATATATATATATATATATATATTGTTTTTTCTTTTGGCCAAATATTGTACCAATAGATTATTTTTGGTTGGTGCGATTATCTTGGTCTTTTCTCTTTTTCGAAAAAAAAAATTTTCTACCCGGGTGATGTTTGGTAGTATATTTTTACAATCAAACTATTTGCCGGGTTGTTTCTCACCGCGACGATTTACCAACAAGTTTGGTATGTATATATATATATATATATGATTTAGGATTGCGTAGGCACAGAGTCAAAGGAGGTTAGTAACTGTCAGTTTCTTACCTATCTAAAGGTCGTATTAAAATAATCATATATATAAATAAAATCCTCTACACATCCCACAATTTTATTAGCGTAATAAAGGGTCATAAGAAACCCGAAACGCAATTAGCCTATTTTAATATAGAAATAAACAAATCAAATACCAAAACTGAAATAAGCTGCGTACTTTTTCTCTCGTTGAATCTATAGCAATCTTTATATATATCTTATTATAATGGAGATTGTGTGTTTGTATGTCTGTAACCGAAACTATATTACTACTCAAGTTACAATTCCCTTAGTTATTGACATCACATTCTCAATGATTTTATTTTTATTTAAACCTCAATTATTAATAAAATAGTCTTACATTATTAATACTGTTAACCATATCTGCATACTAACAACATGCAATTATATTTATATATACAACAAAATAGTGGTTTACAGTTTGAACGGGAAAGCTAATTTGCATATTAATATTAAAAAATCGAATTTAATAAATATGTGCTTAGTATTATTGATTTCTAACTGTTTGGTTTTATTTTAATGAATATAAGCAAAAATCTCTTCAATGAATCTTAAATGAAATCCATTAACAAGAAAAATAACTGTCCTTTTATCCTTCACTTCCTCTTTTAACTAAATACTTAAATTAGAAAAAATAACAATGAAAGACGAGAGTGATGGAAGAGTAAGTTTCAGTTGTTCAATTTTTCAATTATACCCCCTCTGTTTCAAATCTTTTTATCTGCATTTTTATTTAGTTTCATTAGCCTTTCTAATTTAATACGATATTTTATTACATTAAAACATAAATACTTGCACCCGGAGGGTGCATATATTTGCTAATATATATATATAT
>CM042146.1:82534749-82547249 GCA_023376005.1 Doryteuthis pealeii | reverse complement strand
ACGAAACAACCAGAGCACTGTGGTCCGGACATAGAAGAAAAATCCCTTACGAAATAATATACCAGTGTCAGCCATAAAAAAATACCCTGCCTAAAAACGTTTTGCAATACGAGCTAGCTTTTGGTGTGTATATCATATGACCGAAGCATTTCAAGCTGTGGTAGGTACCCGCTGTGGTAGGTACCCGCTGTGGTAGGTACCCGCTGTGGTTGTTAGTATCAGGGTATTAGGTGCACTGACATATTGTGAATTACTTCACTCTGAGTGACAATTTTGACTGTTTGAAAAAGAAAAAGTAACCGAATGAGTTGGGGTGATAAATATTAGAAAGTGCCCAATACATACTTGTAGAGTCGGTTTAGCGACAAAAGATAACTACACAAGTTTCACCGAAAGGATCTTCAGGGTAATTCTGTCATAATTATATTGAAGATCCTTTCGTTAAAAGCTGGTTTTTGTTGGTTGGATTTTACGGCATGTCAACCCCTTGCGTTATTTGAGTAATGGCTATGAAAGGGTACTCCACACTCCCCAGAGCTCTAGAAATGGAATTTCCCCACTAGATGCAGTTTTACGTCATACACCGGACACAAAGACTTTTTGCCAACGCCTTCTAGCACGTATAGGAAAAAAGTTGGGGGTTGCCATAAGAGCAATAGGGTCGGGACAAGGTGATTGGGATCGACGATTAATCGGAAGGACCCTCTCCGACCGCCCTTAAGTAAGACAAAGTGGAGTGTTGCGTGTCATGGACTACTCAGTCACCAGAGTGAAACCTGGGTAGATAACTTTTATATATTTAATATATATATATATATATATATATATATATATATATATATATATATACTAATTATCGTAATTTCATTATGCGATGTAATACAATTCTAACAAAATGTGTCACACCTACTCAATCGTAAACAAACTAAATATGTTATCTAATTAAATGTTTGTTTGTTTTGGGTTATTTTTTGTTGGTTTTTTGTTCTTTTTTTTCTTTTTCTTTTTTTATTTTAGTTTTTTTTTTTTTCAGTTCAACATTTTCTTGGGGTAGAAAAGCCATTAGAACGATGCAAATTTGATTCTTGTAATTAAAGCGGGAAAAGAAATTCTAAGATGTTGATAATGGTTAAGACAGTTGCAGAAGTAGCCATCTTTCCTCTCTATATGTCACCAATTTCTTCTTCTTCTTTTTTTTTTTTTTTTTTTTTCTTGTTTCTCTTTAGCGAAAAGTTTTGCCTCATTTGGGAAGAGTAGCAAAACAAACTAAATTGAATGATGTTCGACTTAATGATCAGAAATGAATTAAATAATTCCTTATCAAGTTTGTTGCATTTCAATTACGCTCTTTGGTGTTTTCTTAATTTGTCTCCAAACGTTTCTGCTTTTTTATTAAATTTGACCAGTTCTCTTTATCTTACTGCTGATCCAGTCATTCACCTGTTTATGGAAATAGTATGAAAACTGAAGTTAAGCGGTTACTCTCCTTTGCAATATAATGCTATCAAGAATAACCTGCCAGACACTGATAGTTCTGGTCACTGAATAAGCCAATGAATACATGTACTATCATTTAACTAATACTAACTGAATGACCCGTATACAGCAGGAAAAATTTGGCCCAGGACCGCTCACAGTGGCGGCAGGCTTTCCGTGGCTGACTGGTACAACACCATGAAGCCAAGATGTCCAGAAGAAAGCGGCGGCAACAAAAAACGGCCCATCAACATCTTCAGAGACAGCCTTTACATGCGACATCTGTGGTCGAGAATGGTTTTCAAACATTGGACTTCACAGTCACAGGAGGTGCTGTAACTTCAGGGGCACAAAAACTATATAGTCTTCCGAGATTGCAATGCCGATGATGAGCTGATGACCCGTATACAGAAAGAGTGGATCATGGGAGTAATGGCGATGAAAGGATACTCCACACTCCCCGGAGTTCCGGAATTGGAACCTGTTATCCGTCTTTCTTCATTCTCTTTCTTTCCATTTCAATCTCCTCAGATCTCAATAACTCTTCTAAGTAGGCATTTACCCAACCCGTTCAAGGTCGCAAGTATGGGGTGAACAGATGGTGAATTTTGAAATATCCCATCATACAGGTATAAAATACCAAGAATATTTGTCACAGCCGTGGGTAAATTTGGTAAGCAAATAAATATATATTAAACTCTAAACTACCCTTAAAAAATTTACCTTGGTCACATCTTGTTCGTGCGGATGGGTTGGGTAAATGCGTACAGTTTTTTTTTTCAGTTCTCTGGTAAAGTTCAAGTATTTGTCTAGCTTTTTGTCTTCCTTTACTTTCTCTCTGTGGTTGGCTGACACGGAAAATCAACTAAATGACAAGTTTACTTCTTCTTGTTATTGAAAACTAGGCCTGGTCTTCTGGCCTGGATTAGATGATCCGTTTGTATTCCAAAGATCATATGCATTTCAAGAACAGACCAATACGAGCAAGAATGTCCAATACTTTATTTATCTGACAGAAAAGTGGACAGGGTGGTCCGAAATTCTTGCCCCACTCTACATATTCTTTTTAACTTTCATTATTTTTGCTTAATAATATGTAATATGTTATTAATTATTTTAACTCTAAAAAACATATGTAGGTGTGACAAGACTTTCAGACCAACCTGTACATTAATCTCCAGAGTGGTCCGAAAGTCTTGTCACTTCTACATATTGTTTTTTACTTTCATTATCTTTTTTTAATAATATAATATATAAGTTATGTAATCTAAAAAAATAATCCAAAATTAAATTATTTCCTAGAAATTCGGATAGTATTATGCAATTATTTTATCACTAAATAAGACAAGACTTTCGCACCATCCAGTACAATACAAATGCCAAAATCAGTGAGATTTTCAACTAATTTCTTTCAACTTTAATTACTTTGTATCCAAGGTCGAAAAATCAGACGTGTATGAATTATGATATTTAAAACTTAGTTATAATCTAACATAACATATAATAATCCAATATAATCTGTGTGCTTAAAGATTTACTCAACAGGTAATCAGATATTTTTCAAATCACTGAAGACTATTTCTAATCTTTTATATGTTTACATAAGTTTTTAAAAAAACGTATTCCTCGTACATCTTTCTGAACAGTACTTTAGTATTTCTTTTACTCTTTTTTTCTTCCTTTCTTTCTCACCAAACCCACTGCGATGCAAATTTGAGAATATCTGTTCTTTGTAGCGTAAGTGTTCATGATATAGTTAACGTTCACTGGCTTGCTTGCTTGCATTCTTTTCGTTTACTTTCTTTCTATTTCTCTGAATTTTTTAGATGAGGCTTAATAACTTGTATTATCTGGATTATTCAGACTATTATCCTCTTCTTTATTGTTATCTGTACAACGTTTCGACCGATGTGCCCTCCGGCCTACAGGTATTTCTTATCGGACTCTGGAGCCTTCTCGAACTCATGAACCTTCTTTTCAAACTCGGGAACCTTCTTGTCGTAATCGGGAGCCGTCACGGAACTTTGAACCCAGCCCTTTATTCAATCCACGGGGGCATCCTGTTCTCATTCCGCTAACCATAGCTGGGTACAAGTTTTAAGCTGTATTAATTATTATTCTATGTTACTGTCGACCAGGATTGAACCTTCAGCCTAGAGATAACTGTCACTTAGAACTGTCTTAACCCAACGCCTATATCCACTACGCTATGAGTCCAATAAAGATGAGGACAATAGTCCGAATAATCCAAATAATACATAATTTCTTTCTCTTTTTTCTTTCTTTCATTTGTCGAAAGAAAGTTCCCTTTCTTTCTCTTTCTCTCTTTCTTTCGTTCTTTCTTTCTTTCACTTTTCCTTTCGTTTCTTTCTCTCTTTCCTTTTCTCTTTTTTCTCTCTCTCTCTCTCTCTCTCTCTCTCTCTCTCTCTCTCTCTCTCTCTCTCTCTCTCTCTCTCTTTACTTTCTTGTAGTTCTTTTTTCCTTTCTTTTCCTTTCTTTTCCTTTCTCTCTTTGTTCTTTCTCTCTTTTTCTTCCTCGTTTCTTTTCTTCACTCATAACTTTCTTTCTTTCATGTTTAGCCTACTACTTCTTATGGAATAATCCATTATTAGTTTGAGCTGGTGGCGGGGTATGTCACACAAATGTATGATAGGTACATAGTTACAAACAACCGTACGATTATATTTTTTTCATCCCAACATATCTAAGATGTCTGTCTCTCACCCTCTTTAACTTTCTTAAATCATTTAGTTTTCAAAATGTGTCTAACACTGCTTATATATATATATGTATACGAACAGAGCAAATAGGAGCAAATACATAGATGGTACAAAGAAGAGAATGAATATTTAGATTATCGTAATTGTTGGTGGTTTTTATCTAAAACGAAAGAGGAAAATGATTTTAAAAACAGGGCGAATTTGTTAAACATTACAGTTTGTTTCATTACTATAATTTTCTAAAGAGCAAAAAATATTATCATTAACACTCTTTCTTCAGCGATCAGCACAGCGTTGAGAAAAAAATCAGAAATAACTACAGCTCGCGGGTGTTAACGTTCAAGTCAAGCGTTATAAAAATATCCAGGATTTATATCAGGTATCAGGTTGATAATTCTGATTATTTTCGCAAATCGAAGTTGGGTGGGAAAATATTAATTTCCCGCCCTGTCATCTGCAAATGGAGAATAATCCGACTGCGCCTCTGCAGAGAGAAAAGACACCTCCCATGTGACCACCTTTTGGCCGTAAGTGGTGACCTGTGATCCTGATAGCTGAACGGTCCGTGACCCGAGTACTTAATGATCATGTTACTTGCAACACTCCACTCTATCATCTATATGATTAATTCCAGACCGTATTCTCAAATTGTTCTTATGGTAAAGAAACACCCAACCCATTTTTATCTTAAAGGTGCGAGAAGGCTGTGGCTGAGGGCCAACCACCAGTTTATTAATACACATGAAGTTATTCAAAATGATTTCTACCAGTTTATGAATGTTACATAATTCATGGGTAGCCTAATAATTGTGTAAGTAGTGTAGATATTTTTGAATGAGAGTTCGTTAAAAATTCAAAATTAGAGTGAGTTGAGTGGAAAATTACCGTTAGTGTTATTGGCATGCAGTAACTCCACTTGAAACCCAGAAACACGTGAATAGAAGCCCGTGAACAGTTTTTAGTTTTAGCTAGTTGTGGCCAGAAAGTCAGTGTGAGTGAACACAGAAGTCCCTCGCTTAAGATGCCGGCCTCTCATCCGCGCGGTTTCAAGAATACTTGGGCTGGGTTGTTTTTAATAAAAACTAATTTAAAAAAAAAAGTCTTTGTTAATTAATCAACAAGAGATGACCAGCCAGAACAGAAGAAATCAACCCGACAGAAGAGCCCACCAAGATAAGGATTAAGACAGACAAAGGAAAATGGCCGACGAAGTAGACAATCAGGGGAAAGAAGTAAAAAAAACTCATCTTCTCCCCATCGTCTCTCTCTCTCTCTCTCTCTCTCTCTCTCTCTCTCTCTCTCTCTCTCTCTCTCTCTCTCTCTCTCTCTCTCTCTCTCTCTCTTCTCTCTCTCTCTCTCTCTCTCTCTCTCTCTCTCCTCTCTCTCTCTCTCTCTCTCTCTCTCTCTCTCTCTCTCTCTCGCTCTCTCTTTCTCTCACACACACACACACACACACACACCAATTATATACCAAGCAGATTAAGTTGGTATATAACATAAAAAAAACAAACAGAATTATTAAACTATGTAGGAAGAAAAAACAATTGTCTTGCCTTGGATTGTGAGCATGACTTCCCATGTTACATGTCCCTTGGTCATGTGATAATCCAGCCTTTTCAAACTCTTCAAAATATTTTGCCTCTTCGAAGAAAGAGCCGACACCTATCTGTTTTCGGTCCTCGCTCGTTGAGTGAAAAAGACATATTTATCTTTTCCGTTCGTAGAATAGAATAGAGATAATTAGTCGGGCTTTGGTGCAACATTCATTACGCCTCACTATAAAAACCATGGAAGACACAATAAGTCTTTTCTCCATTATAGTTTTTTCATGAAACATATTGTACAATTAACTTGTTTGGGACATATGTATTATGTTATTTTGTTACATGTTATGTATATTAAACATTCATATATGCATTGTCCATGCGAGTTGTTTGTCTTTATTCAGTAAATGTTCAGTGTTAATGGGTCCATTGATACTCTAGTGCATTAGAAGGACTAAGTGTTATTCAAAAACTAATACCCATTATTCGCTTACAAATAATGTATACAACAAAAATGGAGAGATCTGGCATTATATAGTCTACAAGGGTTGATATGCCATTAAGCAAAATATACAACTAACCAAAGATATTAATTTCAAGGCAAGTCTAGAATGTATACACACAGATATAAAAAAAGGCAAGAAAAGAAAATGTTCTGCAAACGGAGAAACACGGGCGATCGGAACTGGTCAAACAAAAGCTGCACCCGGCCATTTCAATTGAACGTCAACACTTAGTCAGTAAAATCAAGGGAAGTCCGGTGGAAGAAGAACAAACGCGACCAGACGAAAAGACACGGGCGGAAAGGAGTGCACTTTTGATGCATTAAAGACGATCAGATCGCCTGTTTCCGTGCCGAGTGAAAACAATGGCAGACAACTAAACATCAGAGACGGACCGACACATTGACACATGTATATGCGCATGCGTAGAAAGGCGCATGCGCGAACAGGCGAAACGAAACATAAGTTGTGTAAGCACGCTCGACCAACATGTTGGTTGAATGCAAATGAACAGTGGCAAGCGGTTTGTGCGTCTGGCCTGCATGTGTCAGATACATTTTGTGTCTTCTTCTTCTTCTTCTTCTTCTTCTTCTTCTTCTAATACCCACTCAAAAACTCCGCGTATTTTCGACTACAGCACTACCTCTGCACCCATTATAATACATATACACGAACTTTATTCAATAAATATGGAGGATTGTTTTTTATAAAGCAAATAATTTTTCAATTTATTTTTTATAGATTTAAGATATACATTGTTTCGATTAGGTTTATAGCAAACATTGTTTTAATCTCGCAAAGATATCTATTTTGCGGCTATTCAAAATGGCAGCAAATTAGTGGTTTCTTATTAAAACATCGGTGGCTGAGAAGTGCAAACTATGTGGAATCTACAGAAGAATGTATTATGTATACGAAGAAACATGTCTGAGTTAAAAAAAAAAAAAAAAGAAACAAAAAACGGGTTAGAAATGGGCTAAAAATGGGTTTGCCATAACGAGTCTGAGTCAAAAATATCGTTCATAAAGTTCAACTATTTTTTACTCTGGCTTTCCGTAAATAAAAAGTTTTGGGTGCAGTTGTCATTAAAGAAGATGATGCTGACTGGTTTATGAAATGACATAAAGGACTATTGATTTCCTTGAAAATGGTGCAACTGTAAACAATGCTTCTTGGGCAAAATTCTCGGGCAAAATTCACCTTATTCATTGGATGACATACGTATTCCAGACACTGAACATTATATCTCCTTATTTTCTTTATTGGTATCTTTATCTATCATTCTTTTGCCCTCACTCAACTATTTATATCCTCTCCCTCTCCATATAGTTTTAGCGGGAGTCCCGTTGTGTAATGGCTTACATGCTGGCCTACGGCATCCTAGTAAGCGAGTTCGAACTCCAGTCATGCTACTACGTTCACGTTCGGACTACCTTGAGAAAGTTATTAAGCTCTTCATCACCTGCTATGGGTTAAATAGTACCTTTACTGTTTGACAATGATTGATTTTGGCATTAAATAATCCAGGAAGGTTGATGTTTGTGTGTGGTCGAGCATTATGACGCAGAAAGAGTATATTTTCGATTGGCAAGTTGGGTCTTACTCGTCGAATTCTTGCACTGGCCTCGTTAAGGTCTTAATGTATGCCTTAGTTTTATAAACAAAACTTCATATGAAATAAAGAAAATGGCATTACTTTTTTACTCATCCTCGTAGTATCCGCAATTTACTTTTCATAATAAGTAATACATTAAAATATCCGATTTGATTACAAAATGTTTCACTCAGTGGCGTGCCTTGAAAAATATGATAGGAAAAACAAATAACATTATTATAATCTTGAAATTAGAATTAAAGATAACAGCAATTGAATATTAAATTAAATGCATTACATGTAATATTTAATTACTGCTATCTTTAATTCTAACAGCAAGATTATGATAATATCATTTGCTTATTATTATCTATATATCAGCATCATCATCATCAAGTCATGCTGACAAGACGGATTCCAATCTTCTCTTCTCTTCTCTCTCTCTCTCTCTCCTCTCTCTCTCTCTCTCTCTCTCTCTCTCTCTCTCTCTCTCTCTCATCGGAGAGCGTGGTGTGATAGTTACTGTCATAGAAAATGAACCCGGCGAGATGAGTTCAAATCCTGGACGAGGCTGTTTGCATTTTGCATATCGTTAATACCCTTGTGAAAGGTATGAATCCAGCTACTCTCTAAATAGTTGGGAAAACTTGGCTCTTTAACCGTGGTTCGGCAACTAGTATAGGAGAAGGAAATTTAAACCTGTTAAACTCCGTTTAGGAAACATCCCACTCGCGCAGAGTGGTTGATAAATATGTATATATCAAATAACCCATAAGGGTTTGATTGGCCGTTAAACAAATAAACCAATCTAAATTGATAGTGTACCATAAAATTTGCATCTGTACACATTCTACTCAGTTGCATTCTTTTTGAAACTCTGTATCAAGTATATGAAAGGCGGTCAGTTTTATTGCTTTCGTTACACGCGACTTTTATTATTATACGTTCAGCGTATTTTTATTGACAAGGCCACACTTATGGCATTTCTTACCAGAATCGACAAAACCCAGTTCTCGCGGGACCTGTGCGTAATCCCCTGCATTATGAGCAGGTGGTCCATCAAGTCAAAGAGATTTAATGGCTCCTTCAGTGGCAACATTTAAACAGCAAGAACGAGAGATGCTTGGAATCGGAAATTAGTTGTGATTCCCTCGGATGTCTCAACACCCACGCACCTCCCCGTCCTCGTCATCTTCGCGCCCGACCCAATCCAACTCGCGGTGTGTTTCGCAAAAGGAAAAACTATCGATTACTAAATGTCTTGTCTTGTAATATTCATGAAAATGGAAGCATTATTCTTTTGTTATTAAAACCGGCATCACTGGCCGCCGCCAGCGGCTAACGATAAAAATTAAACAAACTTGATTTCACCAATTTCAGTTTAACAACATAAAGATAATTAAAACAGCTTCCGTGGAACTGTTAGTAGTACCTTATTTATTTTGCTGTAGCATTCTAATAAAGTGTTATTTCATGTTACACCAGGTGTGATAAAAAGATACTGACACTGGATGTTTTTATATTTTATTCTAAAATGTAAGGTTTCTTAGGTTACTTTGTTTAATGACTTATCAACCTTCGTGGATGATTTAATGCCAAAGACATCCTTGTAGAAGAACAGTACATATTTACCAACCCCTCCGCATGAGTAGGATGTGACACAAGGTCAATTTTTAACGCGGTGTTTAATAGGTTTGAATTCAGAGTTTTTCTTCTTCTAAACTGATTGCTAAACAAGGTTAAAGAGTCCAGTTTGTCCAACTATTTACCCATAGCTGGAAAGAATTGTAAGATTTATACCTTTCCCAAGGGTATTAGCACAATTTTAAATGCAAACAACCTCTTCCGAGATTTGATCTCGGATAACCGAATTCATTTCTTTGTAGAAGAACAGTAGTAGTACTATTGTAACGTAGCGGGTCTTGTCAACGTGTGCACGTCGTCATTGTGGATAAAAAAAAGGTACAACACGTGAGATATAACGTTACAAGGGCTTAGCATTTATTTTCGAGTTCGTGTCGTGGCTGTTTCGGAGTGAAGGAAAGGCAGATAGAAAGAGAGAGAGGACATTGTTAAATTACTGTACCTTTTAACATAGTACCAACTATATCGCTGTCCCACACTAGGGACCAGAGGCCCGTCCGAATCCTACATCGCCGGAAAGCAAGAGGCTGATCTTGTTGTTCCTCGTTCCTCGTCACCTCGTGACATCCGCTTCTGGTCGACACCCGACATTTAATTCCTCTTCTCGGGGTCATACCTCGGTCAAATTACCGGCAACCCGTTGTGTGTCCACTACTCCTTTTTTTAACCGTTACTTTCTCTTATTTCTTCTTCCTCTCTTTCTATAGCAGTCCTCTCACTGTTTTATTTCCACTATCAAACTCCGGTGGACCTTCATAATCACGTTACACTATTTAACACATTGCTGGGGATTGGCGAGTTTCATGCCTTTCTTAAGGGCATTAGTGCGAAAGTCCTAAAATTTAAATAAAGGCGTCTGCACCGCTAAGTAACTTATAGGAGAAAGTGATGAAAGCTAGAGATGTAGATTGGTGTATAGACTTTGTCTGGGCAGGTCAGTGTCATTTCCTGATACATTTTCGCGATACATTTTCGCGATACATCAGCAATTTCGATACTTTTCGATCAACGGTTTTTGGTGAAACACAGGGTTGTATAAGTACATCACCCTCGATATTCACCAGACTAGAGCTCAATCAAGATTTTTGGTCTCTCTTAAACTGAACATTTATCTCAACGTTAGAGTTTTAGGTCTTATCTTCTTGTGGCAGCATTCGCCCGGGCGTGTTGAGCCGGCTCCATCCATTGAATTCGCTGCGTCCCTCAATAGAAAAGTCAAAGATGGAGTTAACTATGAAATTAGAATCCTTCACTTCTTCCTGATAGAAGAATCAATATCATCAGGGACAGCTGTTAACTATGAAATGCTGATTAGAATCTTCACTCCTTCCTAAATAGAAGCATCAATATCATCAGGGACAGCCTATGAAATCTAGAAGCATCAATATCATAGCTGTTAACTATGAAATGATCATGACAAAACTATGAAATTCTGATTAGAATTCTCACTCCTTCCTAAATAGAAGCATCAATATCATCAGGGACAGCTGTTAACTATGAAATTCTGATTAGAATTCTTCACTCCTTCCTAAATAGAAGCATCAATATCATCAGGGACAGCTGTTAACTATGAAATTCTGATTAGAATCCTTCACTCCTTCCTAAATAAATGCATCAATATCATCAGGGACGGCTGTTAACTATGAAATTCTGATTAGAATCCTTCACCCCTTCCTGAATAGAAGCATCAATATCATCATGGATAGCTGTTAACTATAATATGCTAATTAGAATCATTCACTCCTTCATAAATAGAAGTACCGATATCATAATGAACCGCTGTTAGAACGGGAACCCGATAGGTTCACGGGTCGTCTCGTCGTCATTAATTTCTTTGTCCGTTGATCTTTAAGAGAAAGAAAACATACACACACTAAATATATCATACCTGTTATATTGTTTTGTCAGATTATTAATATTAAAACCGTCTAGACTGAATACCAATTGACATAACCCAGTGTTACTGTTAATGAAATTGAAACAAGTGTCAACCAGCAATTTCTACACCGGAATCATTCTTAATATTGTGATGGGAAAAGAACACCTTATAGGAAGAAAATTATGCAAACGATTTTGAAGCCTCATCACCGCTTTCCAACTGACTCTAACCGCCAAATTGGAACGTACGCCCGCCATTTCCACGTACTACTTTCTTTCGCTGACTGCTGACATACGTAATATTCGTCAGTGTCGCTTGATCACAAACCGCCTGCCATCTTTGATAGACGTTCCGGAAATCACGTGAGATTGGAGTGAGTAAGCGAAGAGGAGACTGGCTCAGCCTATTTGGGTCTTCTTATTGGATTTATCGTATCTTTCCCGCTTAAAACATCGATATCCAGTTACCCGCGGTAAGTTGATCCCACTCAAAACTCTCCTCTCATATATATATATTCATATGAGTCTGCGCAGATATGTACGCATGCGCATTGAGATGGGTGGGCGTGATTATGTGCATGAACGTATTGATATCCACTTACACGTATTAAGTTCATTTCTATCTATCTCACTTTACATCTCCACCCCCATAACTATATATATATATATATATATATATATATATATATATATATATATATATACTAACTATAACTGTGGAAATTCCAAAGAATTCATGCATGATAATTGCAGCTATAAATAACGTTCTGGGATAAATCGTTATCGATTTCTATCTCGGTGGTAAAATTTGGTAAATTAATAAAAACACGTAATGACTAATAAAAACTAAAATAATTATAACCTTACACTAATTAAAGAATAAGAAATAAAGGAAGAATTGAGGATTCATTTTTGAGAACTAAGTAGTAAGTAGCTCACTTTTGTCGTTAAATATATTTCTCTTATATTTTAGAGAAAAAAGTAGTTAGCTTTTTAGGCGGGTTGTTCGATTTTCAATAAGGCTAGCATTGCCAGTTCAAAAGAAGTTGATGTTTGATAACAGCACTGTCGCAACCAATATCTAAGCTAGAATAGTGTATATACAGTCAACGGTGCTTGGTGACTGTCGGTCTCTCGCTTA
>CM042146.1:82497249-82529749 GCA_023376005.1 Doryteuthis pealeii | reverse complement strand
CTCATAAATATGCAGAGGAAAAATATCGTCATCATCATCATCAATAACAACAACAGCGGTGGTGGTTGCGGGGGCAGCATCCTTTTTTGATACTCATTGAGTTTTCACACCAGTCATAACTAATTGATCACCCTGAACATCAAGTAGGTATCCGGTGAATTTCTCTACAACAATTTATTTGCACGTGCAATTTATTTCAAATAATTTTTAAAACAAAAAAATATTTGTTATACAATTCAGTTGCAATGATCTGTATCCAATAATTTATCTTCAAATACAATTCATCTACAATTATTCATTTATAGTTACAATTTCATCTATAATTATTTATCTATAGATACAATTTCTCTACTGTAATTTATCTATAGATATAATTCCTATACGATAATGTATATATTGATATAATTAATCTACAATAATTTATCTATATACAATTCCTCTACAGTAATTGATATATATATATAGAGATAGATAGATAGATAGATAGATAGATAGATATACAATTCCTCTATAATAATTCATCTATAGATACCATTCATCTACAGTAATTTATTTATTGATACAGTTTATATGAATTATTTTAATTTGTAACCTCTCGGTCATTTGACAGCTGCCATTAGGGGGTGGTGTTTAAACTATTTAATACATACATTTTGTTTATATATTTTCCGATCACCAGAGAGATCCAGTCAGTGAACAACAGACGATCATTGATTTATGCTAGCGATGAAAGTTAATTTAAGTCACCCCTAGAGAGCTCTACCGGGTTTTGAGATCATAAAATAAATCATCGACAGACACCGTGTTTTGACGTTTCACGTCTCTTCAGTGTGGCTAGACACAGCTACTACCTCCGATATATATATATTTGTGAAAATAAAATGGAAATTAATCCGACAGAGTGAATATGATATATTGAAAAAAACAAAGGATGTTTACAAATGCTCCTGATGAGCCCATGCATTTGTAAACATCCTTTGTTTTTTTCAATATATCATATTCATATATATATATATATATATATATATATATATATATATATATAAGATTTTTGGATGTTTGTTTATTTTAGAAGCATTGTTGAATAAAGTATATATTAATATTTATATCGATGTTCTACACGCCGAGTAATTCTTTGCGAAATTCACTTGTCATTATTATCTTCTATAATTACCGAATTTTATGCGATATGCGCATTGTAATTACCTTCAAGCAAAAATATAAATATTAATATGTGCGCGTATGTGTGAATAAAAAAAATCCTTAAATAACAGGGGTATCGTGATTATGGACCATTTCCACCGAGCTTCGTCAGACCACGTTTTTATTTTAACCGCTACCTATAGAATTTGAAATGAGGTGACTGTGATATCCAGTCCATACATCCTGAATGCTACCTCGAGAAATTTTTTTTCATCGTTTGTATTCCGTAGCAGAGGGCATTATCCTGTACAAAATTCCAACTAGATGGCAATCTACCCAAAATATATTTTCGCCAACAGTTCAATATATCCGGCATTGTTAGTGGTCTTTTCAATATTCCCCAGGAGTCAGGAGACCTCCTCCCAGAATATGGTTGACTGCCACCATGTTTGACAATAAGCGAAGTGAAGCAAGTATTGCATTTTTCCCCACTCCCTGTGCCGGATATAAGTTTTGCCATCAGCTCCAGCCAATTTGAATTTACTTTCATCAGAAAACCGGAAGTTGGGCCACGTTTCCGGTGACCAGTCCAGATGTTGTTTGGCAAATTCCAACAGACGTTGGCGTTTCTTCGATGAGATCAATGGCACTTTACGAGTTATATGTCTTGGAAATCTATGTTGCATAGACCACAACTGATTACAGCTGGAGTGGCTGTCTGGTAGACGAGAGAAGCAAACCAACAAAATGACCGTTTCTTTAAACAGAGAGGAGTATTGTTGTGTATTCTTTTAGCATTCGTTAGGTTCTTTGGAACTGTGAAATCACTTGTGTAGATTTTTTAAATCCTGGTCGCCATTTTAGACGTTTAGTATTACTGCTGGTAATTACCAAGTCGGCATTGAGTCTGGGTTCAATTAGTTAATCCTTATAATCCTAATCTGTAGTGTTCCTTGAAATCCTAGGTAGAAAAGAATGTAGTAGTAGATCTCCTTCTGGTAGAAAGTCCAATTAGTAATTGATTCAAGGACAGCTGACGACGATCTTAAATGCTTTTCTGTGCTTGTTTCTGATTGGCCAATTTTTGTTGGGAAAGTTCATAAATACGAGTGGTGATTTGGCGTACATCTTATACCTATAGATACAGTAAGCGATAGATAGATAGATAGATATGAACGGAGTTAGATATATGTTTCCTACTGGAAACCAAGCTGGCTGAACATATTATAAAAGTCTCAATATTGGACATTATAAATCCGTTATGTTGAAGAGCTCGACACCAGCTGGGTCACATGAGCGACGTTGAATGATCCGAAACTCCTAAGGATCCCAGGATTACATCTCTAGGGATATAGCCAGGAGCATATTCAAGAAGTATTTCTCGATATCGGCTTTGAGTGTAGGAGGAGTTAAAAATTCAGAAAGAGTAACATGGCTGCTTCATAGCTATAATTTAAGAGACACGATCTAGAATCCAAGAGAATTGACAAGACTAGATTTGGGGTGTATGGAAATTTCCCCGAGATCAGCCACACAATAAAAAGCATGAGCGACAGAACAAACAGGTGTTTTTGGAACTCACTACTGTGGGCGTCGGGAAAGATGTTGGATTATTTCGGTATATAAGGTGTGCTGGAATCCACCACTTAAACTTATAGACTCGGTGTATTCACGTGGATTACACCCAGCCAATCAACAGCTCGAATACGTAGTTAGTTAACTATTTGCTCGCCGATACTGAAAGCCGTTTATTTGCACGTTATTCGACATTGACGAACGGACATGCAGCCATGGATTTTACCCAACACCAACGAACAACCAAAGGATCATACCAAACACTAAGGGACACCAAGGAACAATCAAAGGTTTTTTTCACTAAATATCGCGCTCTGCTTAACACGTGAGATCTCCACTGTAAAGTGCTCTCACTTGAAGCCTAAAAATGACCACAAAAATCGTAACAGTACTGTTGTTGCTGATTGTTGTGGTGGACTTTTGTCGTCGGACTAGAATTCAACTTGAAATTGATTCCTTGAGTCTATTAAGCAACCACCATCAGATGCATTTTCGTATAAGACCCAGGATACCCCTTAACCTTCTGCAGGGGTTACATTCAGCGTATTCTAAACCTAGCCGACCGGTCAACACAACTCATTTGAATATACTCATCATCATCAGTAGCAGCAGCAACAGCAGCAGCAGCAACAGCAGTAGCAAGTCGTGCCGAAAGTACGGCTTCCCATATTTCTTCCTCGCCACCCGTCTCAACCGGTCATCTCTCCTGGCAGGTCCTTTACACGGCATCCAGTATCTACACAGAGCTGATCGATATTTTTCTTCTGGCCCACCCACATTGGTGTATCCCTGTAAAGGTGCCCATAGGAGACCGTCACTTATGAGCTCGTCCTTGCTTCTCCAGCAGTCTTGCTTGTCTTACTGGAATGGTTTGTGTGATAAGAGGCAAGTGGCCATACAGCTGCTTTTTTCTGACCGATCCACATTGGTGCATCCCTATGTAGGTGTTCAAAAGAAAACGTCACTTATGAGCTCGTCCTTGCTTCTCCAGCAGTATCTAGCATGCCTTGTTCGTCTTACTTGACTGGTTTGTGCGATAAGAGGCAAGTGGCCGTACAGCAGATTTTTTGTAGAGTGATGCTTTCAGGATTAGTTCTAGACAGCTCACAGCATCCTTGTACACTTCCCGTCTGGTTTTTTCTCCAAGCATTTCGTTAGAGTCTAAGTGATGCAGAAATCATCGAATAAGGACAAACTTTTACTCCCAAACCTCAGACAAGACAAGGTATTAACCTAGCTTATAAATCAGGTTAATAGATATAGAAATTAATCTGCTTCTAGCACATGACATAAATTCATACGGCTCGGTTTTGCTACTCGGCTGACCGGAATGAAAGACACGTTAGTCGATTTACGCTTGGTAAAAAATTCAGAGCAGACATTTTTTATATATCCTCTCCCAAAGCATCCCGTCTCGAGATTGTTTGTTTTGTTTTTGTTTAATCTCTGAACCCTGTGTAAGATGTTTGCAATAGCAATAGAAAATATCCGTGTTTTTACAATGTCCGTTCGTTTCTGTGTAGAGTGAACGCCAGTCAAGTTCGATCGAAAAAAAAAAAGAAAAAGAAAATGTCTGAAAATAGAAAGAAAGGAATAAGGAGATATATTTAACGATAGAGGCACACTGATATTCCTCATTAATACCCAAGTTTTATGCGCAGACGTATGATCGCTAAGACGCAAATACGCATGCGCAAACTTTTTTCCTTCATGTTACATCTTATTTTGGGTTTTTGTTTTTTTGTTTGTTTTTTTGTTGTTTTTTTGGGGGGGGCGGGTTCTCTCCCTCTGTTGTCTTTATTTTGATGGTGGGGGTTCTTTAGATGACGAGTTTGAAGCGATTTAGCCCTGGGAACGTTGGTAAACTTACTAATAATAAATAATGCCAATAGATGGGAATATATTTTTTGCGTAAAACTTTTGGCATTAAGACGGCTTTATTTGTTCAAAAATGCTACAATGATCGAGAAAGACAAAAAATTTCTCTTGAGGAAGAAAATGTTTCAGTAAATTTCCCAACTTCTCCTGAAGATTTGCTTTAAAAAATCAAACAATAAGCTAAATGACAGAAACTTTCTGAACCAATGAAAATGAGAACATTAGTGTTACGATTTTTGTGGCCATCCTTAGGCTTCAAGCGAAAGCACTCCTCCAGCGGAGATCCCTTGTGTTAAGCAGGTTACGACCCTTAATGAAGAAACCTTTGGTTGCTCCTTGGTGTCCCTCGGTGTCGGGTATGATCCTTTGGTTGTTCCTTGGTGTCCCTTGGTGTTGGGTATGATTAATTGGTTGTAGGTCCATTCGTCAATATCGAATAAGGTGCAAATGAACGACTTTCCATAACGGCGATTAAATAGTTAACTAATCACGTATTCGAGCTGTTGATTGGCTGAGTTTAGACCACGCCGAGTCTATAAGTTTAAGTGGTGGATTCCAGCACGCCTTATGTAACAAAAATATTCTAACCAGGATGCCAGTGAATAATAATTAATAACCCCACGGCGGTACTAACTTTTCTTGGTATTTTTTACTTGTGTGATGGGATATTTGGGTTTCCCTATTACAATTGGATCAAGTACCAGTCTCGGGATTAGTTCACACACAAAAGAAAATATAGCAGGCGTGACAGTTGCGAGAGCCGCTGCCAGCGGTTTACGGTACGATTACGTGGGGTAGCTGCTGTGAGCAGCTTAAAGGGAGCAGAGAGTTAAAGAGCCCAGTCTGCCCTACTATTTACCTATAGCAGGAGGAAGAATCGTTGGATTCATACATATCCCATGTATTATTTAGTGGTACGTGAAATTCAACCAGTCTCGTCTAGAATTTGAAATCGTCTCGCCGTGACCATTTTCTACGATGATAACCATTACACAACGGGCGCCTCCGTGTAATCTGAAAGTAGATTGCCAAAGACAAATGTCATCTGGCACACCTAGAAGTAGATGTTAATGTGATTTCTGACATTTCTAGAAAAAAATCAGAGTAAACATTTGTATATATCATTTCCCGCGCATCCCGTCTAGAGACCACAAAAATCAAACAAGTAAATCTATATATATATAAAGTATAGTTGGTGTGTATGTATGTATGTTCGGAGGAAACTACGAAAATAAAAGAATCAATTACAAAGTAAATATATATATACATTCACTATCACCAGAACCTGCATATTTTGCAAAAATAATAAGATTTTATTTATGTCTCGGAAAGATTTAAAAATTAGGATTTGAATAAGTGAAGGGAAATAAGTTTCACCATTAGGATCTTCAGGGTTACATCCACTGAATTAATCGAGGAACCGATTAATTGCAGCCGATTACAAGTGTGCTCATTGAATAAGATATAACGTTATAACGTAACATCTTATTCAAAGATGTTACGTAATCTTATTCAATATGTTACGTTATAATGTAACATCTTATTCAATAATGTTACGTTATAACGTAACATCTTATTCAATAATGTTACGTTATAATGTAACATCTTATTCAATAATGTTACGTTAAAATGTAACATCTTATTCAATAATGTTACGTTATAACGTAAGCATCTATCAATGAACACACGTGTAATCGGCTGCAATTAATCGGTACCTCGATTAATTCAGTGGGTTTAATCCTGAAGATCCTAATGGTGAAATTCGAGTAGGTCTCTATTGTATCCATTTCATTATATTAATATATATATATATATATATATATATATATATACAGAGAGAGGAGAGAGAGAGAGAGAGACAGACAGACAGACAGACAGAGAGATCATACTATGTTTGTAAATGAGTTATTGAATATTTTTTTTAAATGAGTGTCAGTGATTTTTCGTACGAAGTTGAGATTCGAACTCATACTGTCCAGTTTGTTAAAGTATCTTGTAGAGAAATATGATTATATTGCCAGAAAATACGTCATCAACATCGAATAACTAAATGGAGGTAGAGAAAATTGATTCAGTGGGACAGCAAATAGGAAAATCAGAATAAAGCTGCAGTCCAGAGGAGTGGGATGGGAAGAGAAAGAGTCCCGGTGGTAGAGAGAGGCTTACATTTGATTTTTTTTCTGGTAAATATCAAAGAATACCACTTTAGTAATGGAATGAAAAGGAAGGAAGGAAAGAAGGAAGTGGTTGCTAACCCAAATGCAAAGGCCAGGAAACTAGTTTTTAAGACTAGTTTCTTACTGTAGTGACTTCGATCTTCAACGAGTACTCTATTACTGTTTGCCTTGTGCCATACCAAGTTAAGCTTCGTAAATATCAATTGTGGAAGAAGTTACTGGTTACTGTCGTATGAAATGGACACGGCGAGACGAGTTCAAATTCTAGACGAGGCTGTTTGCAGTGCTAATACCGTTACCAAACGTATGATTTAACTATTCTCCCTCTATCTATGGGTTAAATAGTAGGGTAGACTTGGATCTTTAACTTTGGTATGGCAACTGGTTTAGGAGAAATACAAATTCTGATTTCAAATCTGTTAACTCCGCTTAAGAATTTACCTTGTGTCACATCCTGTTTGTGTGGAGAGGTTGTATATATATCATCAATTCGTGCAGACAACACGGATTCCTATGACTCTTTCACGCCTCATGTCCCTATCGGTCATTGATCCTAGCAGGTTTTTCTGCACAGCATCCAGAATCCACACAAGCGAATTATGTAGGTTTCTTTTTCTGGTCGGCCTACACAGGTGTCTTCATGTGTAGGTGCCACTAATTGCTTCTCCAGTAGTGCCAGCATGTCTTGTTCGTTTATATGGTTTGTGTGATGGAGGAATTAGAAGTACAGCTGTTTTTTGTCTTTTTTTTCTATTCCCGTAAATCTTATGCTACTAAATAGCGAGTTTGATCCCCACTGAATGCCCCATACTTGCGATCTTGTGCCACATACTACCCGTGGTGAACGGTGTGAGTAATACATACATACATACACAGGGTGTTCTATTATGGTGTAATGGTTAACAAGATAGTCTTGCAAGATTCATTACTACTGAAAAGCGAGTTCGATTCCCACTGGATGCCAATTATTACGACCTTGTGTCACATCCTATGCGTGGCGAACGGGTTGGATACATATATACATATGTCACGCATACGTATAATTCTTTCTTTCTTTAAAAAAATCCCTCATGCTTTGAAATTAAAATTCCACATGACTTTGTTCCCACCATCTTCTCTCCGTTTCAAACCGTCGCATTCGACATGACGTCATTATAACTGTCTTCTCACACCGCGTTTGAACACTCTCTTCATGTGATTTTAAAAAAAGGTCTTTTTTCGAACATTTCAAAATTCTCCGCGTTCCAACAAATTTTATTTTAAAAAAAAAAGGATTTACTCTGAGGAAGTCGATATTTCTTTTGTGTGCTGAACATTTCTACATTTTTTCTAATATTATTATTTCATTTCATTTTGTTATTTAAAATAATAATAGATAGAATAATGTACACATGGAAAAAATCCTGACCGAAACACGTGCTAGTTAAATTAATTAAAATAATCCTATTTTATACATTCAATACTTTCTTTCCTTTATTTCTCTTTTCAACATATATAATATATATATATATATATATATATATATATATATATACAGGACGTCCTATCGTATTGTAATGGTTAGCAAGCTAGTCTTGTAGATTCCCACTGGATACCAAATACTTGTGATCTTGTGTCACATCCTAACACGTGGCGAACAGGTTGGTACAAACATACATAACACAGGGCGTCCTATCATATGTTGTCCACATCCTACATGTGGCGAACCGCGCTTGTAATGTTCGAGTACGCCAGATTCAGATATGCTACTGCTGAACCGGTTTATGAGAAAGAGAACTCTGAATTCAAACAGTTGTAACCTGAGATGGGCTCCACTAGTTTATTTCTGATTCAGATATGCTACTGCTGAACCAGAATAATAAACATGCTAGTCTCGCAGATCCATTACTACTTAAAACAGAGTTCGATCCCGCTGTGTGCCCTATCCTTATGACCTTGTGTCACATCCTACATGTGGCGAAACCGGGTGGGTAGATGTCTACATACATACATAGAAAGATAGATAGACATGGATTTTTATGATCGTTTGATCAATCAATTGGTTCCTCTAAACAAAGAAAGAAACATTGTATGAATAGATAGGAAGAAATAATTCTTTTTGAAAAGATGGATTGAATAAAACCAAAATGATAGATAGACTGATAGATAAATCTTACTGCCGACGCAAACAAAACACGTCGTCCCCGTTTTTGCAATAAAACAGTCTACTCTTTTATTTACAAACGGACATCGGCCGGCTTTAATAAACGCGCTGTAATGTTCGAGTAACGCCAAATTTGCGTCTGTGTTCCGCTCGTTTAAGTCGGACATGTTTATGTTCCTTATCGAATGAGCAAGAGAGCTTCATTAAGGCAATGTTTTTGGTGGGAGTTGGGGGTCCGGACTCCAACGAATTGACGCTCTATCCTTGACACCACAAATAGCAAGTAAAAACTCTGCGGCGACAAAAGTCTCCGTGGATTTTAACTATACTAACAATTGGTGTAATGATTATCGTAGGAAATGAACATGACAACACAAGTTCAAAATCCTGGACGCGACTGTTTGCATTTCACAATACCCTTAAGAAAGGTATACATTCAACTATTCTCCCTATTACTATAGCTAAATAGTTGGGCAGGTTAGGGTCTATAACTTCGGTATGGCATCCGGTTTAGGAGAAAGAGAACTCTGAATCAAACAGTTTGTAGACCTGGAGAGGGATGGGCTCCACAGTTTATTTCTGATTCAGACATGCTACTCATGAGTATGTCTGGGTCAGAAGGCAAATCAGGTTATTAGAACCAGTGAACAGTGAACATTACCTTATAATTTTTTGCCCAACTCTATAACGTATTGCATGGAGGTGGCGTGGTGTAATGGTTAGCAGGCCTAGTGAAATGAACTCGTCGACCGAGTTCAAATCCTGGACGAGGCTTTTTGCATTTCACGGAGCGCTAATACCCTTGGGAAAGGTATGCATCCAACTACTCTCCCTCTAGTTATGGACAAATATTATGGCAGATTGGGCTCTTTAACCATGGCCTAGGTAACCCAGTCTAGGAGAAAGAAAACTCTGAATTCAAACCTGTTAAAACTCCGTTAAGAAATTGACCTTGTGTCACATCCTGCTCGTGCAGGGGGGGGGGTAAATATATACTTATTGCATTTCCAATTTTCTACAGAAAGAACTGTCTTAATAGTAATTACACTAAAACATAAATCTGATGGTGAGTCTACAGTTCCGAAGATCCATGGAGTGTGGAATTACATTACTATAATAGTAATTACATTTGCATATTAAACTAGGCACACTTTGCTCTTTAAATCTTACTGTGGCAACTGGTCTAACGAGAAGGAAACTTGAATTCAAAATACTTAACTCCGCTGTAAAAGATTTACTTGTTGTCACGTGGCTTTCTCGTACGGAGGGGTTGGTAAATACATACGAACGTTTAGATATTTTGGGGCATTAAAATCACAATTTGTCTTTCTTTTTCTTTTTCTCTTTTATAACACAACACTCGGTATGTAACGTGAACTAAAAATAATTTAACCAATAAACATTCCGTGAAGAGATATTTCCCAAGAATTATTTATACCAACGGTTCTTTATCCTTGTGTCGGACATACCAGTGTCAAAGAAGAAAATTCTGATCATATGGTGGTTTTGCTTAAATTGTCACCATCTAAGTATTGATCAGACTTATCGTTGCTTTAACTTTGATGATCTAGCGGAAACCGCGGTGCTTTCAAACTATTTGAACCGTAAGCCCAATATAAAATGATATATCATCTAATATAGATAATTACTTGACCATATAATTGTATATATAATTATTAGTATTAGATAGGAATAGTTGGTATCGTATAACTGTGTGCAAAAAATCCCCCCATCAAATATATAACTGGAAGTCTTGACTAACTGACACTCAATTCCTATTTTTACCCATTGAGCCATGTCCGAAAGTGACAAGCACTAAGAGAGCTTCATACATGTTGACAGAAGATAGAGCAATTTGCCAAAATGTCACTTCCATGCCGTTCTGGAGGAGTCTACTTGCAAAATGGACGGTGATTAGACGTCTTCGTTTTATTGATAATGTCCAGTCTCTGGGCACACACCGACTCTCCAGGGCGTAAAGTGGACAAATAGACTTGCTCAAACACTGGCAAATATATATAAAGTGACCAGCAAAACGTCATTCACTCCCGAGTTGTATGAATAGGGAGAAGAAGAAAAAAACACTAGTCAATGAGGCTCGATGAATGCGACGGGTGATGGTTGGGACTGGGGGTTTAAGTGGTAATTCTTGGCGAGTGTCGGTGGCAGCAGTTGCAGGCTAAAAATTGGGTGGAATCAAAGAATTACGGTCGCTATTTGCTATCTTTACCATTCCTTCCCATTCCATCTAGAATAAATAGGTTTACTGGGTAAAAGACTTCTTTTTACTTTTTGTTTATTCATTCATTCATCCTTTTTTCTCTCCTTCTTTTCTTTATCTATTTCTCAGGGGTTTTTTGTTGTTTTTTTTTTTGGGGGGGTTGCTTTTTGTGTTGTTTTTTGTTTTTTTTGTTTGTTTGTTTTAGCTGTTATTTTTTGTTGTTTTTTTTTTCCACAATTATTTCCTGCAAATGAATTCAGTCGATTGCTTTCTTTCATCATACGTCTATTCTCCCGCCGGTTACAAACGATCATGTATATCTTTCTAATAAGTTGCGTCCTACGCCTAGCGCGACACAAGGTGAAGTACGCAGTAAGAATCGAACTCATTTTAGTACATATTAATTACTGGTTGGTAGCTTTCTTTCATCATTCGTCTATTTTCGCGCGGTTCAACGCCGATCAAAGTTGAGCCTAGCCTAGCGCGACACAAGGTAGAGCACGCAGTGAGAATCGAACTCGTTTAAGTATAAATAGTATGTGAAGTTACCTTGCAAACCAATCGTGGTGTAATTGTTAGCAAGCTAGTCTCGCAGATCCAACACATGAAAGAGCGGTTATACTCGTGATACCTAATACTTGCGACTTGTGTCACATCCTGCCCGTGGTGAACGGCTTGGCTAAATACCTACCTGCTAACCATTAGGACTGTCGATGTGGCTTAGAATATGATGACTGTATCCCCTGCATAGGATAAGAAACCCCCAAAAGGGTTGTCCTGGGTATTTACGCTATCTGATGGTGAGGCTCCAGTTCTGGAGATCTCAGGGTGTCTGAATAACCTTCATTCCTTACTCCCAGCCCACTTTGACTCGTATTTGATAGGAATACTTGAAGTCATATAACGTAATTATTTTGTATCAAGAATAGTTACTTGAAGCTATAATTGTTTACTTAGAATTATTATTAGTTACTTGAAACCATATCCTGTGTAACTAAAAATGACTATTATTAAACAGAAATAGTTACTTGAAACTGTAAAATTTGTATTAGTGTAAAATACTTGTATGCAAAAAACTCCTATTTATCAAGTACCACAAAAATGTTCATATAAATGTACAATGAACGCAAGTCCCTATTTTTATTTTTTATAGGCATAAAATAACCTAGACGGGTAGAGAGCCTTTAAATCAATCAATCAATCATTGCATAACCAATAGTCAACTATTACTTTTATTGATTCATTTTTTTTTTCTTACTCTTTCTTTTCTGACTCTTTCTCTTCTCCCTTTACCTCTCTCTCTCTCTCTCTCTCTCATCTCATCTCTCTCTCTCTCTCTCTCTCTCTCTCTCTCTCTCTCTCTCTCTCTCTCTGTCTTCTCTCTTTCGCGGTTTCTTTTTTCTCTCTTGCCCTTTCATCTCTACCTCTCTCTCTCTCTCTCTATACTATCTATCTATCTATATTATCCTCTCTATATATACATATGCGCGCAATGGTGTGTGTAAATATGAAAATTTAAAATCAGAATATTCTGCAAATAAATTAAAATATTCATATTTACATACCGTCTGATTTATATATATATATATATATATATATATTATATATATATATATATATATGGAAATATTCACATCAATTGATATCAGCCACTCTATCTGTATATTTCATAGGTTCATATTTTTCTTCATATTATATGTCTCCCATTCTGACCACCTCTCTATATATTGGAATTCTCTCAACAACACACACACGACACTATATAATATATATATATATATATATATATATATATATATTATAGAAGCAATGAGATAGAGACATACTGAGAGTTCCAATATATAGAGAGGTGGTCAGAATAGGATATATATATATATATATATATATATATATATATATATATATATATTTTCATTGGTTTCTCCCTACCTAACTACCTACCTACCTTTATCATTGTCGTAACATCTAATGTCTTTTTCATTCAGCCTTAGTTTCTATCGATGTATCTATTGTCTCATTCAATATTGTCTTTCTTTCAGAACTTATTATGAACTAAAGAACCTTTGCCATCCTTCCATCTGTATCTTCTTTTGTGTCTCTATTCAATAGGTTGCAAAATATAACCATTATTTCTGAATCCGAAGTCGTGTTCAAACATATAACACTTCTTTTTTTATATCCCACCTTTTTTTTTTTCGATTTATCTCTAATTTTCATCGCTTAGTTCATTTCTCTCTAATCTTTTCCGAAAATCAGTTTTCTGCAATCTGTTTCCGTATTAACAGCTAAAATGTGCCCCACTTTGTGCTGTGGAACCAGCTTGTTAACCCTCCTTGTCTCCAGGTTATTGACTTGCCTGGACTACGTACTACGAAAACTTGATATGAAAAAAGAAACTCCTATTTATCAAGTACAGAAAAAAATGTTCCTTTAAATGTACAATGAACGCATTTGATCTAATGAAAGAAAAAGGCTTCACGCAAAAAAAGTAAATAACGGCAAGATATCCAGCAGAAACTATTACAAATGCAGACTACGCAGATGATCTAACACTTTTAGGAAATACACCTGCACAAACCGAATCACCACTGCATAGACTAAAATATCAGTAAGAGGCATTGTCCTCTACATGAACAGTTTAGGAAAAGGAAAACTCTGAATTCAAAAGAAATTAACCTTGTGTCACACCCTGTTCGTGTGCAGGAGTTGATATATATATATATATATATATATATGGTCGCACTGACAGTACAGATTCCCATGACTTATTTTCCCCACCCGTCCCTATTGGTCATCGCTCCTAGCAGGTCTTCAGCACAGCATTCAGAATCCACATAGAGCGGATTGATGTTGGGTTTTTATTTCTGATTGGCCTATATTGGTGTGTCCATGTGTAGGTGTCCACAATAGAACGTCACCTATTGTTTTTTCGTCAGTATCCAGCATGTCTTTTTCGTCTTTCTTGGTGGTTTGTGTGATAGGACACCTGTACAGCTGCTTTTTTTATGGGGTGCTGCTTCCAAGATTTGTTTAAGACAGCACGCAGCATCCTGTGAACTCAGATAAAAAAGACTTCATGTTATAAACAAGATGAGAACATCTACACACTAGACGGTAGGTGCTTGGAATTAGTAAACCAACTCGCATACCAAGGTAGTAATATCTCATTTACAGAAAATGATGTCAATATACGCATAAGAAATACATAGACATATTATCGATCATAGTGATAATTGATTAATCTGATAAGATAAACTGACAATTCTTCCAAGCTGTAGCCATGTCAATATGACTTTTGGGAACTGTACTAGGATGATATATATATATATATATATATATATATATATATATGTGTGTGTGTGTGTGTGTGTGTGTGGTGTGTGTGTGTGAATTGGATATATTGAAAAAACAAAAGATGTTTACAAATACATGGGATCATCAGGAGAGAATGTGCAACCGTTTCAGGGCCTTCCTCTCTACGGTTTTAAAAAGCAACATCGGCTCCCCTCACTGATGTGAGGTCCCTCGGAATATCTGTATCGACCGCATGTGGATCGGTCTCATTCTCTCCTGATGATTCTCTCCTGATGATCACATGCATTTGTAAACATCTTTGTTTTTTCAATATATCAAATTCACACTGTCGGATTAAGTTCATTTTATTTCATATATATATATATATATATCGTACTTTTTACTTCTTTTGTTCCCTCTCTCACTACAACTTTTGATAATATTGTCCCCCCCCTCTCTCTCTCTCTCTCTCTCTCTCTCTCTCTCTCTCTCTCTCTCTCTCTCTCTCTCTCTCTCTCTCCTATGTATTATTTTGCTCTTCTTCCTCTCTGTTGAATTGTTTTCTTGGTATATATTTTACCAACCTCTCCACATGAGTGTGATGTGACTCAAAGTCAATTTCTTAAGTGGAGTTTAACAGGTTTACATTCTTAGTTTTCCTTCTCCTAGACTGGTTGCCTAACCAACCGCAGACCTCACTACTATTAAACCATAGCTAGAAGGATAATATTTAAATGCATACTTTGTGCATATCTAAGTGTATTAGTGCTATGTGAAGTACAAACGGCCACGGCCATGACTTGAACTCGTGTCACCGTGTCCATTCACTACGATGATAACCATTGCACTACGCGCCTCCTTATTTTCTTAGTATAAGTCATCTACAACTTGTTTTTAATAAATAGCTATCGACGTTGCATTCTGGGTAAAAGTAATCTTTTAATTGCAATTTTTTAAAGTTTGATTCATGTTGCCCATTTAATTTGACGTTTTCCTGCAAGGAAGGAGTATCTTTATGCATTTAATGCTAAACTGGTTTGACAGAAGCTAGAAAACATTAAGATTTAAAGATGATTTAGGATTTATGTCATTTTTGAGCTACCGTAGCATTGGCCAGATTATGGTGCAGGTGTACTTAGGCTTTGTTAATTTCGTTAAATAGCAACAAAGAAATTAATTGTTTCAAATTTAGGAATAGTATTAAACTATTCTTTGTTTGTCTATTGTTTATGTTTTGTTTTTTATTTTGTAGTTATTTTTTTTTTTTGTGTGTGTATGTGTGTGTGTGTGTGTGTGTGTGTGTGTGTGTGTGTGTGTGTGTTTAGCAGTATATATTACTTAAGACATAGTTAATTATGGCAGGTGCACAGATCAAAATCTACACCTTTTTTTTCTTTGAAAATTCCGAATTTCAGAAAGGAATATACAAGTAAGCATTTTTGCTTTTAGTTTATACACCAATATCTATTATATCAAGAACGTCAGGTAGATAAATTTTTACCCTATCTATGCATATAAATATATTTTTGAGTACGTTTCCCCATGAAAGCGTATGCGTTTCCTAACTATTGTAACGTTATGATACAAGTTTTGTTTGTTTGTTTGTTTGTTTATTGATTTTAACGGCATATCAACTCGTCTGAGGTTATGTCATGCCTAACGTTTAGGAAGTTATACATATCGTGTATTTATATTTATACTTTTTAGTAATTGGTTTTAAAAATGTTTTAGCATTATTGCGGATTATGTTGTATGGTATTGATTTGTTTCATATCTATATTCTATGGTATAATTTTATTTCCCTCAAAAAAGAGAGAATATCCTCTATGTTGACATTTTCAAACAGATCCTTCATATTGTTTGCTTTAAAATAACGGTTTCTGATGTGAGCAAAAAACTTGCATTTCATGAATAAGTGTTTAAATGTCAAAGGTGTTTGGCATGTTCCACATTGTGGTTGTTGTTCTTGTTTGAGTATATAGGAGTGCGTCAGTCTTGTATGACCAATGCGTAGCACAAGTTTCTTTAAAAAAAAATGAATGTATAATAAACATAGTGAAAACAGTTTTCTTCAGATTAACAACATTTTTGTTTCTAATTTACATAAGATTTCAAGCTTGGCACTAATTAGATATAGTGTGATGATATGTCAGCATGCTATAAAATCAATGAATTACAAACTTGTACTTTTTTTTTATCCAGACTTAATAAGTGATTTATTCTTTGTTTGTTTAGATTTCTGCTTTGTATTCCTTTTGTAATACTTTTCATTACCTTTCATTTTTCATTTTGTAAACATTTGCTATCTTAGATTGACTTTGAGTTAGACTAAGCAAGACCAGTTGGTCGCTATTCTAACTTTTTTTTTAATCAAAAAGTCAGCTGCGGTAACTTTTGTGTAGACCTAATATTTTCAAACGTATTATTATTGTTGGCACATTTCTGTCCACTAAGGACGATGCCGTAGTGTCCAAAAAAATGAAAACTAAATAAATGAATCATCTGCATCTGCGCAAGTGACTGTGCATGCTAATTCCTGAGTGACAGTTTTTGGTGCACTGACTGCACACAAACTGTGATGCTTTCTGGGGCTGCTGTCTTTTCTACGTGCCTTACTAAACGTTAATCTACCTCCCACGTGTTTGTGTCAATATGGCATATCTTCATGTCTCTCCCGCAGACATCTTTAAAGCGTAGGTGTGGTCTGCCTACCGATCGGAAATCTTTTACTAATTTGCCAAACAAAAGATCTTTTGGGATGCGGCCATTTTCCTTATTATTGTTTTCAATAATAATCCCATAATCCCATCATTTTGGTTTTACTTTGTAGGGGAGACTGCATACGAACAATATTTTTTTCACTGGTTTTTTATTAAAATTCTAACAATTCTTTCGTAAAAACACTGAATCCAAAATAATTTTGAACTTAATAAGTCATTATTGTGTTTATGGGCTTTCATAATTTGAAGCAAAAACCGTTATACTTAAATCGGATACTGTGTAAAAAAAAAAATGTGTCCTAATGAAATCAACCCGTTCGGACGGTCGAAAATTCCACCCTTTTTAAATTGTTAAACAGGTATGTAGGAAATGTCTGTGTTATAAAACATTTAACGGAATGCTAACAAAACTTTTATTTGGTGTTTGTCATTAACAAAACCACGAACACATTTTATTTTATTTTATTTTTAAGTCATCCTTTATTTTAATCAATCAATACCATTATCCATTGACGTAGTAGATCGTCGAGGGCATTATGGTGGGTCTGTAACCGCATTTCTGGGGTTAGCGGAAGTGACTTCACAGTTCCTATTTCACTTTAAGATGCGATGAATTATTTTGAATAACATGGTGCCAATAACAGCTACGTTGTAATATTCACGGCACTAAAACGATACATGTACCGTAGTCCTTTTTCTTTCTTGGTACTAAAACCCCAAAAGTCACCGTGCTGAAATGGTGCCTCATAACACGAGAAACTCGTCACAACTGCCAGCCTTTATTCTCGTGCTCGTATAGTGGGCTTCTAGAGAGAGAACACTACTAGATTATCTCATGAGGTCCGTTACGACCGCCCCAGGCAAAAAGAGGACGAATTTTCCCCCACGTCACCACGTGACTTCCGGTCAACACCCGACTTCCGCTTGCGGTCAATTCTCCCACGCTACGGTCAAACCATCGCTCTCCTCTTTTGGTCATCACAGCCTTTGTTACTTCTTCCTCCTCCTTCCATTAGCAGTTCTAGCTCACAAAAGTCAGGAATATACCCATCCTGCAACATAGGGTTTCATATCTTCCCATTGGCGTAAGTACGATGTGAATCAAGAATTATATCAGTCGGAATTTCAATTTGGTTTTCCAGTTCCTAGTCTGTAGGTTTCCTCTGGTGTTAATCCAAAGGATAGGTCTTGCTGGCATAATTTTCAATTAGCATTTGATTTGAGTACACTTGCAAATTATCTTAAATGCTTTCTGTCCTCGTCTCTCATTGGCCAATTTTTACCCGAAGTGCCTGCTGTTGGGAAAGTTCATAAATAGAAGAGACGACTTTGCTTACATTATACCTATAGATAATCCAACATATGAGTACAACACTAAACTGCATCTGGAGTCGAGATTCCAGTTGTGGATCTCTGTAGAGTGGAAATACTCCTTTTTGCTATTATTCCCAGGTTAACTCGTTAGGGCCTCACTTCTTTCTCTTCTTTCTGTTTCTGTTAATTCACTCCTCCTCCTCCTTTTTTCATTTTGGTATCCTCCTATTATTCAATCTCTTACTGCTCTTAATCTTCTTCTTCTTCTTCTTCTTCTTCTTCTTCTTCTCTCTTCTTCTGAGTATCTTCATCTTTCTTCTTCTTCTTCTTCTTCTTCTTCTTCTCTTTTCCTCTTTCTCTGAGTATCTCATCTTTCTTCTTCTTCTTCTGAGTATCTTCATCTTTCTTCTTCTTCTTCTTCTTCTTCTTCTTCTTCGTCTTCTTTTCTTTCTCTTTCTTCTGGTATCTTCATCTTTCTTCTCTTCTTCTTCTTCTTCTTCTTCTTCTCCTACTTTACTTCTTTCCTCTTCTTCTGGGTATCTTCATCTTTCTTCTTCTTCTTCTTCTTGTCCTCTTCTTCTCTTTTCTCTGGGTATCTTCATCTTTCTTCTTCTTCTTCTTCTTCTTGTCCTCTTTACTTCTTTTCCTCTTTCTTCTGGTATCTTTCATCTTTCTTCTCTTCTTCTTCTTCTTCTTCTTCTTCTTCTTCTTCTTCTTCTTGTCCTACTTACTTCTTTTCCTCTTTCTTCTGGGTATCTTCATCTTTCTTCTTCTTCTTCTTCTTCTTCTTCTTCTTCTTCTTCTTCTTCTTCTACAATTACTACTCGCTCTTCTAGTTCTTTTTCTTTGTATTTTCGTTCTTTTTTTCTCCTCCTGTCCATCGCTCTCCTTTTTCTTCTTCTTCTTCTTCTTCTTCTTCTTCTTCTTCTTCTTCTTTCTTCTTCTTCTTCTTCCATCCTTCTTCTTCTTCTTCTCGCCATCCTTCTTCTTCTTCTTCTTGCCATCCTTCTTCTTCACAACCCTTCTTTTTCTTCTTCTTCCTCTTCTTCTTATGTACAGCGTGACGCCTTTCCGTGTGTGCAGCTGTTTCCGGGTAACAGTTAATTGACATTGTGCCGGCCGTTTGCATCCAAATGTCTAACGGCACGAACGCTGCTGCTCACTGATCTCGTGTAACCAAACAATGACAGATGACCAAACGATCCTACCTACCTACATGCAATTCGGGACTCTTTTCGAGATAACCTGTCTTTTCAGACCTTGTCTCTGCTCAAATTCGACCATTACATGGCAACAGATAGACATTCGATAACAATTAACTTCTCTTAAGAAATAAATAAAATACTTAAGTCTTCTTCTTTAAAAAAAAAAAGATAGCTAATTCTCACCAGCATCTCCACGGCACAGTGGTGTATTTGTTATTAGACTGTGTTATAATGCAATATCTCTCTCTCTCTCTCTCTCTCTCTCTCTCTCTCTCTCTCTCTCTCTCTCTCTCTCTCTATCTCATCCATGTGGTCTGACTATATATATAGTGAGCACAGCATTATACTGGGTTGGCTTCGAGGATTAGTAGCATCCCTCATTATTCCTTGCCTGTCTTATTGTATATCTCTGCAATGAAACCCTCTATCTTAAATCTACGAACGTGTTCACTGGTCCTTCCACTCGACTACAACCTTGTCTGATTGTATCCCTTTTTAAGGACACAACAAACTGATAGATTTTGCTATTTGGGATTTTAAAGTTTCGCTGCTATTGGATGGTTGGTTGTTTTGTTTTACGGCATATTGAGCCTTTTTGGGTCATTTAATGCCGAATCAAGTAATTTTGATAAACAAACGACTCGGGTTTCTTACAGTAATCAATTAATTATTGAACAGGCTCATCGCAGCTTAACTTCGGTCATCTAGCGGGAACCGGTAAATTCAACATTTGACCGTAATAGTTTCAATGATGTAGTGTTCGGTAACGAATAATTCCTAATAATATCCGTAACATCATATACAGAAGGCGATGTCAATATACGTATAGTTAAGGAATGAACTGCTATAGATAGATTATCGACCATATAGAAATCTGATCTCTCTGATAAGATAACACGACAATTCTTTCAAGCTGTAACCATGTCAGTGCTAATGTAAGGCTGCACCATTGACTCTAACGAGACGTTTATAGAAAATGTTTGATAGGAACAACACTAGGATGTTGAGTGCTGTCTTGAACAAATCCTATAAGCAGCGCCCCACAAAAAGCAGCTGTACGGTCACTTACCTCCCATAAATATCTAAGGAAGACGGACAAGACATGATGGACACCGCTGGAGAAGTAAGGACTAATAGGTGACATTCTTCTGTGGACAACCACACATGGACAAACCAATTTGGGCTGACTAGAAAAAAACATGTATCGAGCAGCTCTGTATTGGTATTGGGTGCCATGCAGAAGACCTGCCAGGGGCGATGACCGATAGGGGCGGGTGGTGAGACAGTTATGGGAATCCGTGCTGTTAGCACGACTTGGTGATGATAATTATAATATTCTCTTTGAATTGATTAATTGAATTTAACGGCCATTTCAACTCGTTTCGGGTATTTTATGCCTATAGTTTAGGGAATTGCGTTCATTGTACATTTATATTTACATTTTAAGGGGGTTTCATACCTTTCCCAATTGTATCAGTCCGAAAGTGAACGTAATTGCGCGACTGGAGTTCGAAATCGCTTACAATTTTTTTATTAGATTACTAATTAGGACTTAGTCTATTCTATTAGTGACCACCCCAGGCAGAGTTTAATAGGTTTGAATTCAGAGTTTTCCTTCTCCTAGACTGGTTGCTTAACTAAGGTTAAAGAGTCCAGTCTGGCACACCATTTATTCACAGCTAGAGGGATAGTAGTTGGATTCATACCTTTCCCAAGGGTATTAGCACTATGTGAACTGTATCTTCGTCCAGGATTTGAACATCGGGTCGACGAATCCATTTCCTACGACTCTAATCATTACACCACGCGCCCCCTAGGATGTCGCAGTCCAACACGTTAACCACTACACCACGAGGACCATTCTCCCTCTCTCTCTCTCTCTCTCTCTCTCTCTCTCTCTCTCTCTCTCTCTCTCTCTCTCTCTCTCTCTCTCTCTCTCTGTGTGTGTGTGTGTATGTGTGTGTGTGTAATCTTATCTCTTAAGTTCCGAGTAGAAGGTACTTCCGGTTTTAATACTGAGTAAGCCAGTTCCGCTAAACAGGCAAGCCTTTTAACAAGTTGAAGATGATAAACATGTCTGTATTTGATTCAGTCAATTATGTTCACTTGAAAGTGATAGATGATTGATCCGATATTGATATTTTGATAATGGCAAATGGTGCACCATTGCTATGAGATCGAACAAGTCGTTTGTTCAGTGCATACGATCTATAAAACCAATAAGAGAGAATAAAGATAAAGAGAGACTTATAGAGATAATGATAGAGAGAGAGAGAAAAGAGAGAGAGAGAGAGAAAGAGAGAGAGAGAGAGAGAGAGAGAGAGATTTGGTTTTTAAAAGAGAACGAATTAAGAATAATAACGTAAAAATAAAATAGCGATTTTTACATAAAGATGGTTAGCAGTTCGGCGGTTTGACGCCATTTTAAAAATCGAGTGAAAAGGAAAAGAGAATTGAATTACAATAAAAACCAAAAAAGTCTTTATAGAAGGGGAGAAAGAAAGAAGGGGTGGGAGAAAGAGAGAAGGGGGAGAAGAGAGAAGGGGGAGAAAGAGAGAAGAGAGAGAGGAAGGAAAGAAAGATAGAAGGGTGGAGGAGAAAGAGAGAAGGGGGGGAGAAAGAAAGAAGGGATGGAAGAGGAAGAAGAAAGAGAGAAAGGGGGAGAAAGAGAGAGGGAGAGAAGAGAGAAGGGGAGAGGAAAAAGAGAGAAGGGCGGGAGAAAGAGAGAAGGGGATAAAGGGAGAAGGGAGGAGGGAGAGAAGAGGGGAAGAGAGAAGGGAGAGAAAGAGAGAAGGGATGGAGAAAAAGAGAATGGAAGAGGAAGAAAGAAATGGGGGAGAAAGAGAAGAAGAAGAGAGGAATGGAGGGAGAAAGGAGAAGGGAAGAAGAGAAAAGGGGAGGGAGAGAAAGAGAAAAGGAGGGAGTAAGAGAGAAGGGAGGGAGAT
Organism: Doryteuthis pealeii; assembly: GCA_023376005.1. Taxonomy (NCBI): domain Eukaryota; kingdom Metazoa; phylum Mollusca; class Cephalopoda; order Myopsida; family Loliginidae; genus Doryteuthis; species Doryteuthis pealeii. Next base: position 82,507,134 of record CM042146.1, on the reverse strand, counting down.
CTGAAAGAATGAGAAAAATATTGAAAAGAGAAGAAAAATAGAATGAAAGAAAAAAAAGGTGTGAGTCGATTGAATGAATGAATTGAGGAAGAAATCGGCAAATGAGAATCAAAGAATTGATGATTCAAAGAAAATGTAACCTGATTCAAGTAATAAACGAAAGAAACGTGAAAAATGAATTATTGTGTTAGAGAATAATTAATTTAAAGAAGAAAGGCGATTCGGAATTAATGAACACAAAAAAAGATAAGATACAAGAAAAGTTTACTAAAACATTTAATCACAATAGGAGAAAGAAGAAAGAAAGAAAGAAAGAAAGAAAGAATTAGAACAAAAATAAAAGAAACAATGAAATAATCACATTCAAAAAGAAAGAAAGAAAAGAAGAAAGAATATTTAAAAAGAAAGAAAGAAAGAAAGAATTATATTTGAAAAAAGAAAGAAAGAAAGAATTATATTTGAAAAAGAAAGAAAGAAAGAAAGAAAAGAAAGAAAAAGAATTATATTAAAAAAAAAAGAAAAGAAAGAAAGAAAGAAAGAAAGAGTCATATTAAAAAAGAAAGAAAGAAAGAATTATATTAAAAAAGACAGAATTATATTAAAAAAGAAAGAAAGAAAGAAAAGAAGAAAGAATGAAAAAAAATTTTAAAGAAAGAAATATTAAAAAGAATGAAGGAAAAAAAGGAAAAAAACTGTATCAGAAATATTTTGTAATAAAAAGTAAAAACTATATTATAAAGAAGAACTATAGTTTGTTTTTAAGAAAGGAAAAATTATATAAGAAAGATTTTTTTTTAAAGAAATATATATATATATATTAGATTTATATAATTTTTTAAATGAAAAAGAAACAAAGCTAATGGTATCAATGAAGCCAAATGAAAAGAAAATAGAAACGAAAGAGCAAAAAGTACGAACCTCGAGTAGCCGATATAAACTGAAAATGCAGTTAAAAATAAGAATCAGTAAAAATGCAGCTCACTGAAACTTGAACAATGAGGTAGGGCGGATCTTGGGGGCACGGTTAAAGCAAAAACAATATTTTGAAACGGAGAGTTAGTCGCCGAACCTAGCGGTCGAAGAACAAGCTACGGCTGCAATTACGATGCCCATGACAAGATTGGGATGGACACTACGCTTACCAAACTCTGCCGCTATTCCGCACAAACCACTTCAACTTCGCCCTCCGACGACCCTGGAGGGACGGGCGATGGTTGCTAGCGAATGTAGAGCACGAAGGGACTCGAGTATCGAATGTATTTTGGACGTGTGCTAAATCAAATGTGACAAGCGATAGCCAAACATGAACTGCTACGCCCCCTGGCGGATGTTGGCGGTAATTTTATACCGATGAAGCGCGTGATAAATTCTGAACTTTTACTTTCGTGAAGATCTCAATCTCACTTCGGCGTTGACTTCTACTCAGCCGACCGAATATTTGGATAGCTAGCCAAATATCGGGGCCTTTAACTGGAAGAGACATTAGGCCACAACACGTGAACTCATTCAGACTATGATTATTAATATTTACCAGACGACCCGTGCACCTAGAGCCAAATTTAGACTTTAGCGGCCTAGGGTACTTTAGGTTAGTGGGTCCCTCAGATATCCTCAACATAGAATTTAAATTAGGTGCATGAGATCTTTTTTTCAATTTAAGTTGAATTTATTAATAAACAAAAACACATGTTATGTTCCGAAGAAAATATTTGATTTGATTTTTTTTCAATTACGAAGGTAAGGTCTCCAAAATATTTAGAAATCACAGAATTATTGTTTATTATCAATGATGTTTACATCATTTTAAAGTTTCAACATGAATCTATTTTCTACATATTCACCATTTCGGTCGATGCATTTTGTAGGCACAGTGACAGTTTTTGTATGCCCATATCATATCATGTTACTGACATTAAGATATACGCAACAGTTCGGCCACTAAGTAGGCTTAGCATTATTTTTATTTCAAACCAAGCACAGAACTTGGAAAGCATATTTTTATAAATATTTATTTTTTATCTTTGAGAAAAAGTAAGTTATTCTTCATCTTGAGAAATTGTTAGTAATGGTACCCTTGCACCTGTGATATGATTATCTCTTTTGAAATCAAGTCTGTAGACGTTTCCTCACATAGTATACTAAAAGCATGATACCCTCAACAAGGATCGAAATTACTTCAGTTCTAATAATCTGCCAGACAAACTAACTGACCATTGCTCCATTTAAAAAGCTTAGCTCACCTTAATCCCGCACAAGGACAACGAATATGGCGTGCTCAATGAGAAACTATAAAATACGTTTAAAAAGAAGGGACGTGCTAATGGGAGGTTAGGACAAAATAGCAAAAAAACAAAATCTGCTATAAAGAAAATCGTGTAACATAGAAAGCATTCCAAGAAAATTATTTTAAAATGGACACCACCAATAATTGTCTTGAGAGATACATTAAGGGGAATTACTCGCTGCGTAAAGATGACAGATTAATTAAGGCTAAACAGAATGAATTTGAAAAATTGGAAATTTTAAATTAACTATTTAAAAAAGTATATTATATATATATATATATATATATATATATTATATTATATATATAGAGAGAGAGAGAGAGAGAAATATAATGTATAGAGAGAGAGAGAGAAGAGAGATGTATATATATATATATATATATATATATATATATAATCGGACTGATATCTTAATAGTAACGGATTATGATAGTTCGATTCTGATAGATATGAACTGATTTCGATAGCTACGTTGATAAGGATACATAGATAGATATGAACAGATTTACATAGATAGATAGATAGATAGATAGATAGATATTCTAGGGATATAACGAGTCAGTCAGTCATTCGAGACAGTTTTCCCACGGCCAATACGTCAGAATTGACATGCTACGGCGTCAGTTGATCCATGATGTCCGCAGAAATAGTGAACGACTGAACAGCCACAAGGGAATAGCTATTGTCCATTCGCTGGTCGGATTTGATGTCGCGCCTGGCCGTCTTATAGATTAACCTGTGATGACTCTCGATACAGGCGTTCAGATTAGGGCGTATCAAATAAATCCACTGACATAATGATAAACGAGGTCGTTTGCTTTGTTTGGGCGACCGACTCGGGACAAAGATGGCTTCGTCGTTCTCATCATCATTCCTCGCCGCGATCATTGCTTTGTACATACGATAAAAAGAATAGAAAAGAATGCACTGTACCTGTGGAATCATTATCCTCTTCGACTCGGACTGCGTAATACGAGGAAATCTGTTACTGGCCGCCGACTCAGCTTATTTTAATAGAACTCGAAATATACGCAGTTGTTGTGGGTTATAATAACTACTTTGATTTCTAAGATGATTCATTAACATTTCAAGAGCATTTTAGATTATTAGACTTATTGTGTTGCTTTTTATCGCTCTCTTCCTTTCCGCCAATCAATTTCATAGCGTTGTTCAGATAGATAGATGGATAGATAGATAGATAGATAGATATAAAGAGTCCGAGATAGATAGATAGATAGATGGATAAGAATAGACTGAGATAGATTGTTAGGTAGATAGATTTAAATATAGATATATATTTTTATAGACTCACACACACAGACACACAAAAAAATACATATATATATAGATAGAGAGAGAGAGAGAGGGAGGAGAAGAGATAGATAGGAATGAATGAACAGACAGGGATATATATATATATATATGAATGATACATATATATATATATATATATAGAGAGAGAGAGGGGGGAGAGATAGGAATGACTGAACAGACAGGGAATATATATATTATATATATATATATATAATATATATATACATAGAGAGAGAGAGAGAGAGAGAGAGAGAAAGTAAGAGAAAAGAGGGAAGGAAGGAAGAAATTAATAACTGGATAGATAGATAGATTGGAATGAAGCAAGCAAAAGCAAGAAAGAAAGAAAGAAAGAAAGAAAGAAAGAAGGAAGGAATATCCTGAGGTAGATAGATAGATAGATAGACTGATAACTTCTAAAAAATTTAAGATAAGTCATAAACAATTAACATGTTTATTCCTATCTCTTTTGCGCCAATGAATTTTATATTGTTGTTCAGGTGTTCAATCCCCATGGAGGAAGGGTGATTATTTTCTTCAGAAAACATAAACAGCAATGTTTGACTTTATACAGGATCTGTGTCGGAAGTAAAAAGACTCATTGTATAATTCTTTTAATTATCAGCCAAGTAAAAAGATGTTATCATCGTTTGGGTTTTCATTTTTAGGAACAGGAAATACTTACAAGGAATCAGATCAATGAAGAATGTATTTACCCAACCCCTCCGCCACGCGTAGGATTTGGAGGTCTTCAAGTACTGAACTATAAAATCGTAGTAAGCGCGTTCGAACTCCTGTTGCACTATTACGTTCACTTTCGGAATAATACCCATGGGAAAGATATAAACCCCTTATTCCCTCAGCTATGGGTTAAATAGTACCACCACTGTTCTTCAGAGATGACTTTAGCAATAAATAACCCAGGACAGCCGATATGCCATTAAACAAAGAAATTAAACCAAGAATCCAAAGGAGCAGGATATGACACGAGATCAATTTTTAAGTGGGTTTTAATTCTGAGTTTTCTTTTCCTAGACTGGCTGTTTAACCAAAGATAAAGAACAATAATTAAATTCAGAGACTAAAGATAACTGCTGAATACGTACAACGAATTAATTTTCAAGTGCAGACACAAAATATATATAATGAATATATAATATTAGGAAAATTATGGTCTGAATCCTTATTAATACTCTCGCCATCATCTTCAACATATATCCCTCTTATAAATGTATAAGCTTATGAATACTATTATTCATTGATTATTAACATTAATTTTTATCAAACAATTTACTATGATCATTAGTTTTACTACTTGTAGTTAAAATATGAAAGAAAAGGCTGAAAATCGCTTACCTTAACAGGAAGAAAGAAAAGTGAAGTTGAACGTGAGTGAATATTTTATATGTATTAGTTGTATTATATTTTATATGTATTATATGTATTATCAGTTGGGATGTAACTGTTGGATTCATGCTTTTCCCAAAAACCTTGTCCGGGATTTGAACTTAGGTCAACAACTCTATTTCCAAGGACAATTACCGTTACGCTAATCGCGCCTCCATTTGTGTAACACACTTATAATGATTAGATAATAAAAGATTACTCACCTGAACGTGAATTCTGAGAGGAAAAGTTGTGAATGCTTTTGTACATGATAAAAGTCAAAGTTGTTCAGTTGATTTTTAAGCAAGGTTGCCAAACTGATTTGTTTTTCAAATCGATGTCATTACTTTCAAGACACAGGGGTTTTTTTTACATATATATATATATATATATATATATATATATATATATATAATATACCAAGCGTGTTGGTAAATCCTTGCGGTGAGAAAAAACCCAGCAAATAGTTTGATTGTAAAAATATACTACCAAACATCAACCGGGGAGAAAAAATTTTTTGAAAAAAAGACCAAGATAGTCGTACCAACAAAAAATAATCTATTGGTACAGTATTTGGCCAAAAGAAAAAACAATTTATATGTATATATATGTATATAAGATACATATATATTCATATAACCACTAGGAGAGTAACCAATAAGTAAAAAGTGCTCAATACCTAAGTAGAGCAAATAATAAAGATAAATCTAATGAGTCAGACGAACCTACTATAAGTTTCGCTTAATGCTCTTGAAGGCTAAGATCTGACTAAGATTTATCTTATATATATATATATATATATATATATATATACGAGTCTGAATTTCATATAGTTCTAATACCCTTAAGAAAAGAACGAATCTAACTATTCTCCCTCCAGCTATGGGTAAATAGTAGGACAGACTGGGCTTTTAAACATCGGTTAGGCACCCAGTCTAGGAGAAGGAAAACTCAGAATTCAAACCTGTTGAACTCCGCTTATGAAATTGACCTTCCGTTACATCCTACTCGTACGATGGGGTTGGTAAGTATATATATATATATATATGTGTGTGTGTGTGTGTGTGTGTGTGTGTGTTTTAATATCAAACCATCCAAAAACGTGCCCGTCATTGAAAGTGGTTTTACACATCCTGTGCAAGACTTCCACGGTTTTTCCCGCTCAAGTACCGATAACCTACAATGGGATATAAATATCTACGCTAAGGAAAATAAATGTTTTCGTGGACGTAAATCCAAAGCCAGCATCGTCCTGCTCCTCGCCACGATCAGACACAAAATTGTTGTTAGTCTTACCTTTTTATATGCGTACGGCAGCCGACATAAAGTTGCGGTCGTGCCACTTGGAGACTCCAAAGCACGGACCTCTTTCGAATAACGTTCATTTTATGCTCACACTACCGGCCATAAAACTGGAATGGCTTGGTCCGCCATTTTGGATAGACATAAAAAGGCGGGAAAATGAACGACTTGATTCTTATGCAACACACTTTTGATTGATATGTAATAAGGGAGAAAAAAGAGTTTGAAAATAAAATAAGGAGCATAGAAAAAAAAAGCAATAAACCTAAGCACAAAATAAAGAAGAAAAAATGCGGACCGTATTACCTTTAGGCACCCCTTTTTGATCACGATTAAGAAAGGACATGTTTTTCTTTTACACCGTCAATATCTGGTTGTTTGTTAGGGGTTAGGGGTAGGGGTAGGGTTAGGGTTAGGGTTACTTTTATGAATTTTTTAAAAAATCTAAAAATCGTCTGTTAAAACAACCGGATATTGACGATGTAAATGAAAAACATGTCCTTTCTTAATCGAGATCAAAAAGGGGTGCCTAAAAGTCATATGGTCCAAAAATACAATATTAAAAACATTCAAGCATGAATGAGTAGTTTCACAACTGAGATTTCAAGTTAAGCAAATTTCTGCTTGGTTCTCAGTCGGTAGAGCGCTCGGCTAGAAACCACAAGGTTCCTAGTTCGATACCGGCTCTCGCCAACTCAGCGTATGAGTAGCACATGGATCTGTGCGGTAAAGTAAGGAGCTGATGGTAGGTGTGGCGCTCCACCTCAGACGCCAAAACAATCTCCTTGGTCTAGCGCTAGTGAAAAGGGGATAGACTTCCTCGCTGATTGGCTGATACCGACTTTAGGCCGCCCCGACGACTTTACTTTTACTTTTTTATTTGTGAAATAAGCACTGATCTAGAAGTCATCTGTGAAGCAATTTGCTACGAAATTTGCTAACACGATGTGACTAAAGGAATGTAACATAATTAATGGGTTTCCTATCAATTATGTACGATAGTGTAGCTTAAATCAAACTAATAGTTTTGAGGAAAAACACAGGGAATTTTATTAACTCTATTTAACCCTGTGTTGACCTCTTTACTGATTCACCAGTGCAAACGTGAGAAAGTTAATTTAGGAAAATCAGATTTGCCTGTGTGACCGGACGAGTGAGACGTATGATAGTATCTCTCGTCCAAATAGCCATTTCTCTCACACGTGTCTTGATCTGGGATTAGGTAAAATAATATATGAGCTCTATGATAAACCACAAGCTCTTGTGTTCGTTCATTAAAAACTAAGCAACGACACAAGACGTCTCATGATCAAGTCAAGAAGAATCCCAATGAACATAACAGTCACCCAGCTTAGAACAAGTTAAGAAGCCAGCTTCTAGCCCAGAGCAGATGACAAAACAGCTACCCAGATACTACTCAGATAATATTAAAATATAAGTATACGTCTCGATTTATAAAAAGTCAATATGGCTATGTAACAGGAAAACACGCGAACGATTAAGAACGTGTCGTGAATTCCATGACCAAGTAAGGACACGTCATCTATTGATGTGGATTTGGTGTGTGTAATAAAAACTACCAGTGTAATATTTGTAAGTAAATGGTTTGGTTTAGTTTGTTTTACGGCATATCAACCTCAGTAGGTCATTTAATGCCGATAAAGTTTTGAAATAAATCAATTCTTAATGGATAATACAATTTTTTATAAATACATTTTTCTATTTAACCCATAGATGGGACCCTAACAGGTACTACCACTCCGGGTCAGAGTGGACCAGGGAGCAATGGTGATGAAGGGGTGCTCCACATTCCCCAAACCTCCAAAACTGGAACCTCACCATCAGATAGAGTTTAACGTCATTCCCAGGACATGTAGACCCGCAGCCACTGCCTTCTAGCACCCATATGATAAAAAGTGGTTGGGGCTTGCCATAAGGGCAACAGGGTTGGGAAAATCAGTAAGCAAATGGTACTGGGGTGTGAATTGGTGAGTTATCAAAAAGTCAGCATTCAGAAGAAAGACAAATTGAAAAGTTTCAACATCTCGTCCAGTGTGCTAGGTGTAACAAAATATGCTTCATCTAGCGAGTCTTCCTGAGGTCACCATCTAAATGTTGACGAGGACTGGCCATTACACCACCGGATTTCCCTATACGTGTTTGTGCCGTATGAAACTGGAGATGATAATTCTTAAACGAACTTTGGTATGAAATAGCCCAACTACGGTTAGCATGCCTTAAAACCAACTAACTTAAATAAATAAAGACATTTCAACTTCAAATTGCTGGTGAATGGTAATTTTGTCGGAGGCTGCGTTTTGTCATTTTTTCAATCATCAAAATTATCGATATATCGGAGATAACTATGATATGCTAATTAGAATACTTCACTCCGTTCTTAATGAAAGCATCAATGTCGTCACAAACTGCTCTTACAACGTGTGTGCGCACGCGCACGCGCGTGTGTGTGTGTGTGTGTTTTTGTGTGTAGGTCAGAGATTATCAACCGTTTCTTCCTTTTCTTTCTTTCTTTCTTTCTTTCTTGTGAACATCAAATATTCACTGTTCTTTCATTCTTTCTTTGGTACATCACAGGTCCACAACTTTTTCTTTTTTTCTTTCTTTCATTCTTTCTTTCTTTCTTTCTTTCTTTCATGTGTATATCAAAGTTTATGAACGTGTGTGTGTGTGTGTGTGTGTGTGTGTGTGTGTGTGTGTGTGTAAATGAGAGATAATTTTTCTGAGGTCGAAAGATATCCCCCCCCTATTTAAACTAATTGAAATCTACTACAGGTGAATATTGAAAAATCAGAAGAAAAAAAACATATAAAAGTGTTTTCAACCGTTTACATTTTCAACGGGATTTTATAAATACATTATTTGATCTTTTTTATTATTATTATTATTATTATTATTATTATTATTATTTCTTTTCTTTCAATATTCGTTCATTCTCTCTCTCTCTCTCTCTCTCTCTCTCTCTCTCTCTCTCTCTCTCTCTCTCTCTCTCTCTCTCTCTTATTATATATATATATATATATATATATTCCACCTTCGCTTATCATTCCTTACTTTCTTTTTCTTACGTACATCAAACATTCGCAGCTCTTTCGTTCTTTCGATTTTCTTGCTTACTTGCTTGCATGAATTCTAATTTAATTTTTGTATACAGATCAGATATTAACAATATTCTTTCTTTCTTTCTTGTGTACATCAAAGACTCACAGCTCTTTCTTTCTTTCTTTCTTTCTTTCTTTCTTTTTGTTTGCTTGCTTGCTTGATTTTTTTTTCTTCAGGTCAGAGATTCAAACTCTTTCTTTCCTTCTTTCTTTCATTCTTTCTTTCTTTCTTTCTTGCATACATCAAAGTTTTACAGATCTTTCATTTATTCATTCGTTCATTCATTCTTTTTGGTGTAGGTCATATATTCACAACTCCTTCTTTCTTTTTTAGTACATCAAATATTTACAGTTATTTCTCTCTTTCTTTCTATCATAAATCAGAGATTAACAACTCTTTCTTTCTTTCTTTCTTTCTTTCTTTCTCTCTTTCTTTCTTTCTTGTGTACATCAAAGATTCACAGTTCCTCTTTTTTTCTTTC
>CM042146.1:82479749-82494749 GCA_023376005.1 Doryteuthis pealeii | reverse complement strand
ATACAAAGAAAGAAAAAAAGAAAGAAAGAAAGAAAGAACGGGAATAGTGGAGTGACAAATAACGCCCCGGGCGAAATGCATAAACTAGAATAAAGCAAGGTGCATAACTTAAAGAAAATTAAATTATGAGTTATTTCCCTTGAATTTATTTCATGGCGGTATCTAAAGATAATAGTTATTGAAAAGATATGACGAAATAAAGGATTAGCGTTTAAATTTGCAGAGACACACGTGAAGAAAATGTGAGCTTTCTTTTTCATTCGTAAGAAAGTTTTCCGAACTTCAATAAACCGCTAATCAGCATTAATTATAACACTGTAATTAAAACAACATCGAGCAGTGATTCTTGAACTATCTGATGTGACGTAGCGGCAGGATATTTCTAATGTGCCAGGGACCGGTACTATATTTTAGTTTCTTTGTTTAATGGCATAACAACCTTCATTGGTTATTGAATACCAAAGCCATCCTTGTCAAAGAATAGTAGTGGTACTACTTAATCCATGGCTGGTGGGAGGAGGTGTTTCATACCTTTCCCAAATGAACGTAATAGCGTTACTGGAGTTCGTACTTGCTTACTACGATGTCACTGTCTAACACGTTAGCCACTACGCCACAGGGAGTCACCTTGGCACAATACTTGAGGCATAGCTCAGTCGGTAGAGCGTTCGCCTAGTAACCACAAGTTTCCGGGTTCGATATAGGCCCTCGACAACTCAGCGTATAAATAGCACTGGGATCTTTGCAGTAAATTGAGAATCTGGTGATAGGTGTGGCGCTCCACTTCAGACGCCAAATCATTCTCCTTGGTCTAGCGCTAGTGAAAAGGGGATAGACTCCCTTGTTGTCTGGCTGATACCGACTTTAGGCCACCCCAACGACTTTTCTTTTTTTTTATTTTATGACCCTAGATATGTTGTTTGAATATCTGTAATGGTGTTAATTTATTCTATAAAAAAATAAAAATATAGTGAATGTAATATAAGTTGACTCAATTTTTATATACATTTTGTAAACTAGTAGTCCGGTATTACAATGTTTAAAGATATAATAATAATAAAAAAACTAGCAAAGAGTTCTAACATAGTTATTATAATAAAAATATGTATACAGATATATAAGTAATGAACTGAATACTGCAGAGTTTGGTAATAAATAATACCTAATAATATCCATTTTCATTGTTTTATGTTCCCCTACAAATAATAAAATCCTAGTATACACAGTTTAAAAGAACATTCGCTTGGGTAATCTTATCTGACGGTAAGTGTGGCGCTCAACCTCAGAAAAAAAACACCCCTGGTCAAGTGCTAACGAAAAGGTGATAGACACCCTCGCTGGTAGGTTGTTACCGACAATAGGTCACTCTGCAGACGTTACATTTACTTACTGTTGTTCTTATCCAAGGATGACTTGAGCATTAAATAACTCGAGAAGGTTGATATGCCATTAAATAAAAACACCAAACCAAACCTAATTCGTAAAAGAAAATAGCCGCACTTGATTTCGGCCTTTTAAAAAAAATGCAAAGAAGGAAGTTTAGAGAATGTATCAACCAAAACATTGTGATTAAGATAACGATGTTTGTATATTTATTGATGATACTTCGTTTTCAGGAAGAAGAAAAAAGTCTCTTGCAAAATATACTTTCTTCTGTGTGATTTACGATGTGTTTTTTGTGTTTAAAAAAAAAAAGAAAGTCATTTGCAATGATTTGTAACTTATTTGTATTGCCTTGTCATAATCAACTTTTTTTTTCCTTCAGGTACTTAGAATATTTTGGTTTTCTTTTGCCTTTTTTTTTATTTATTTGATTCGTTTTGTTTTTTTGTTTGTTTTTATTGTTGTTTTTCTTTTTGTTTTGGTTTTTTGTTGTTTTTTTTTTTTTACTGCAACACCCTCGGTGTTTGATTTATCATTTAAATTTTTCTCTTTCAGGATATTTACAAAAAGTGTTCCGAAAATAATGTCTCTTATTTATTGCCACCAAAACTACAACATTAACGTGGTGGCGCCCGTCGTGTAATGGTTATCTTTTTTGGAAATGGGCATAGAGGCATGAGTTCGAATCCTAGACGTGGCTGGTTGCATTTCACATTGCACCTTTGGAAAAAGTATGCATCCAATTTAATAGTAGGGCAAACTGGGTTCTTTAACCTCTGTGTGGTATCCGTTCTAGAATGAAAACTCTAAATTAAAACTTAAACTCCACTTGCCATACCAAAGCTAGAGACCAGTTTATTCAACTATCCATAGCATACCTTTCTCAAGGGTATTAACGTTATGTGAAATGCAGCCATCCTCGTCCAAGATTCGTGTCGCGTGTCCATTTCCTCCGACAATAACCATTTCACCACAGGTGCCTCTGAAAATTTTGTTTTGTAGCTGAAAACTTGCTCTATGCAGCGGTGTTATCGTGCTTACTGTATCTGTTCTAGTTTCCTAGGAAAGAAATAGGGTGCATTATTTTCGGAGCGTCACTCATATATTCAGAAATAAATGAAAATAACAATATTATCTTCGATTTTCAGAAGAGTCATAATGGTTCCATAAGTTCTTCAGATAAGTAAGCTCATTCTTTGGTTTGTGATTTCTCCATGTCGGCCGGGACAGAAGAATACACCGACTGCACCTCTGCAGAGGGGTAAAATCCTGCCCCCCCCCAATGGGGCCACCTGTTGGGTGGTGACCCACGATGTTTAAGGACGGAATCTTGGTGGCTAAGCAGTCCATAACATGTGACACTCCACTTTGGCCCTTGCTTGGGCTAGTCAGGCAGTCGGAGTGCCCACTCCTCCTCCGTTAAATCGGTTAGACACGTCAAGCACCTATAGGATTGTCCATATGGCAACCCTCCAATCGTTTTTATCATATATGTGCTTGAAGGTGGGTCTTAGTGTCCTGGGTATGACGTTAAACTGCATCTAATCATGAAGGTCCAATCTTGAAGGTCTGGGGAGTGTGGAATAACACTTCATCGCTATTACTCCAGGTCCACCCTGACCCGGAATGGTTGTACCTGTTAGGGTCCCATCTATGGGCTAAATAGAAAAAATCATGAGTTTAAAAAATGTTTTTAAGAAATAAAATAGAGTTTTTGAAAAAAAAAATGAATATCAAGAATAAAACAAAACGTCTTCGGCATAAAATAATCCAGCAAGGGTTGACATGCCGCAAAATCTAACCAATTTGGTTTGTGACTCGCTGTTTTTACCACATTTCAGCCAATTCATTCTATAACCTGCGTAGTAAAAAATATATATATATCATGAATATGTCAACCCATTCCTAGTAACGTGGAGCACACAGATGATTTTTCAGTTGTATTGCATTTGTAAAGAGTCTTTCGGCATATTTGTTTAACAAAATTGGCTTGATTCGGCATTAAATAGTCCGAAAAGGATTGATACGCCGTAAAGCAAAACAGCCAGTCATTAAATGACCCACAAAAGTTGATATGCCATTAAACAAAGAAGCCAAGCCAAACCAAACGAAAGCAACGAATTTAGTTGTCAGAAAGACTGTTGGAAAACATTTTTTAAAGTTTAAATATATATTAATTCCATTTTTCTATTTTCTATCAGCAATGCAGGATTACGCCCCCCTCCTTTTTAATTTTTGTTTTATCGTTTTATTTATTTTATTTCTTGTTCTGTTGAAAAGGCACCAGCGTGGAAAATAACTGGGGATATGGTAAGATCAGCCTCTGATTCTATGCGACTTAGGATAAAACTCTACTAATTTTCACTAGCTTTGCCCTTGCACTAACAAAACTAAAAGCCTATAAATGCTTATCAAACTCTTTCTTCCTTGTTAAAAAACATTTTTTCTTCTCATTCATAGACAAGTCATTCTAAAATAATATCCAATCATATAATTCATTACTAAATTATTTACTCTATTACTCCTTGAAGTTGGGGGTCACATAAGTTTTAACTGGTGGTATTATTATTTTACTCCTCGCGAGTTTTTTTTTTTTTACACTGGTTTTATCTGGTGGTATTAATCTTAATCTTTACGAATTTGTTCTACCAGTTTTAACTGGTTGTATTATCAATTTACTCCTTACGAGTTTTTTTTTCTGCCAGTTTTAACTGGTGGTAAGACTATTTCATTACTTTAGGGATTTTTTTTATACACCAGTGTAATACTGGTTGTGTTATTACCCCGGTTTTAACTTCTGGTATTATTATTACTATATTACACTTGCAAGTTTATTTTACATCAGTTTTAACTGGTAGTATGATTATTTTACTCCTTTGGAGTTTTTATACCAGTTTTAATTGGTATTATTATTATTATTATTATTATTATTATTATTATTATTATTATTATTATTATTTGTTTTCACACCTGTCATAGCCAGTGGTTCACTGGAGGCGGGTGACAGCAAGTCTCCTCAGGTCTCCAGGACTCTTCTGAGTATTTTTAGCGATCTGGATGGTCTTGATTCTTCCTGTTATTTCCAGTTCATCGAACACTCTTTTCCAGATCCTTGGGGATCGTTCGAAGGGCAATATTATTATTATTATTATCATTCATTATTATTACTATTATATTATTATTATTATTATTATTATTATTATTACTATTATTATTATTATTATTATTATTATTATTATTATACTCCTTACAAGATTTTCTACTATTTTTAACTGATGGCATTATTATTTTACTATTTGTGAGGATTTGGGGGAGGGTTACACCAATGTGATACTGGTTGTATTATTATTTTACTCTTTAAGAGTTTTTGTACCAGTTTTAATTGGTAGTATTATTATTTTACTCCCTGCGAGATTTTCGCCACAGTTTTAAATGTTTTTTATCATTTTACTCCTTGCGAGTTTTTGTTTTTTTTTTGTTGTTTTTGTTTTTGTTTTTTTTTTTTTGCACTAGGTTTAACTAGTGGTATTATTATTATTTTACTCCATGCGAGTTTTTTACAATAATTTTAACTTGTGATATTACTTTACTCCTTGCCAGATTTTTACGCCATTTTAAACTGGTGGTATTATTATTTAACTACTTGCAATTTTTTTTACTCGTGTTATTATTATTTTACTCCTTACGAATTTTAACACTAGTTTTAATAGGTACTATTATCTTATTTTATTATAATAGTCTCAACTAATCTATCCGTATAGTAAATGGGTAGTTTTTTAAAATAGTGAAAAGATCACTAATTAGGACAGAGCCTATTCTAGTAGTGACCACCCCAAGAGGAGTTTAACAGATTTGAACTCAGAGTTTTCCTTTTCCTAGACTGGCTGCCTAACCAAGGTTAAAGAGTCCAGTTCTCTACTACTATTTACCCATAGCTGGAAGGAGAGTAGTTGGACTCATACCTTCCGAAGGGTATTAGCGCTATGTAAAAAAGTAAAAAGTAAAGTCGTCGGGGTGACCTAAAGTCGGTATCAGCCAATCAGCGAGGGAGTATATATTTCACTAGCGCAAGACCAAGGAGATTGTTTTTGCGTCTGAAAAACGTCTTTACCGCACAGATCCCTGTGCTACTCATACGCTGAGTTGGCGAGGGCCGGTATCGAACTAGGAACCTTGTGGGAACGGTCTAAATTCTTCGTGGAATTTATCCGACCCCTTCTTCGAGACTGTTTTCCAGGCGTAATAATAATGATAAACGATAATAGCGATAGACTTTGGAAAGCTTTATTCTACTTAGCATAATTGGTATACTTACTGAGAGTTAATATAGTCTAGTATTTACTAGAGAGTTCTCCAAGGGGGAGGTAATCATAAAATCAGGGAGGTAACTTTCAATCACTTATTACAATGATATACACAATCGTCAAATTCATGTTTCATTTTATTTCTTCTTTTCAGTTCACTCACAAGTTCCTGTCATTTTTACAGCTTTTCTCTTTCTTCTCAATTTAACTCAATCATCTCTTGGACCAGCAACATCCACTAACAACAAATCTTCTTCTTCTCGTAACAATGATCAGAATTCTCCTTTTTTTTTCTTCTTTTTCTTCTATAAATTTGCATATTCGCACCAAATGTATATTGGCTTTCACCAGAGATTAACTTACAGCAATCTCTTCAAATCCACACAGCACCTTCTCAGTATCTCTATAGATCCCAGCACAGTCGTGTTCTGAGCGATCTCAACCCGTTCTCGAATCTCTGATTCCTTTTATTTTGATGCTAGTTTATTTTTTTTGCAATTTTTGCGTAGTTCCAAATATTAGAGGCACAAACTTAACTTTCGTATTTTGAATTTTCCCAGCTCTTGAGAAAGGTCCAGGTATTTGTCCACGTTTTTCCTCTGTCGTTCTCAAGAACATCTCCATCTACGATCTGACTTAAGGCCCGGGGGTCTTAACCCATCACCCCCAACTGCAGGGGTTACAGTTATGTTCGTTAAGCCTTTATTTTAGCACCAGAGTACTTGTTATTCTCTGGTTGGGGATGATTGACAAAATATTAGAAAAATGTCCAGCTTAAACTGATTCATGCACATACCTAACAATATCTAACAGCTTTAAATGCCTGCAATATATATATATATATATATATATATATATATATATATATATATATATATATATATATACTAATCCTTTTTCTTTACCTCAAAGGCCATTTTTATTTAGAATAAATTATTTCTCTCAAACTCATCTTCTTTTCTTTCTTGTCATTAATCTCTCTCTCTCTCTCTCTCTCTCTCTCTCTCTCTCTCTCTCTCTCTCTCTCTCTCTCTCTCTCTCTCTCTCTCTCTCTTTGATTTATCTCTTTTTACTTTCAAACATCTTCTTTCCTTTATTTTCATTAATTTCACCCTCCTCTCTCTCTTTCTCTATCACTCTTTCCCTCTCTCTCTCTCTCTCTCTCTCTCTCTCTATATATATAATATTATATATATATATATATATATATATAGTTTCCTACTTCACATCAATATTTTAAATAGATGTCTAATAATAAATCCACGCATTTAAATAATATTAAATATACTAGCAAATATATGCACCCTCCGCCGGGTGCAAGTATTTCAGTTTTAATGTAATAAAACATTATACTAAATTAGAAAGACTAAGGAAACTAAATAAGAATGCAGATAAAAAGATTTGAAACAGGGGGAGGGGTATAATCGAAAATAGAACTACTGAAACTTACTTTTCTATCACTCCCGTATTTCATTTCTAAATTTTTCTAATTTAACTTAAGTTAATTAGGAAGTAAAGAATAAAATTACAGTTATTTCTTCTTGTTAATGGATTTCTTTTAAGATTTATCCCCGAGATTTTTGCTCATATTCATTAAAATAAAACCAAACAATTAGAAATCAATAATACCAAGCACATATTTATTAAAATCAATTTTTTAAACTCTTTTAAATTTAAATTTGTAATAAATTTAAACATGATTGCTTAAGAGCATATCAACTCCTTATTTTGTTAAATTTAAATGTGGAACTTTATAAAACTATACAAATTTCAATAATAAAAAATTAATCATGATAATATAAAAAAATGATGACTGACGTTTGATATTAAATTATCATACGGTGCTCATTGCGATTATATCATATTGCAAATATAGTTGTGTTCAATGTTGTAATGGGAAAATGTGTTATATGATTTCAATATACTTTTGCTCACACTTAACAATGCACTTCATATTATAAAGATTCACGACTATAAATAATCAACTTTTAATTGCCTCGATCAAAATATGGAACGCCTAAAAATTCTTGATTTTTCTTTTCTTGAAAAGAAAAATATATAAGAAAATATGAACAAAAGTGATAGGAAAATAGGAATATTTTTTTAATGTTATTATACATATATAGCAAATTGATTATATATATAATATATATATATATATATATATATATATATATATATATATGGGAGAATATGAGCTTAATTGAAGTCATACCTAATTTTGAAAGTTAACATTAATAATTCGAATCACGCACAAGGCGGTCTTCCTATCTATAGCTCTGCTGATGAGGCCTAATAGCCTCACATTTGAATAGGTATGCCCGACTAATTAATTAATTATTTATTAATTAACTTCCAAAATTAGGTACGACTTCAATTAAGCACACATTCTCCCAAAAATTGTCGGCTAAAAAAAAGCCATATCAAAACACATCGTTTGTGTATTTACTTCTCACATATATATATATATATATATATATATATATATATATATGTATGAGAAAGTAAATACACAAACGATGTGTTTTGATATATATATATAGTACAATTTGCTGTATTTATAAATAAGAAAATGCTCAATATCGGTGATAGAGCATACTTAGATGTAAGTTAGGACAGTAAGTTAGCGTAGAGACAGAATCAACAGTGATTGATGACTGTCAGTTTCTCACCTATTCGGACTAATGCTTAATATCGGTGATACATGTAGATCTAAAATTAGGATAGCGTATATAAGTCAGTGGCGCTTTATTTTCTTACCTATGTGATCATCAGACTAAGAGGTTTCCACGAGGTAGGTATCCCTTTATACAGTGATATCCACCTCGTGGGAACCCTTGGTCTAATGCTTGCATAAGCCACCAAGAGACAAGTCGCTACTGTTCTACCAAAGACGAAAGAGATTGAGAATGGGTTTTATGGAACTGTCATGTGAACCTCTACGCCCCCCCCCCTATACAAATTATCATACATAATTATCTAAAGGAGATAATTATGTATTGTATCCCTACGGAGTTATATAAGGCTATAAAACAATAAAAGAAGAGGTAAAGGTGTCTCATCATTTTTGATCGGGGCGTTTTATATGCTCAGTAAAATTACACATTGAACCAACGTATTAAATATTTCTATGTTGTCTTTTATCTTACTAATGCATTCAAATAACGTCCTGTCTTGTTTGAGAAATGGGAACGTAATTATATCTGCTTATTTATTCTTATATCTATTTCTTTTTTTTAATTTCAGGAGGTCTACACGATAGTAAATATCAGCGTGGTCGACCTGAATGACAATAACCCATTAGTAACCAACAAAGATTTGCAAATTGAAGCGATGCGCAATGGAAGCCGGATAATTGGACGACTTCGAGTAAGAACTATTAAATGTCTTTCTTTATCTTTGATGACAGAAGAGTTACAATAAACAGAAATACAAAAAAAGTAGGAGTCTTGCAATTTACTGAATTCTAAAGTCATTCAAGTTTGGGGTTTTTTTCTGAAAAAATATTTCATAGATTCTAAAATAAAATATATCAACACTTGCCCCGTTGATTAAACATGTATTCGTCCATACACATTACCGTAATTCTATTACTTGTTTTGATAAGGGTGGCTTTGGCATTAAATAACCCACGAATGGTGATATACCATTAAACAAAGAAACCATTAAATGTCTTTCTTTATCTTTGTGACAAAAGAGTTACAATAAACAGAAATAAAAAAATAGGAGTCTTGCAATTTACTGAATTTAAAGTCATTAAGTTTTTTTTTTTTCTGAAAAAATATTTCATAGGTTCTAAAATGAAACATATCACACTTGGTTGATTAAACACATATTCGTCTACACACATTACCGTAATTCTATTACTTGTTTTGATAAGGGTGGCTTTGGCATTAAATAACCCACGAATGGTAATATACCATTAAACAAAGAAACCATTAAAGGTCTTTATTTATCTTTGGTGACTGAAGAGTTACAATAAACAGAAATACAAAAAATAGAAGTCTTGCAATTTATACGGAAAAAAAAAGATATTTCGTAGGTTTTAAAATAAAACACATCAATACTTGCCCCGTAGATTAAACATTTATTCGTCCATACACATTACCGTACTTCTATTAACTGTTTTTGACAAGGATGGCTTTGGCATTAAATAACCCACGAATGGTGATATGCCATTAAATAAAGAAATCAAACAAATATTAGTATTATTTGGATTATTTGGACTATTGTTCTCATCTTTGTTATTTGTACGTTTCGGCCGATGTGCCCTCCGGCCTTCTTCGGGTATTTCTTGTCGGACTCGGGAGCCTTCTCGAATTCAGGAATCTTCTTTTCGAACTCGAGAACTTTCTTGTCGTAATCAGGAGCCATCACGGAGCTTTGAAGTCAACCCTTTATTCAGTCCACGGGGGTATCCTGTTCTCATTCCGCTAAACATAGCTGGGTACAGGTGTTAAGCTGTTTTAATCATTATTCTATGTTACTGTCACCCTTGACCAGGATTGAATCTGCAGCATAGAGATAACTGTCACTTAGAACTGTCTTAATCCAACGCCTTCATCCACTACGCTATGTGTCCAATTGGACAATTCAGTGTGAATTTTGGGAACTTATAAACCTAATGACTTGTTTTACCTAGATTATCTACCTTTTTACTTATGTAAGATTCTTTACTTTGACTCATATTGTATTTTTTACAAGAAATACCTGAAGAACGCCGGAGGGCACATCGGCCGAAAAGTTGTACAGATAACAATAAATATGAGGACAATAGTCCGAATAATCCGAATAATACTAATTATCAGGCCTCATCAAAATTCAGAGAAATAGCAAACTACTATTTTTCCAAAATATTTTTCCAACTCGATTTTTTGGCTTCATGTTAATAACTAGAATTTGAGATATGAGCGAGCTTCAGATACGCTTATGTTAAGAAGTCCACTAAAAAGATATTTAGGTTTCCAAATTTATTACGCTAAAGAAAGATACTATTCATAAAAAGAATAAACATTAAAACTGCGCATAATTCATGACATTCTATTTTATGTTTTTATCAAATACAGTGCTATTTTTCTTATTTAAAAAAACGTACAAAAACTAAGGTGATTTTTGGGGGGGGGCTGGAACAGATTAATGGTATTTCAGTGTATTTCAATGGGGAAAATTGGTTTGATATACGAGGAAATTGAGTTACGGCAGAACAAATCAGCCTCATGTCAAGGTACCACTGTATTTAGTCAGATATTGGTGTGTAGGTCCAATGTTGAAGGCCTATTTTTATGAAAAAAAACTTGGCGTTGATCTCTACGTGTGTACTTAGGCTAGACGGGCGGTTAGTGAGGTCCCCTCCGATCAATCGGCTGGTTACGTCAAGCGCTAGCACCTATATGATTGTCCCAACCTTATTTCCCTTATGGCAAGCCTCAAAACTTTTCATCATATATGTGCTAGAAGGCGGCGTCTGAGGGCCTTCATGTTCTGGGAAGGACGTTAAACTCTATCTAGAGGTTCCAGTTCTGGGAAATGTGGAGCACCCCTTCATCACCATTGCTCCTTGGTCCACTCTGATCCGGAGTGGTAGTATCTGTTAGGGTTCCTACGGGTTAAATAGAAAAATGTGTTTATAAAAAAAAATTGAGTATCTATTTAGAATTAATTTATTTCAAAACTTTCTCGGCATTAAATGATCCACTGAGGTTGATATGCCGTAAAATAAACCAAACCAAACCAATCTACGTGTGTGATAATTGCCAGACTGAAATCAAAACATAATGGAAATAACTAAGAGCGAACAGTGATTCAGGGGGTAGGCGGGAAGCTGGTTGTAATGCATCATAGAATAATTTAGTTGAAAATTATTTTGCTTTCTAGTCGCACTAATGATTTTCTTAATTATAATGAATATTTTCAACGACAAAGATTTTGGCATATCTTATTTTATTTTGTTACAGAACAAATAAATGTCTCTTCTTTAGTAAAACTTAAATTACATATTTAGAATATACACAGACGCATATAGATAGATAGATAGATAGATAGATAGATGTGAACTGGCTGAGATAGATAGATAGATAGATAGATATGAACATATTGAGATAGATAGATAGATAGATAGATATGAACATATTGAGATAGATCGATAGATAGATAGATATGAACATATTGAGATACATCGATAGATAGATAGATAGATAGATAGATATGAACAGACTGAGATAGATAGATAGATGGATACGAACAGACTGAGATAGATAGATAGATAGATAGATAGATAGATAGATAGATAGATAGATAGATAGATAGATAGATAGATAGATAGATAGATAGATGAACAGACTGAGATAGATAGATAGATAGATAGATAGATAGATAGATAGATATGAATAGACTGAGATAGATAGATAGATAGATAAGAACAGACTGAGATAGATAGATAGATAGATAGATAGATAGATAGATAGATACGAACAGACTAGATAGATAGATAGATAGAGATAGATAGATAGATAGATAGATAGATAGATATGAACAGACTGAGATAGATAGATAGATAGATAGATATGAACAGACTGAGATAGATAGATAGATAGATAGATATGATAGATAGATAGATAGATAACAGACTGAGATAGATAGATAGATACGAACAGACTGAGATAGATAGATAGATAGATAGATAGATAGATAGATAGATAGATACGACAGACAGGACTAGATAGATAGATAGATAGATAGATAGATAGATAGATAGATACATACATACATACATACATTTAAATATAAACAGATATATTACATATTCAGAACATACACACGCAGATACACATAGATAAATAGATAGATAGGAAGGAAGGTATTGTTCACCGCTATTGAATTGTGATCACGTCCATCCGTCTTAAAGGATCAATCAATCCACCTACGTTCAATTTTTTTCCCTTTCTCATCTATTTTCAGGTCTATGATCCGGATTCAGATACGAAGCTGACATATCAACTCCTTTTCTTCAAACAGTGAGTATCTATTTCCATTGACTCTCCACATTTTTGACGACTCTGATTAATTACCAACTCAATTGGCTTCGATTCTTTCAATGCAGACACACAAACAAAAAAATATATGCACCCTCCGCCGGGTGCAAGTACTTAAGTTTTAATGTAATAAAACATTATACTAAATTAGAAAGACTAATGAAACTAAATAAGAATGCAGATAAAAAGATTTGAAATAGGGGGAGGGGTATAATCGAAAAATAGAACTACTGAAACTTACTTTTCTATCACTCCCGTATTTCATTGCTAAATGTTCCTAATTTAACTTAAGTTAAATTAGGAAGTAAAGAATAAAATTACAGTTATTTCTTCTTGTTAATGGATTTCTTTTAAGATTTATCCCCGAGATTTTTGCTCATATTCCTTCAAATAAAACCAAACAATTAGAAATCAATAATACCAAGCACATATTTATTAAAATCAATTTTTTTAATATCAATATGCAAATTAGCCTTCCCGTTCACACTGTAAACCGCTATTTTGTTGAATATATAAATACAATTCCATGTTGTTAGTATATAGATAGTTTTGTACAGTGGCGGCCACTTCGTTCCCAGTTGTTTGATCCTATTACAATACATTTCAGAGATTTTGAGGTGCTTCTTCGGGAATCCGCAGCACCTAAGTAGGTCGCGATGACCATTTCATCAATTTTTCATAAATTGAAAATTAAATCAAAATAAGTTTTAAATTTTAAAAGCTGAATAGATTTAAAATAAAGATCGAATTTAAACCAAAGAAAAGTTTTAAAGTTTACTATAAAAATGTTAAAATGAGTTTAAACTCTTTAAATTTAAATTTGTAATAAATTTAAACATGATTGCTTAAGAGCATATCAACTCCTTATTTTGTTAAATTAAATGTGGAACTTTATAAAACTATACAAATTTCAATGATAAAAAATTAATCATGATAATATAAAAAAAGATGATGACTGACGTTTGATATTAAATTATCATACGGTGCTCATTGCGATTATATCATATTGCAAATATAGTTGTGTTCAATGTTGTAATGGGAAATGTGTTATATGATTTCAATATACTTTTGTTCAAACTTAACAATGCACTTCATATTAAAAAGATTCACAACTATAAATAATCAACTTTTAATTGCCTCGATCAAAATATGAAAAAAAAAGAAAAGAAAACACGGTTTCAGTTTTTCTCAACTGAGCACTTTTTTTTCTTTTCTCTTGTGACGTGTCTCATAAATACGTAAATGTACTTTCTCGAGACGAGTGGAGTAACGGTAGACATATTTTTCAAGCTTTTTCGATAGCTTATATAAAAAAAGGCAACATTGGAGGCGCGTGATGTAATGGTTACTTACCTTCGTTGGAAATGGATTCGTCGATAAGAGTTCAAATCCTGAACGAAGTTGTTTGCATTTCACATATCACTAAATACCTTTGGGAAATGTATGCATCAAACTACTCTCTCTCTCTCTCTCTCTCTCTCTCCTCTCTCTCTCTCTCTCTCTCTCTCTCTTCTCTCTCTCTCTCTCTCTCTCTCTGGGTAAATAGTAGGACAGACTACTAAAAAAATCTTCTCCCTTCGATGTAAATGACAAGATACGATGCCTATTAACAAATTTTCAGCAAATTTCAATAATTTTAAGACACTTGACAATTGGAACCGCTATCATTACGAGGGTTTTCTTTCAATTAAACATGAATCCACAAAAGTTACCACATTTATTGTAAAATTTGGCTAATTTAAACATGTCCGCCTGGGAACCACAAGGTCCCGGGTTCGATACCGGCCCACACCAACTCAGCGTATGAGTAGCACAGGTATCAGTGCGGTAAAGTGAGGAGATGATGGTTGGTGTGGCGCTACACCTCAGACACTAAAAACAATCTCCTTGGTCTAGCGCTAATGAAAAGGGGATAGACTCCCTCGCTGTCTGGCTGATACCGACTTTAGGCCACCCTGACGAATTTACTTTATTATCTATGGCAAAATAACACTAGAGTATGGTAACAAAATTATTAGTTAACTAAGCTTAAAAGCCGCTCTTTCGGATGGCAATTAAGCTAGTATTGAATATAACACAAACAAAAAACAACAATCAAGTGATTTCTAAAGTTCATGATAGTCATAAACAATTTGACTGAGCGGGGCATTGGGTTCCCAACAAACTTATGTCAATAGTTGAAGTTAGGTAAACTTTATATAAATCTTTCGCCTGCGGGTTCATCAACAATGTCGACTGCTCGATGGAACAGAGGTGCTTTTTATAGTATTCGACATGATCTG
>CM042146.1:82452249-82477249 GCA_023376005.1 Doryteuthis pealeii | reverse complement strand
GAAACTAAACAATAACTTTAGTTTATTTATATAACCACTGAATGGACTGCATAGACTGCTTTTTGGTACAATCAAGTCTTAAAAATTCATCGGCTTTTTTTTTGGAGGGTGAGGGGCAGAACCTGGTAGGATAAGGTAAACCAATCAATTTGTTTATAAAAAGTTTGAGAACAAATGACCTTTTTCTTGTTTCTTAAACTGAAAACTTATCTAAAGAATAATATTTGAAGATAGTGGACATTAAAAGATATACAATGGTGCAGCTCTCCGAAAGAGAACTGACTACATGATTGGTTGATTTTAATGGCATACCAATCCGTCTGGGGTTATTTTATACCTAGAAGTGAGAGAATCGAGACCATTGTATGTTTATATTTACATCTGTTGTGTAGGCGTTTCTTAAAAGATTTTTTGTTTTGTCTTTTTCTCCATTATGTGATGGCTACTGACGAAACTGGTCTCTATTTTAGATGTACCAGATGAAATAAATTTAAATTAAATGATTTTCTTTAGTTTTCTTACTTATTGGATGTGTCAATGTGGTTCTGTATGAAATTATATCGGTCCAATCTAATATGAATAATTTTAAACAGGTATATTTTACCCATAGATGGGGTCTTAACAGGTAATACTCCTCCGGGTCACAGTGGACCTAGAAGTAATGGCAATAAGGAAGCACTTCACATTGTATAGACTGCTTTTTAGTATAAACAAGTTTTAATATTCATCGGCTTTTTGTGGGACAGTACCAGTAGAATATGATTAACCGATCCATTTGCTTATAAAAAGTTTGCCTCTAAGGGGGTATTAGCTGGTTAGTTGATTGGTTGATTTTAACGGCATATCAACATGTCTAGGGTTATTTCATAATTGTAACTCGAAATTATTACTAAGGAATGAGTGACAGTAAGTCCCTTCGAATCTCCAATAGCTTTTTATTTTATTAAAGAATGCCATAGTTTAAGCGGACTCTTCTTCAAAGCTTCACTTGTTGTTTTATTATTATTATTTTGTTTTGTTAGAGGCGCATTGTGTAATGGTTATTGTCGTAGAAAATGGACACGGTGAGACGAGTTCAAATCCTGGATGAGGCTGTTTGCATTTCCTATAGCACTAAAACACCCTTGGGAAAGGCAGCCCTGTCGGCTGAGACTCTAGAATACACCGACTGCACCTCTGTAGAGGGGTAAGACCCCCTCCCAATGGGTCCACCTATTGGCCGCGGGGGCGGTCTGTGGTGCTTCCTGGTAGCTGAGCAGTCCATGATTTTTCACACTTCACTTTGATCCTTACTTAGACTAGACGGGCAGTCGGAGAGGCCTCCTCCGATCAATCAGCTAACCATGTCAAGCCCGAGCACCTATATAATTGTCCCAACCCTATTGCCCTTATGGCAACCCCAGCCCCTTTTATCATATATGTGCTAGAAGGCTGTGGCTGAGGGTCTTCATGCCCTGGGTTTTACGTTAAATTCTATCTGATGGTGAGAGTCCAGTTATGGAATGTGGAAACCCCCTTCATCACCATTGCTCCACGAACCACTCTGACCCGAAGTGGTAGTACCTGTTAGGGTCCCATCTATAGGTTAAATAGAAAGATAAAAATGTGTTTGAATACCTATCAAGAATGAGTTTATTTCAAGATTTGTCGGCATTAAATGACCCAGCAAACCTTGGAAAAGGTATGAATCCAGCTATTCTCCCTCCAGCTAAGATAAATATTAGTTACGACTGGACTCTAACTCTGAATTCAAACCTATTAAATTCTGCTTAAGTAATTGATCTTGTGTCACACCCAGATCGTGCAGAGGGGTTGGTGAATAAGTATTATTTTGTTTCATTTTGTTGACAAATCCACGCCCACATGATTTTGGGACCAGTGCTCTAAAAATTATGATCGCAACATTTTCATACGATGGGGGAGTAAAAAAAAAATTGCCTCTCAAACCCTCTTTCATGGGGACGAAGAGAAGTAAACATTATTCCAGTGATGAGGAAGTGAAATTTGTAATTAAGAAAGGGTTCAAAGAACAGTCAATAGAATTTTACGGCGCAGGGATACATGATCTCATTCGAAGGTGGAACATTGCTATTCAGAGAAACGGTGACTATGTGGAGAAGTAGGGATGTGATTCACAGAGGACCAACTTCATTTTGATACATTTTGATGTATGATACATGTTCCTGTGTTGGTAATTATACCTGTCCTAAACAAAATGACACTACTTTTTGATTCACCCTCGCCTATGTGGAGAAGTAGGGATGTGATCCACAGAGAATCAGCTTCATTTTGATGTACGATACATGTTCCTGTGTTGGTAATTTTACCTGTCCTAAACAAAATGGCATTACTTTTTGATTCAACCTCGCCTATGTGGAGAAGTAGAGATGTGATCCACAGAGGACCAACTTCATTTTGATGTATGATACATGTTCCTGTGTAGGTAATTATACCTGACCTAAACTAAATGGCATTACTTTTTGACTCACCCTCGTATTTCATATTGTCTTCGGTTATCAAGTAGGGTCTTGGTACTTTTCTTTACATTTTTTTTCTTTTTTTTTTTTTTCTTTTTTTTTTTTTTTTTTTCTTTCATCTCTTCATCTTGTGACTTGGTGGAACATGTTCGATTTGACAAAGAAAGTTTGTTTCGTCTTTGTTTGCAATTCCAGTCTCATTGCTTTGCGTAAAATCGATACAAGAGTCATGGATTTTCAGAAAGTCTTTCTATTTAAGGAATCCTCCTTATATTGATTCGAACTTTGACTTCGGGCGACAAAGGCAACTTTGCTCGTCTCTTCCAAGAAACGTCTAAAGCGAAGACCTTGGAGATTTCATTCCCATGCTCTACCTGCCAGCCAGAGGCGGAAATACCTGGATTGTCCTCATTTTTATTTTGTTTAAATTGTTTGAAGGAAATTTCTTCTTTCCTTTTTTTTTAAGGGCGCGTAAATGCTTCTAAAAGAAAACTTTTTTTCTTTCCTTAAAAGATAAAAAAAATTAACATTTATTCTTTTTCTAGATAAAAAAAAAAGGATATAAAATGATAAATTTGATTCTTCGCTTGTCGAAATTTCAGTGTATCTGTGCCCCGGCTTGGACTGCTAAAGGATGCTTCGTTATTTTAACTGAGCCAAAATTTCGACTCCCGGGGGGAGAATTCGATACCTTGATCATGGATAGAAATTTAAAAAGAAAAACTTTTTTTGTTTGCTTTTTCTTTTTTTTTCTTTTTTTTTCTGGAAACCAAAGTTCAAGACAGTAGAAAAATAAAACAAGAATAGATTACCTCGGTGAAAAAGAGCACTGCACCATAGGCCAAAAGCGTATATCTTTATTCTTATAGTTATTCTTAGTAGTAGTAATTGTAGTAGTACTAATAGTAGTGGTGGTAGAATTTGAAGTAGTATTAGTAGTAGTGGAGAAGGCTATGCGTTTACTTAAATAAGCTAGCGTATTCAGATACAGACAGACAAATAAATACACTTGCATGTGAATAAAAACGCAATCGCGTGTTTAAGCAAAATTATTACAGACTCAGAAAGATACACGTCAGTTCCATTGATCACACCTTAGACAAAAACAGCAATACATATTTATAGTATATATATATATATATATATAAGAAATTTGAAAAACGAAGTGTTCCAAAAGTAAGATGAATTTTGGAACACTTACGTTTTTCAAATTTCTTAATATTGTCGGATTTATTTCCACATTCACTCCCATATATATATATATATATATATATATATATATATATATATATGGTAAAGAATAAAGGAAAAAGTGGACAAAAAGAGCAAACTCAAACAAGTAGATGTAGAGATATATTTCACCCTGCATTGAGCAGTCATTTATATATCAATAAATGACTGATGAAGTCCTGCTCAATGCAGGATGAAATATATCTCTAACATCTACTTGTTTGAGTTTGCTCTTTTTGTCCACTTTTTCCTTTATTCTTTACCACATTCTGTCGGATTTACTCCGACACTCCTATCCTCATATATATATATATATATATATATATATACTAACGCTTACCCACCCACTTGACCTCCTCTCCTATCGTCCTCCTCCCGCCACACTACCCCTTCTATAAAACACTTGTATGATAACCTGATAATTCATTAAAACGACTGATGATGCCGAGCTCAAAGCTCTAGCGAAATATATCCTACACACTTTTGTCTGAGTTTTGTTCTTTTGTTCCTCACATCTCCATCACATTCTGTCGGATTCATTCCAATCCTCTTTCCACACACACACACACACACACACACACACATATATATATATATATATATATATATATATATATATATATATATTTGAAACATTGCCTGAGGGGTGGGAGTAAAAAATTCAATGTCAGCGAGTTTGTACCCTAAGTAAGTAAAATCATCAAATTCATTCAAGGGTTAAAAAATAAAACAATTTGAAATGTAAACTTTAAATATGTATTAAAATAAAACAAACTATATATAGATATATAATACCAGTCATGTATTTATTAAAACTTGTTTTAAAAACAATGAGGACTGTCTAATGTTACATGTTCAAATTTTGAGTGTATTTATTCTATGTTATGATGATTTTGGGTAATGTGACGTAAGCAGTGACGTAAAATTTGTTACAGACAAAAACCGGAAGCAAATCTCCATTATTAATAGATATATACAACCAAATATCGGTTTAGGGTGTGAACGGGAATGCTAATTTGCATTTTGATCTTGAACATTCATTTTAATAAATATTTGCTTTTGTTTTATTGATTCTACATTTTTTTCTTTATCCTAATAAATATGAGCAAAAATCCCGTCGATAAATCTTAAAAGAAATCCATGAGCAAACAGAAATAACTGTCATTTTATTCTTTACTGCCTAATTTAGTTAAATAGCTAAATTATCAAAATACAGCAATGAAAAGCTGTTCTATTCTTCGATTATACACCCTCTGTTTCAAATGAGTTTATTCTTTATTATAAGTAAAAGTAAAGTCGTCGGGGCGGCCTAATGTCGGTATCGGCCAGACAGCGAGGGAGTCAATCCCCTTTAAACAAAAGCGCTAGACCAAGGAGATTATTTTAGTATCTTAGGTGGAGCGCCACACCTACCATCACCTCCTCACTTTACCGCACAGATCCCTGTGCTACTCATACGCTGAGTTGGTGAGGGCCGGTATTGAACTAGGAACCTTGTGGTTTCTACCCGAATGCTCTACCGACTGAGCTAACCTGAATTTAGTTAAATAGCTAATTAGCAAAATGTAGCAACGAAAGCCGGAAGTGATGAGAATAGCTAGCGTCCAAGTTGTTCTATTCTTCGATTATACACCCTCTGTTTCAAATAAGTTTAAGATAGTGATTAATAAAATTAATAAATAAGTGTAATTATTTAATATGCATTCTTATCGAGTTTCGTTAGTCTTTCTAATTTAATATAATGTTTTTTCACACTCAAACGTAAATACTAGGACTTGGAGGGCGTATATTTTTGCTTGACTTATTATAATTTTGAAAACGTGCCTGTCTTTCTGTAACTGAAACTCCGTCACCATTGACGTCACAAGCTAATTACGTTATATTCTCAATGATTCTTAAATAATCGTTATTCAATATAATTAGCATAATTAATAATTTGATTATTTATATAATTGAATATTATAATTATTTAATATAATCAGGCGTCCCATCGTGGCGTAAGGTTAACAAGTTAGTCTCGCTAACCGTTTAATACTGAAAAGCGAGTTCGATCTTCGCTGGATACCCCATACTTATGACCTTATGCCAAATCCTATCTGTAGGGTTTTTTTTTATATTAGTATCTTATTTATCAACTGTGTCTCTATTAAAGTCCAGCTTGCTGAGATTTGCATCAAGACAGCCCATGTTATTAATTCTTCTAAATCCCTGCAATATATATATATATATATATATATATATATATATATATATATATATATAATAGATAGATAGATAGATAGATAGATTTAAGGTGGTGTGGACATGGATTCAACGGCGCCTGATTACTAACCAGTAGCTCTGTATCCACGCTACCTTAATTTATATACAAATGCTCAGTCAATTATGGTGAGCACTGTTTACATATAAAATATAACGACCATATTATCTATTGTATATATATATATATATATATATATATATATATATATATATATATATATATATTAACAGGAGTTTAACAGGTTTGAATTCAAATTTTTCTTCTTCTAGACTGGTTGCCTAGCCAAGGTTAAAGAAACCAGTCTGTCCTGCTATTCCCCCATAGCTGAAGGGGAGTTGTTGAATGCATACCTTTCCCAAAGGTATTAGCGCTAAGTGAAATGCAAACAGCCTCGTCCAAGTTTTGAACTATATATAATATATATATATATATATACGAGGGCTGAAAAGTTCTCGACCCGTCCAAGAGTGGAATAGTCGAAAGCTATGAACCATACTTTGTATTCTACATAGGTCACAATCCAACACATCGAGATCATCATTTAGATTGTTTGTTTGTTTATTGATTATAACGGCATATCAACTCGTCTGGGGTTATGTCATGCCTAACGGTTAGGAAGTTATACATATCGTATATTTATATTTATACTTTTTAGTAATTGGTTTTAAAAATGTGTTAGCATTATTGGGATTATGTTGTATGGTATTGATTTGTTTCATGTCCATATTTCTATGGTATAATTTTATTTCCCTCAAAAAAGAGAGAATATCCTCCATGTTGACATTTTCAAAATAGATCGTTTGTTTGCTTTAAAATAACAGTTTCTGGTGTGAGCAAAAAACCTGCATTCCATGAATAAATGTTTAACTGTCAAAGGTGTTTGACATGTTCCACATTGTTTAGGGGGAGTCTCCGTGGGATGGTCAACGTGCTGGGCTGTGACATTGTATTAAGCGAGTTCGAACTCCAGTTGCGCTATTACATTCACTTTTGAACTAATTCCCTCGGGGAGGGTATTAAAAAAAAGAATTCAGCCCCTAAGTTATGGGTTAAATAGTACCACTTCTGTTCTTCCCCAAGGATGGCTTTGCATTAAATAACCCATGAAGGTTGATATGCCATTCAAAACAAGAAACCAAACCAAACCAACCCCTCAGAACATCGTTCCTTAAATTTCTTCAACCCGTCCACAAAGCCACTCTCTTCTTGTTTAGGCCAATGACTTTTCAATTCTTTATATATTATATATATATATATATATATATTATATATATATATATAATATATATATGTGTGTGTGTGTGTGTGTGTGTGTGTGTGTGTGTGTGTGTAGATTTCTAAAACATGCAAATAGTATATAGATGCAGATTTAATATGAGGTCATAGAAAAAGAGAGCGAATGCAAATCCGGACGAAAGAACGCACATGCACGCACGTGTGTGTGTGTGTGTGTGTGTACGCACGTACGTACACATGTTCCGGAATAGAAAGTTTTCGTTTTGTAATTCTAATATAGTGCACTTTTTAATAAAGATCTCATGAAGAAACACAAGTTAACAATGGATTGATGGTATAAGAAGAGAGACAATATGGCGCATGCGCAAAGCAAAACCACAATACAATTGACAGATCGAAAGAAAAAACATCAAATAAGCAATTGTATAGGAAGGAAAAGAGGAAGGAAATAAAAAGAAAATAGAAAAAAATATTGGGATAGGAAAAGGTTTATAAAAAAAATAGTAATCAAGAAGGGGAATTTGTGAGGGGGGAATAGGGGAATGCAGATGGGATAAGAAAGAAAGAAAGAAATATGAAAACGTAAAAGGACTTAAAGGAAAATTAATAGAAAAAAAAACGAAAGAAAAAAAATAGAAAGAAAAGAGAGAAGAAACAAAGAAATAAGAAAGAAAGAAAAGAAAGAAAGAAGTATAAAAAATTTTAAAAAGACTTAAAGGAAAGCTAACAGAAAGAAAGAAAGAAAGAAAGAAAAGAAAGAAAGATGAAAAAATAAAATGACTTAGAGGACAATTAATAGAAAAAAAGAAAGAAAGAAAGAAATAGAAAAAAGAGAGAAACGAAGAATAAGATAGAAAGAAAGAAAGAAAGAATGAAAGAAAGAAAGAAGAAGTATAAAAAATAAAAAAAAGACTTAAAAGAAAAGCTAACAGAAAGAAAGAAAGAAAGAAAGAAAGAGTGAGAGAAAAAGTAAAATGACTTAAAGGAAAATTAACAGAAAGAAAGAAAGAAAGAAGAAAGAAAGAAAGAAAGAAAGAAAGAAAGAAAGAAGAAAGAAATAAATAAAGGGTATGGAAAAGGAAAAAAGACTTAAAGGAAAACGAACAGACAGCGAATAAGAGAGAAAGAAGAGAAAGAGGGAAACAAAAGAAAGAAAGAAAAAAGAAAGAAAGAAAGAAAGAAAGAAGTATAAAAAATAAAAAAGACTTAAAAGAAAAGCTAACAGAAAGAAAGAAAGAAAGAAAGAAAGAAAGAAAGAAAGAAAAAGTAAAATGACTTAAAGGAAAATTAACAGAAAGAAAGAAGAAAGAAAGAAGGAAAGAAAGAAAGAAAGAAGAAAGAAAAAAAGGTATGGAAAAGGAAAAACGACTTAAAGGAAAACGAACAGACAGCGAATAAGAGAGAAAGAAGAGAAAGAAGGAAACAAAAGAAAGAAAGAAAGAAAGAAAGAAAGAAAGAAAGAAAAAGTAAAAAAAGAAATTAAAAAAGAAAAGAAAATTATAGAGAAAATATGAAAGAAATATAGAAAGAATGTTTACTAGAATGCAAGTGTGAAGAAATTATAAGGTGTTTGTAAAAGTTCTTGTGGTCTTGTTTGAAAACTATTGACTTAATAGACTCTTGAAAACTGTTTTTCCGTTGAAAACTTTTGGCCACACCTAAAATTTGAGGAAAAAAGAATAAGAAACCAAAAGAATTCAAAAAGTGCACGCATGTGAAAAGAAACAAAAATATCGGGGAAAAAAGAATGTCGGAGGAAGAAGAAGAAAATAAGAAAGAATAATGGAAATCAAAACAACACAATTAGATAAACAAGAAGAAAAAGTCTATAAACAAATAGAATCCACAAATCAACCACAGGCGTCATGACACCGATGTCACTTAGGTATGAACAAAACATGACAACAAATCAAATGTTGAGAAACACAAACAATAGAAAAAGCATCCAATGCCCCTCTCTCTCTCTCTCTCTCTCTCTCTCTCTCTCTCTCTCTCTCTCTCTCTCTCTCTCTCCCAAAGTCGATTGGCTTATATTTCCCCTCTCTCTCTCTCCTCCCCCCCTCTCTCTCTCTCTCTCTTCTCTCTCTCCCAAAGTCGATTGGCTTATATTTTCCCTCCCTCTCTCCTCTCTCTCTCCTCCTCTCTCTCTCTCTCTCTCTCTCTCTCTCTCTCACACACACACACACACACAAAGTAGATTGGCTTATGTTTTCACTCACTCTCTCTCTCTCTCTCTCCTCTCTCTCTCTCTCTCTCTCTCTCTCTCTCTCTCTCTCTCTCCCTCTCTCTCTCTCTCAAAGTCGATTGGCTTATATTTCCTCTCTCTGTCTCTCTCCCAACGTCGATTGGCTTATCTCTCTCTCCCCAAAGTCGATTCTCTCTCTCTCTCTCTCTCTCTCTCTCTCTCTCTCTCTCTCTCTCTCTCTCTCTCTCTCTCTCTCTCTCTTTCAAAATCGATTGGCTTCTATCACTTAATATCTATCACAATATATATCTATCTATCAGCCTATCTATCCTCTTTGTATCTACCTCTATTTCTGAACAATGATCTTTGTTCATCCCTCTTTCTCCCATTTCCCCCCTCCCCCCTCTCTCTCTCTCTCTCTCTCTCTCTCTCTCTCTCTCTCTCTCTCTCTCTCTCTCTCTCTTTTATTCTATCTACCACAATTTCCATTTGTTGATCTTAATTCATCTTTCTTTCTATTTCTCGATCAATTTTCTCATGTCTATATTTATCTCTATTAATCTGTCTGTCTGTCTCTCTTTCTCTCTCTCTCTCTCTCTCTCTCTCTCTCTATATATATATATATATATATATATATATATATATATTCTTTCTCCATCTCAATTCTTTCTATCCCTATCTATTATCTCTCAATCTCTTATCTATCTATCATCCTCTGTCGTTTGATTTCAAAGAAGTAGATAAAAAAAAAAACAAGCAAAAGAAAAAGACAAAATCTAAAATGGCGAACAAAGAGGGCTGCTCTCGGCTATAAGAAAGGCTCCACATAAATACATCGACCAATCGCTGTTCACTATCCAGTAAATCGATTGGGTTGTCTTGCATTTACATTCCTTTTTACCCACTCTTTTCCAAAAAGACGGGGTTCTACGTAGTATTATCAGCTGAGTTCAGCCTCAAACCAGCAATTGATTGCACTCAGGTTAAAATGCGTCTTGTACGCATGCGCGAGTGTAAAAAGTACAACGTTTTCCCTTCATTTTCATTTGTTTTACTTCAGTATTTTCTTTTATATATATATATATATATATATATATATATATATATATATATATATATATACTCATACCTTTTCTTGAAATCTCATTGACATTCTTTGCCGGTTTCAAATGATACAAAACATTAAAACGAAACGAGTTGACATGTGATTCTATCATGTTTTGCTTGCGTATGAAAAAAGGGGATTCACGTTTCACCATTACGGCACTATCATGTATAGCTGATGGATAGAATAACGAACAGTGTTATTTGTGTCTATGCAGTCGTGTTGCATGGAATCCGGAGACCCTGCAACTGTAGTGGGGTGTCGGGACTCTGGGTGCAGTATTCATCACGGGTAGGATATGACACAAGGTCGCAAGTATGGAGTATCCAGCAAGGATTGAACTAGCTAGTCACTAATAATGGTTCTGAGAGACTAGCTTGCTAAACATTCCACCATGATGTGACTCTCTCTCTCTCTCTCTCTCTCTCTCTCTCTCTCTCTCTCCTCTCTCTCTCTCTCTCTCTCTCTCTGGGGGTGAAGTATAGCTGAGAGAACTCTCATAAAAATCTTCAATTCTATATTAATTCATATATTCTTATTAATAAATAGATGAATAGATAAACTTTAGGAATTTACACGAGTGCTAGACCAAGACTGATATTTTTTGTGTCTGAGATGGAACACCACACCCACCATCAGCTTCCCACTTTATCAATACCACTGATTTTTTCACTTGTCAGACTATTAGATTATTTGAATGATTATACAAGGCAGTTAGAAATCAATTTATTTGAAATTATAACAAGGGAGCACAATCGAAAAAAATCTTCTTTTTTCTAAAAATCTATTTCCATTTTATTTCATACAAAATACAGTATTCATAAATATATTTTAATATATTAGTAATTTGAAGGCAAATACAATGCGTATGAAAAATAAAAAACAAAAAGATGTTATTTTTGTCTTATCGATTTCGAAGCATGAACTTCATCATCAGAGATTCGTATCAGAAGTTCATGCTTCGAAATCGATAAGACAAAAATAACATATTTTTGTTTTTATTTTTCATACGCATTGTATTTGCTTTCAAATTACTAATATATTATAACATACTTAACAATGCTTCAAGCAAATTACCAATTACTTTTATAAATATATTTATTTATAAATGAATAAGTGCTGAAAATTTGATTAAAATTATATCACTGACTTTTTATAAGTCTTTAAAATCGAAGTGTGGGTGAGTTCCCGTGGCACAGTGGCTAACGTTTTGGACTGTGAGATTGTAGCAAGCGAAACCGAACTCTAGTCATGCTATTATTTTCTCTTTCGAAATGATACCCTTCGGAAAGGCATGAACCCCTTCATACACCCAGCCAATGTTTTAAATTTAAAACTATTATTATTCTACATGAATGGCTTTGGCATTGGGTTCTCAAACCTAGGTTAAGCAACCAGTCTAGGAGAAGGAAAACTCTGAATTCAAACCAGCTTTACATCCTGCTTGTGGTGAGGGGGTTGGGTAAATACATACATGTATTGGACTGGAGTTGAAGGTGTGTGATGTAATGGTTAGAGTCGTAGGAAATGGACTCGTCGACGCGAGTTCAAATCCTGGACGAGACTGTTTAAATTTCACATAGCGCTAATACTCTTGGGAAATGTATGCATCCAACTATTCTCCCTCGAGCTATGCGTAAATAGTAGGGCAGACTGGGCTCTTTAATCTTGGCTAGGTATGCAGTTTAGGAGAAGGAAAACTTTGAACTAAAATATGTTAAACTCCGCTTAATAAATTGACCTTGTGTCGCATCCTGTTTGTGCGGAGAAGTTGTTAAATACATACATGTATTAGACTGACCACAGTTTGTAAGGTCCAATACCCATTCTTATTCTAGGCTCAGACTTTAAAAGGGATGTGTGGGTAGAATCCTTTGCCAAGTGTCGATAATGTCCCGCTGTGTTAATGGCAGATCAAAAGAGCGGGTAATGCATCACATGTCGTGACAGGAAGCGAGTTGCACACGCTGTTGCGTAATAGCCCTCAATAGAAGTCAGGAAATATGGAGAGGATGAGACGAGGTCAGGATAGTGCAGTTCGGAGAGAAGAAAATGTCTGACTACTGACCCCGACATCCAACTAAATGGTTGGGAATACACGGTCAACGTTAAAGAAGTCGACACTTTTCGAATTATAAATTGTACGGCGATTAGCGAAATACGATGGGAGATTTTTTGATATTTCGATCGGGTTGGATTCGGAAGACATGCAGAAGACACGCAGCATCCGTTGAAGGCTTGGAATCTGGGACAGTGGTTCGGGGTACGTGAGAGGGGGTAAGCAGGGTTTTGAGGTAGAGCCGGTTTAGCTCAGTCGGTAGAGTGTTCGGCTAGGAATCACAAGGTTCCTGGTTCGATAATGAGTAGCACAGGAATCTAGAAATAGAATTCAACATGGAGAGGTAGAATAGAAACGACTAGAGATCACCAAATGGCCAAAGAAGTAAGTTACGCATCCCTCTGTCTACCTGTGTCTATCTCTCCCCTCTGTCCAGTAAAAGAACACTTGTGTATATACCCAACATGGGTATATGTGTATGAGTATGTAACATTGCTATTCTGTATCCTTATTCCTGTTTCTTATGTTCTCTTTCTTTCTTTCTTTTACAGATATTTCAACGTTACTGAAAAAGGAGAAATTAAGATCATCACAGATCCGAGCAAATTGACCAAAAGTTCATACCAATTAATGATCATGGTGGACGACGGAGGGAAACCACCTCGTCGGACTCTGGTTAACGTTACAGTCAACTTTCCGGCCTTAGTCGTGGCTGGACCTTCATCGGGTAGCGGTTTAAGCCAGAGTGATACTTTACTGATCGTTCTTGGGGTCTTTTTGGCCATATTTGTCATTCTGGCGGTCTTTCTCAGTATCTACATTGCACGACGGTACGTACAGGATCTTGAAGAGGCAATTAAGCTTCTCATTAACACTTATTTTGAAATCGTCCATCATGGACCCTAACCCTACTTACGAACTTTATCTTTTACAATCTGCGATTCGATTTACGAACCTTTTTTTTTTTTTTTTTTTTCACGTTTCTGGTCCAAAGTGACTTTCTGCTTACAAACATTATTTATTTAGAGTCCTTACTTACGAACATCGTTTTTATATTACTAACTCTACTTACAAATTAATTTAATCATTTTTCTTTTTACATTTTTTATTCACTC
This sequence comes from Doryteuthis pealeii, assembly GCA_023376005.1. Classification (NCBI taxonomy): domain Eukaryota; kingdom Metazoa; phylum Mollusca; class Cephalopoda; order Myopsida; family Loliginidae; genus Doryteuthis; species Doryteuthis pealeii. Next base: position 82,463,579 of record CM042146.1, on the reverse strand, counting down.
ACTTTAAATTAATTCAACTGTGATTTACCGTACATATTCGTGTATAGGTCGACATTTCGACAATCTCATTTTTATGCAAAAACTGGTGGACCTTTAGTAATGATTATATAATGTAAACATTATAGCATAATGTGCCTTAAAAACTTAACTGATGTATGCACGAGTATATACGATATATAAATCGAGTGAAAAATTACCAAATGTACTCATGTGTAAGTCGAATTTGGAAGACCCATACACATGATTGCTTTCGGTAATGTTTATTGTTATTATACCCCATTTTATTTAATATTATTTTAATTATTACATACACTAAAACTCAACAATGACTGAACAAACAAAAATCAAGGGACATTATTCAGTATCTATGTCCTGCTTTTGAACATTTCTCGGGGTCTTTTTTGTTTTTTGATAGGTTTTTTTTTTTTTTTGGGGGGGGGTTGTTTTTTTGGGGTTTTTTGTTTTTTTTTTTTTGGGGGGTATTGGGGGGTAATTTAATCTTATTTTCATCTAAAAAAATCAACAAAACTTGAAATCTCGTTCTAAACGAGATTTCTGGAACTTTTCAATACAGCCTAACTTGATTCACGAATCTCTTTTGGCTTCCTCTTTATTTATTCGATGGTGAGAATGACATTGCTGATTAATCGATAATCGTTAATTAATCAATTAATTAATCAATTAACAACCTTTAGGAAATTCTTCTAACATACTTCACCATTTTAATCCCAACTTCATCTAACTTATGAATCACATTTTATCATTTCATTTCTCATTTCAACGTAATTATTCGCAATTACAAAACATTACTAAACTTAATTGCTCATCTCTTTTGTGGAAACACAAAGTCTAATAACGATCTAAATAAGAACACGACAACGCACGAAACTTAAGAAGCTTTATTCGGCTTTAAAACGCAAAAGAGTCCAACTGGACTGAAGTGAAGATAGCCATTTTATAACTAGATCAGTTTATTAAGAATCCAGTTGTAATGTCAAACGATAACACCGATAAACATTGGAAAGCTTTATTCTACTTAGAATAATTGGTACACTTATTAATAGTTTATATAGTCTAGTATTCCCTAGAGAGTTCTCCAAAGGGGAGGGTATCATAAAGTAGGGGAGGTAACTCTCAATTACTTATTATACCAGTTAACTTCTGGTTATGTTTAGATTTAGGAAATTTGCCGTTTACATTAAGCTCGTTTTTTTTAACAAATTTATCTGAAAAAATTGCTTTCATTTTATCATATTATTATATAAGCTAAATTTATTCAGTCGGGTTTTACATCGAACTTTTTTATCGCGTTAAAATTGTTTCGCCATTTGTTTGTGCTTTTGTTTGAATTATTTTGCATGACTATTTATTGATACCTCTGTTTCTTAATGGTTGTTACATTTGCTGTATAAAATATATGTGCAAATATAACAATTATCCGCTAAAGGTAGCGTTTTCTTGTTCTTTTTTGTTTTTATTTCTTTTGTTGTTTTTTGTTTGTTTTTTCTTTTTGTTTTGTTGTTTTTCTTTGTTTGTTTTGTTTTTATTTTATTTTATTTCATTTTATTGTGTTTATTTTATTTTTATTTTTTTCTAATCCAATTATAAATGTCGTTTTGGAATTGTTAGAAATTATAAAATAACGACCCGATTTTTCAAAGTACGATTTAATCAATTCGGCACCACTTACCTAAAACTACTTGTTCTGCCATTGCGTAATAATACTCCCCATGTCCCTGTTCCAAACATTTGAATTTGTACGTACCGTAAACTCTCTGAAGATTTCTTCTGCAGAAGCCAAGTTTTTAAAAAACCTCTTATTGTTTTGAATATTCCCCAAATACTAAGGTTCTTCTATCAAATACGATGTATGGAGACCCAATAGTTCAGTTAAAAATACGAACTACTGGACTACCTACACAGGTGATTTATCTATAGTGGTAAAAGCTAGTAAAGAATCAGACATCCTTTTTGGATGGGGTGATAACAGCAGAATAGTGTATCAGTGTACCACACATTCTCTGAACCAGACTCCTCAGGTTTTGAATTTAGATTTTCTATTTCTCATAGACTGGTAAAGTCCACTGGAGAAACAATCTTGAATTTTGGATGAGCTGAAAACAGAAGAATAGTGCATCATTGTGCAACACATTCTCTGATCAACGCTCTTCAGGTTTTTTTAATTAAGATTTTCCCCTTCTCCTAGACTAGTTGCCCTCCAAGGCTATTGAGACCGGCATGTGTAACAATTTACCTATAAAAGAAAATGTTTATATGGGGAAAGAATAGGTGGATTCGTGCCTTTCTTAAGAACATTAGCGCAAAATGAAAAAAATATCTGTTCAGTATTTGAAATTGAACTCGCTGAGTTCATTTTCTTTACCATAACCATTACGCAAAATGCGCCTCATGCCACATGGTTATGGCAGAGGAAGGATTTGAAGGATACGGAAGATGAGCCAAAACATAGATTTCCCATTTCGTTCTATTGTCAAAGAAGAAATTCATATCCCCGTTCAGCTTTTAAATGCTGTTAATATCTAAAAACGACACTTATTTCTGGATTAGATCGTAAACTAAATACAATATTTAAGGAACGAATCGCTTTGTGCATGCGTCATGTTATTATTCCTATTTTCTTCATCGTTTAGTTTTTTGTTGTTTTTTTTGGGGGGGGGGGTGCAGAATGAACGTTTAGTTGTCTAAATCGAAAATATTTATTCTCTTTTGTTTTTCGCTTTGAGAAACAACAGGTGATATTTTAAGATTTATCAACAATGAAAATGACACGTAAATAATCTCTGAAATTAATTATGTTGAATATGATATAAGTAAAGTCGGCGGGTGGCCTAATGTCGGTATCAGCCAAACAGCGAGAGGCCTATCCCCTTTTCAATAGCTCTAGACCAAGCTCTGTTTTTTGCGTCTCTGGGGGGGCCACACCTACCATCAACTCCTCACTTTACCGCACAGATCCCTGTGCTACTCATACGCTGAGTTGGCGTGGTCCGGTATCGAACCAGGAACCTTACGATTCCTAGGCAAGTGCTCTACCGACTAAGCTATAATATAATATAATATAATATTTGTAAAAGATATAAGCATATTAAAATATATATATACAAAAGGTCAACATATCATAGAATACAATATCTATTCAAGATGTAAACATGATATACATACCAGATATCAATAGTTTATAGAGTATATATACAAGATGCCAACATAAAAATATGATAAATATACAAGATGAAATCAGATGTCAAAATATACAGTATAATGTATATATAAGATATAAACATATACTATATGATATATATAGATGTCAGCATATATAAGATAATATATATATATACAAGATGATATTTAACAATTTGTTAGATATTATAAGACATTAGAACAGCAACCACAATGTGGAACATGTCAAACACTTTGACAGTTAAACTCTTATTCATGGAATGCAGGTTTTTTGCTCACATCAGAAACTGTTATTTTAAAGTAAACAATATGAAAGATCTGTTTGAAAATGTCAACATGGAGGATATTCTCTCTTTTTTTAAGGGAATAAAATTATACCATAGACTATAGACATGAAACAGATCAATACCATACATTGTTAAAACCAATTACTAAAAAGTATAAATATAAATACACGATATGTATAACTTCCTAACCGTTAGGCATGACATAACCCCAGACGGGTTGATATGCCGTTAAAATCAATAAACAAACAAACAAACAGGTTTTAAGAAGGCAATTATCCGATATTATTTACTTGATGTAAAAGTATCCTTCATTTTTGACAAAAAGTTTTTGTCATACAATACATAAAGTCATGGCATCGTTATTCAACCATCTTACAGAAGATCCATCTGAGTAGTCTAGAATTAAGATGAAAGAAATTAATAATAGTAATCGATCATGACGTCCGATTTCATGTGCATTTTTCAGCTTTCAGTTTTGCAGTTTTTTTGTTCCAATGTTTAAAAATATTTGACGCCATTCTCGCATCGCACACACTATTGAATGAACCTTAAAAACAAATCGCAATTTCATAATTACATGTCTATACGTTTAATTGCATAGCACCCCCTGTGGGTTATTAAAAGCCAAATCTTATATATATATATATATATATATATATATATATATATAAATATTTTCAAAAAATATAACAAACACAGGATGTTACGATCAGAGGAAACAATTTTATGTGTCTATACTTAAGTATTTCGGTATTAAACCATCATCAGGACACTGTTACAGAAATTTTTGTGAGGGAGAAAATGAAAAAATTCTCCCTCACAAAGATTTCTGTAACAGTATCCTGATGATGGTTTTTACTTTTATTTCTAAACTCCGAGTGTATGAAAAAAACTCCTTTATAATTTGTAATTACACAATACAAACTTTTACCTGCAGAAAAATTGGATAAAAAAGGGAAATACCCAATCATATGCACCCCTGAAAAAAAATTAGATGGTACTTTAAAAATGGCCTAAAGAAAAAAATACTGTAAGAGTTTCCTAAGTTAAATATACTAAAGTGTTCAATACAAAATGTAGAGCAATAAATAATAGAGTAAGTCTAATGAGTCAGAGAATATCTCTGATCATTAGGCTTACTCTATTATATATATATATATATATATATATATATATATATATATATATATATATATATATATATATATATATTTATATTCTGATCTGGAAAATGCTCATTTTGAGATCTTCTGTAGAGATTTTTAAATATATTAAGAATTTTAAAAATACAGGTTAACAACAACACCATAGTTACCTTATTTTTCTTTAGCATTCTATGCAACCATATATATATATATATATATATATATATATATATATCGTGTCACATCCTGTCCGTGGTGGAAGGGTTGGGTAAATACATACTTTAATTCATTTTATACAACTTTTTATACCGAAACAACAAATAAGGTTTTCAATTTGTTTTGAAAAAAACGTTTGATATACTAAAATCTATAGATCAACAACATCATTATGATAGATTGATTATTATCATGAGTAAAGGGACCACAATATTGAAAGAGTGCTCACTGCTTTGTTTTTTTTTATATATATATATTTATTTCTAATTTAATTTCTATATGTTATTCATTGATCTCAAGAAAAGAAAAAAATGGTGCACGTGCGATGACAGAATAGCGTCAAATATCTTTTCGTTTCAGAGTATTGATCAACGCAGTCAACAAACAATGGAGTCTTTATCTATTTTTTTTTTTTAACAAAATGCTATCATCGGCAGAAGAAACGAAAAAAATGTAATAATTATTGTCGATACTTTTTGAGAAGGTTCATTGACATACCAAAAATTGTTCGAACAATTCAAATTCTTCTTATTCATACGTTTCATATTTAAAACAATGTTTCAACTGATCAGTTCTTATCTCGTTGTTCAGGTGAATAATCTGAAATAAAGTTGGAGGCGCGTAATATAATGGTTAGAGTCGCAGGAAATGAAGTCGACCCGAGTTCAAATCCTGGACGAAGCTACAGTTCACATAGCGCTAATACCGTTGGGAAAGATATGAATCCAACTACTCTCCCTCCAGTTATGGGTAAATAGTAGGGCATACTGGGCTCTTTAACATTGGTTAGGAAACCAGTCTAGGAGAAGGAAACTCTGAATTCAAACCTGTTAAACTCCGCTTGGGGTGGTCACTAGTAGAATATGATCAGTCCTAATTAGTGATCTATTTCACTAATTTACTAATTTAAGGGAAAAGAGAGAAAGAGGTTAACCTCCACCTTCTTCTGCTCCTACTTCGTCCAAGAGAAGAAAAAATCAAAATGGCGTTGAAAATAGACACTAATATACGGACCAGACGATTAACAGCACACCTTTTTTTTAACTCTTTTGTACTTTAATCCGCTCACGGCGGTTTTCCTACCACTACGGTCCTGTTGTAAACTGCTGGTAGTGGCTCTCGCACGTATCACTTGTTCACACTGAAAAATTACCACGGGAACATCCCGGCCATCTATTGGTGAATAGACAGTGAACTTTGAAATATTCCATCATACAGGTAAAAAATACAAAGAAAAGTTGGTACATTTGGTTGGCAAAGGGTTAAAAAAAGAAAACTTTTTCCAAGTACATAATTCAAAATGTATATATATATAGTGAAAAGGTTTCTTGTTTAGAATTGTTCAATGAGGAAATTTCTGCAGTAAAATACAAAAATTTATTTGCCTAAATTGTTTTCAGCTGAGGCTTGATATGCCTCATTTTGAATTTCCGCACTGTTGTCCTTATCTTTATTGTGGTATATAAAGACACAACGTTGTATCCTCCGGCTTCTTCACGTTTTCGTTGTCTATCCGAGCATATCAATGATTCGTGACGCTTCTTGGATTGATAGGCGTGCAAACACAATGACGTCACTATTTGGATGAGATCTTTATAAGTTCTTCAACGCCTTTTTGGCAGTCAAACTGTTCAAATTTTTCAAAATGATTCCCCAAGCTGAATCATCGCTAGGCTCGGAAAGACAAGGAACACCTGAAGAAAACCAAAGGGTACAACGGTCGAAACGTTGTGTTTTTATAGACGAAGCCAATAGTCCTGAAAATCAAAATAATACAAAAATTTATATAGAAATGTAATATTTACATGTAAGATAAGATTCAGTCATTTGTTCCGTTGTTGTTGTTTTTTTTTTTTGTTTTTGTTGTTTTTTGCTTTATTTTGTTTTTGTTTCATTTTTCTGTTTCTCTATTTTCTTTTTTTACTTTTTTTTTTTTTTTTTTACTGAACAATTAAATCCCAAAAATTCGTCCTCAATTCGCTAGATTTAACCCAACAGCCATAATTATTTGGTCTTTCACTCTCCCAGTCACTAAGATATCCAGTTATGGCATATGTCAGATATATAATTTTTGGGACTTGAAACTAATTGTTCAATTAAAAAAAGAAATCAAATTATCAAACTTACTCTTATCTAGATGGTGAATATAAGTGTTACATTTCTATATAATATTTTGTACATTACTGCAGAAATAACAGACATTTTCTTTATTGAACAATTCTATACAAGAAGCAAAAGAAATTATTCAATTTTTTAAACAAAGAACGGATAAAGATTATTTGCAATTACTAAAGTGTCGTGATATACATTTATGAAAACTCAAAATATTTACCTGGATTAGAGACCTCGGCTTCTAATCTGGTGAGTGTGGTAAAATATCAAGCGTGGTCCCAAGGAGCAGGTAGCACCTGGCCCCTCGTCTAAAAGGAGCAGGACCAGGTTTATTATCCGGTGCTTGAGGCGCCCCAAAGGAAATGCCAACGGGATCATGCATTTTTTGCACTAGCCATTACATGAGTTTCGGTTTGTGCGTGGTTCTAATCGTTAAAAAGACTTTATATTAATACAGTCTGGTTGGAGGTCTGGAAAATGTACACTTATGAAAGCTCTGAACCAGAACCGTCCATTCTGTTAGCGCTAGGTGCATCAAGTATCTGGCCGATCCTAAATTATAATTTGGGGGTTCATAGCACCCAATACCAAGAATACAAAAATTCCGAACAATTTTTGGTAAAAGAATCAATTAATTAGTTTTTTTTAAAAAAACACAAAAGAAAGATAAATAAAAAAAATGATTGTTAATTGTTAACTTATTGCAGATGCAAAAGAGTCGAACAAGATTCTTCAAGCACGAAATGGTTTTTCAGGTACTTGTCATCTTTGTTAAAAAAAACAAAAAAACACACAGTCGCTGCAAAAACGAAATTTTAATTTTTAACCGGCAACTTTTTCCCCTCTATAAGTTGGCGCGGGTCAAGTCACAAACAAAACTAAAACTCACCACAAATATAATTAAATATTAAAACTTTGGACAATATTACCTTTAGGCACCCCTTTTTATCTCGATTAAGAAAGGACATGTTTTTCATTTACACCGTCAATATCCGATTGTTTGTTAGAGTTAGGGTTAGGGGTTAGGGTTAGGGGTTAGTTTTATCATTTTTTTTTTAATCTGAAAATCGTCTTTTAAAACAACCGGATATTAACGGTGTAACTGAAAAACATGTCCTTTATTAATCGAGATCAAAAAGGGGTGCCTAAAGGTCATATGGTCCAAAACTTTCTATAAAACACCTACTAACCGCTTCATTTGTACAAAGGAAAACACCGCCTCGCATTTATCGGAATTGCTTCTTGCTTCTTGCAAAATATCTGCTTATAGTACAGGTTTTAACATTAAAATCAAGATACCGTGAATAATTAGTGAATTATGATAGGAGTTACATCCCTTGCGTGCCAAATAGTACTGTGTATGGCCACTAGAAGGTGTGGTCAAAGTAGCATATAAAAGAAGGGTGCACCAAATTTAAACCTTTTTCAACCTTAACAATGCCTTGAAACAGATATTCCTGTTCTAGTAACGTTTATGTAACATTCAAGTAACATTTTAGTTATCTTCAAGATACGCACTCCCTAATTGTTCAGCTTTTTTTTTTTTTCAAAGAATGCCCCTTTTAAAATAGCAGCAGAAGCCAACCTCGGAGGTTCTCTTGATTAACTTTTTTGGGGGAAAATAAATTTGTTTTCCATCTTAAATAATTTTCTTTTACAATAAATTATTTTGGGTATTTTTCAATGAATATGTCACAATGAAAGTTTTCAAATTTTATTATTGAAAAGAAAAGTTAATTCATTGTTTAAAAAAATTAATCGAGACATGTTTAGAGAAAAAAATCGCAAAATAATCTAATTAAGACATATTTATTGAAAAATACTTAAATAATTTATTGTAAAAGAAAAGAATTCAGATGAAAAACAAGTTTATTTTCCCCAAAAAGCCAGATCAAAAGACCGTACGATGCTGGTTCTTGCTGCTAATTTGAATTTTGCATTCCTTAAAAAGAAAAGCGGAAAAATAGACAGTGCGTATAATGAACATAACCAACGTTTATGTATCTTTTATGTAAATCCAAAGTTCAAGGTAGATTGTTATACTTCATTACTGAACTTGACTTGTTCAGACACAAAGACACGGTAGTGGGTCACCAATTACACAAATTAATTGGCCTATAAATACGATGGAAACTCTTGGTGATTGTGTAGTTATTTATTAAGTTTATTTCAGTTTGGCAAATGCTGTAGCGCTGGAATATCTAGTTAAGATCTATTCCAATACATAAATTAATTGATCTATAAAGCAACATCTATATACATCGCGCATTGATTGTAAAGTTTTTAAATGCCATCATTGGCCAGTTGAAAAGGGCTTAAAGAAAGTCCTATGTTATGGAATCCTTTGGTAAGCGTATAAGTCCTATCCTACGTATTGGTAAAGGTCGAGTGATTTAATCCTATGTCCGTCGTCCATGAATGTCACAGTAATTATGACCAGTAGGGTCGGTTAAGTATTGTATCAGCCTCAGAGTACTGCCTGTGATTGGCCAAGGTATAGATCACATAATCTAGCCTAGTCTATAAGGGATCGATCACACACCTTATATGTAATATTTTCAACATTGATAGACAAATAAATAGATAGATACGGGCAGATAAATACATACATATATATGAAACGGAATATACACATTTATATCCATCATATATATATATATATATATATATATATATATATATATATATATATATATATATATTCAGAATTTTTAAACACAGCTATATGATATCAAACCATCTTTGCCATTACAAATAATTTGAACACAGTTATATGGTTTCAAGTATTCCTATCTAATACAAATAATTTATACACAATTATATGGTTACAAATAACTAATAATTATAATCCTTAGTAATTAATTATAGCTTCAAGTAACTATTCTGAATTTTTTTAAATTACAGTGATAGGGTATCAAGTATTCTTATCCAATACAAATAATCCTAAACAGATCTATTTGACCCATAGATGGGACCCTAACAAGTACTACCACTCTGGGCCAGAGTGAACCTGTGTGTAATGGCAACGACGGAATACTCCCCAGATATTCAGAAGTGGATACTCACCATCAGATGCAGTTTATTATCGTATCCAGAACTGACTTTTTTCGGGGGGGGATCATACCCCTCTGTAGTGGATACAGTCAGCGTACTCTCAGGACTATAGAATAAGTAAGAAGGGCTGACATTTATCTGTTTACTCCCACTGTTTCTCTGGTCCAAGTCGTGACCACTTACCCAGCGTAATTATACACTTCAACTAGTACAAATAGGGCGTCTCATCAGGATGTAATAGCAATTACTACTGAATAGAAAACTCGATCCTCACTAGGTGTCCAACACTTGTGACTTTTGTGTCACATCCTACCCTTAGCGAACAGGTCGGATAAGTACCAACTTCAACTAGTACAAATGTACACAGATATACGTATCACCTTCACCCTCATGGTCCACATGTTTTTCTGTTCCAGTATCTGACAAGGTCCAAGTATTATTATTATTATTATTATTATTATTATTATAGTTTTTCGTATCGCCGATGGTCTTTCACTGGAGTCTGAGTGACAAGTTTCCTCAAGTCTCCAGGACTCTTCTGAATATTCTAGCCGATTGCAGCAATGCAGTTGCTTGGATGGTCTCAATTCTTTCTCTGGTTTCCAGTTCCTCCAGTCTTTTTTCCAAGCTTTTTGGGACTATTCCAAGTGCACCAACCACAATTGGTATCACGTTCACCCTCATATTCCATAGCTTTTTCAATTCTCTGGCAAGTTCCAGGTATCTGTCTATCTTTTCGTTTTCCTTCATCTTCACCCTGTGATTTGCTGGAACGGCAAAATCTACCAGTTGACAAGTTCTCTCTTTTTTCTTTTTTTTTTTTTTTCTTTTTTGTTTGTTAATCAATTCTAGGTCTGGTTTCTTGGCTGGGGTAATATGATCCGTCTTTATCCATCGATAATTTAATGCGTTTCATTCTCAAGAACAGATATTGGTTTATGTATTTAACATTTTATTGTATGGTCAGGAGTAAAGTCGTCGACGGGGTGATTACTGTTTTGAGTTTTGCGATAGGGCCATAAAATGAATAGAATGACTAATATTTGTCAGTTACTCCCACCGTCTCTATGATCATAGACTTACCTGACGTAGTCATATACTTTAGCTAGTACAAATATACACAGACATAAGTATCTACAAATGTAGATTGGTTGATTTTAAGTTCTCTCAAATCGGTTTCCTTTCCAATCTGAAAAGCATTTAACAATATTTCCTGGAGCATTTTTCATTGTGCACTTTTAAATTGGGTGAATAGGTATGATTCTGGCAAATGTTCTTTTCTGAAGCCGATCACCCAATTCGTTAAAGTAGTTCAAAA
>CM042146.1:82397249-82444749 GCA_023376005.1 Doryteuthis pealeii | reverse complement strand
AGAATGTAATCCTTACAAACACGTTTCTTCGTTTAGTCTCGTACGAAAAAAAAGGTTTTTGATACTTATTGATTATTTGAAGTTTTTTGTCTCTCGAACAATTGGTTTGGTTTCTTTGTTTTAATAAATATGTTTGGCATATCAACCTTCATGGATCATTTAATGCCAAAGGCATCCTTGTAGAAGAACAGTAGTAGTACTATTTAAGCCATAGCTGGGGGTATAGGGGGGTTCATACCTTTTGTAACCCTGTTCTTATACCCGACGCTATCGGGTTTCTGTTCCTTTATCTTCCACCGGGTTGTATCGGAGTTTCTTCTTCGCATCGGGCCGGGCTGGGTATCTCTCTGGTTCTAGATGCATGCTCATGTTCTCTCTCTCTCTCTCTCTCTCTCTCTCTCTCTCTCTCTCTCTCTCTCTCTCTCTCTCTCTCTCTCTCTCTACTATTTTATCTATAGGATTATACTATTTCTTTTTCCTTTGGACGAGTTCATCTCTCTGTGTCTGTCTGTCTCTCTCTCTGGACTAGTTTATCTATCGGATTATACTATATCTTTTGGCTTTTGGAGGAGTTCATCTCCTCTCTCTCTCTCTCTCTCTCTCTCTCTCTCTCTCTCTCTCTCTCTCTCTCTCTCTCTAGCCAGGTAACACGGAGACATTTTCTTGGATACACATTTTTTTTATTTATCCGATACACACGCCCAATTGGAGAAGCAGACAGAAAGACACATCTGCCCACCGGGGCTGCCTGTGCTCAACTCCACTAACTTATTATTCTACTTTCCGATAGTTGCCTGGTCACGTAGCTCTTCACGAACTTGAGTTCTAGACCTCTGTTTCCTCTGTTTTAAACTACACTACACTACCTGCTGAAAATGATAGGATATGCCTATCCATTATGTAACACTTTTCCAAGGGTATTAGTCTGAAAGAGAACGTAATTGTACGACTGAAGTTTGAACTTGCTTACTAGGATCTTGCAGTCCAGCACGCTAGCCACTACATCACAGGGTCTCCCTTACGTCGATGAATTACTTTCACTAACGATAATCTACGCCTGAATGTGATGTAATTTACTCAGCTTCTGTTAGTCCGGTATTAGTCCGGCGTTTGTCCTGTGTTAATCCGCTACTGATTGTTGGGTGACTAAGTGATCGTTTGTCGGTCAGGAAAAATAAATTTAAGAATTAAAAAAAAACTGTATAAAATAGCATTAAAATTCTACACAGCTATTGTTTGCGTTCTTCCTAAAAGTAAACAAATGTATAACGGACGCTCGATCAATTAAGTTTACATGTTTACTCATTCAAAGTTGTAGTAAATATTTCATTGTACCGGATAAACAATCGTTTATTTAAATTATTTTTTTATTATACAATTTTTATGGACAATTAAAGAATTAATCATTTCGTTACACTTTTGACATTACGGTGAGTTATTACCTATTATAATTTGATATTCGATCGGCTACGCTTTGAATTAATGTTATTTTTGAAAGATTCACTGAAAGTATTTTATAATTTAAAAAAATCATAGCTTTCAAAAATAAACAAAATATAATTTCATTGAAAAATTGTTTATTGAATCTGATTTTTTAATTTAAAAAAATATATTTATATATTGATCGTTTGTCGGTCAGAAAAAAAGCAAATCAGCAACAACAACAACTGATTCTTAAGCAGGACCCCCGGGGCGGGTGGGTTCTCTAGAGGTCAACGAAGAGTTGGAATGTGAGAGTTGTTTCATTGGTTGATTGATTAGATTCTACGACATGTCAACCCCTGTTGGGTTATTTTATGCTTAATACGTTTTTTTTTCTTTATTCATTCTTGTTGGATATTTAACCTTTTTTAACTCAATTTTTAACATATTTTTTAAAACTTAATTTGTATCTATTTAAACCATAGATGTCACCCTAACAGGTACTACCTCTCCAGGTCAAAGTGGACCTGGGAGTAATGGCGATGATAAAAAGGATTGGGGTTTGCCATAAGGACAATAGGATCGGGACAATCATATAGGTTCTAGGGCTTGACGTGGCCAGCCGATTGATCGTTGGGGGGCCTCTTCGTTCGCCCGTCTAGCCTAAGTAAGGTCCAAAGTAGAGTGTTGCATGTCAGACTGCTCAGCTACTAGGATTCCGTCCTTAAGCATCACGGGTTGCCAAACTGTCAACAGGTGACCCCAATGGGGAAGTTTTTACTCCTCTACAGTTTTAAGTAAACATGAAATCCATTCTCTATAATGTAAAAGAATCACTGATTGAAAGTAATCAGATATTCTAAATGCCTCTTCTTTTTATCACAAAGTCAAAAGAAATCTTATCCTAATCCAACAAATCCCGTTTGATCCATCTGTCTCTTGTCCCATAACTTAAAGATTCTTTCAGCTATATGATTATTAATCCGAGCATGTTTTTAGTAAAGTCAGCTAAACCAAATCAGCGTACTCTACTGCCCCACCGACAGGGTGAATGTGAGAGTTACATGTTATTCCTTATAATTCTGTGACATCACAAATATTTATTGTTTTTTTGGAGACATGCGTTGAAGGTGAAACTTTTTGTATCTCATTTCATTATGTATTCTCTATTTAGTTTGCTCCGGCAAATGACTTGTTAATGTTTTGTTTTATATTTCTTCTAGAGAGGGAATTAAAGTTCTCCTACCAACAATAATTCATCTACAGATCCCATAACGACACAACGATGGCACCTGACTTGGCTAACATATCAGTCTCACAAATCATTACTGCTGTGTAGCGACTTCGATCTTCATTGCTTGTGGCTTTGCCCTTGTCACTAATGATTATAATGAGTAGTGACAAGAACACTACAGCCAGCAACTAGAGGATTAATTCAGTTGTCTAACCACAAAATCTGCCTTTAGGATCACTGAACAATAACGTGATTTTATTTATTAAATCAAACATAACATAAACTCATATGTCCGTGTCCTCAGTAGAAGCCGTAATAGAAAATTAGTATTACCATAACGATCGAATGTCTAATTACCCTTTTATGACACCAGATCGCGTTACCAATATATATATATATATGTGTGTGTGTGTGTGTGTGTGTGTGTATAGATATATATAGAGATATGTATATATATATGTGTGTGTGTATATATATATGTATATATATATGTAGAGAGAGATATGTATATATATATGTGTGTGTGTGTATATATATACATATATATATATATATATATATATATATATATTATGTGTGTATATATGGATAGATATATAGAGAGAGGGATATGCATATATATATATATGTATATGTAGAGAGAGAGAGAGAGAGAGAGAGAGAGTTAAATAGAGAGAGAGGAGTGGGTCATCGTATAATGGTCATCGTCGTATGAGATGGACACGGTGACCCGAGCTCAAATCCATGATAAGGCTGATGGCATTTCACATAGCATTAATACCCTTGCGAAAAGTATGAATCCAACAACTACCCTAAAGTAAAATAGTGGGACAGACTAGGGTCTTTAAACCTGGTCTAGGAGAATAAAAATCTGATCTTGTGTCACATCCTGCTCTTGCGGAGGGGTTATATATATATATATATAATATATATATATATATATATATTAGCTTATTATTCTGTGATAAATTTTACTTTTCCTTATATCAACAAAAGCCCTGAAGAAGATCTACTAAACAGATTGAAACACTGCAGCGTTGGCTGAATAAATATCACTCATTTTATTGGAACCTGTCTTTCCAAATTTTTCACTATATTACATACCGTCGGATTCACTTCCATTTTCCTCTTCATATATATATATATATATATATAAAAGAGAGAGAGAGAGAGAGAGAGAGAAATAGAGATACATGCTCCATTCACTTATATGATTTATTATCTTATCTCTCCTTATACATAGGTTACACGTGCTGTTTTCCTGGGTCTCATTTATCTCACCTACATTTTCCATAATTGGTTCTTAAGGCGTTGTTCTGTGCTGCTATCTATAGCTGTTTGGTTTCTCTCTTTAGATGACCTCTGCGTAATTATGATCAGTTTCTTTAGCTTGTCTTCACAAGTGTTCATATTGTTATTTTTTCTTTCCATTCTTGTTTTGTTTTGGTTTTTTGGTTTTACAATTACTATTTTTCTGTTTATCTTTTAGTTATTTATCTATTTATCTATTTACTTACTGCTGTTGTGATTGTAAAATATAACTTCCCACCAACCCTTGAGCGAATAGAGCCGCAGCCACAATATATCTGTTATAGATAGATAAATAGATAGATATATAAGTCATGCACAGACTGAGATAGATAGATATGAATAGACTAAGATAATACAGAGATAGTACACGGTCTGGGAATAAAATGTGGATGTCTCTAATACCTATATAAAAAAAATACATTATCCATTGGTCCACTATAGCTAACTTAAAATGAACCATTCTCAAATCTAATTTTTTAGGTGCCTTCATCACAGACCCATATATATATATATATATATATATATATGGAAGGGACGTTAATTGAAATTTCACCGCTTGGCGTATAGCTGAAGAACGACTTGTTTACAAAATTCTAAGAGGACTCTGGTGTTAATAAAATCATTCCACGTAGGAATGTATCAATTAAAATTGGCAGCCGCTAATAGCCGCATGGGTAAGAGACTTGGCAGACGAAAATTCAGTCAGGTTCGATCCCGCCTAGAGGTAGCTGTTAAAAGTAAAGCCACACTGATGAGAAGTAAAATTCGAAACACGTGTATGTGGATAACTTATATATATATATATATATATATATATATATATATATATATATATATAAGCGATTGAAAACAATTTAGCCAGAAGGATGGTTTTCACTCAGAAAATGGATGTGCCCCTTCGCCA
This sequence comes from Doryteuthis pealeii, assembly GCA_023376005.1. Lineage (NCBI taxonomy): Eukaryota > Metazoa > Mollusca > Cephalopoda > Myopsida > Loliginidae > Doryteuthis > Doryteuthis pealeii. The sequence continues at coordinate 82,439,878 of CM042146.1, read as the reverse complement.
ATAAATTTTCCGTCCAATTTTTGCGGCTTATCAATGAAACCTTCTACAAACATTTTTCCAAAATCTTTTTCTCCCGACAAAGACTTAAGGTCAAAACTAGTTGAGAACAATCACAAAATAAATACAAAATAAAAGAAATATTCCTATTTGTCTTATTACTTTTGTTCAAATATATATATATATATATATATATATATATATATATATATATATATATATATATTCTAGACACTGTCGGAGAACTAAGGATAAACTCATAAGGGACGTTCTCCTCTGGCCACATACACATGGACACACTAGTGTAGGCAGCCCAACAAAAACCTACACCAATCAGCTCTGTGCGGATTCTGGATGCTGCGCAGAGGACCGGCCGGGGGCGCTGACCGATAGGAACATGATGATGATGTGTGTGTGTATAGACCAAGATAAATAATAATACTGATTGATTGATAGATAGATAGAAAGATAGATAGATAGATAGAATGAGAGGTTTGCTGCAAAAGTTATTACTAAAAACCATTACAACATAACTATGACTTATACTGTATTCAACAAAAATCTTTCTTCTAAAAGAACTCATTGCAATACGACTAATAAAACTTAGTAAATAACAGTATTTATGGCTTGGAAGACATAAAGGTTTTTTGTTTTTTGGGTTTTTTTTTACTTAACCCAATCCCCTCTGTTTTTTTTTTTACTGTCATCATATCATTTTTTGTTGTTGGGTAACACAAGAGAAATGCGTGTTATATGACCTCAACAATATTGCCTTAACAACGAAAGCCAAAACAGAGAGTAAAAGGTTGACAATGAATTAGGCTTTGTCATTTTCTCAGAGATATCTGCTTTTATTACCTTGTTTTCTTCTGTAATATTTTTCTTTTTACCTTTTTTCTTTTTCTTTTTGTGGTTCAGTATATTTTATACATTGTTATTTGGTAGTGTGTCCAGTGCGCTGCAAATGTGGTGTAAATACTTCAAAAGGGTGTGCGTCTGTTTTATCCGGTCCAGACTTGTGGAAAAGCTTCTTTTTTTTCTCTATTGTCAGGTTGCTTTGTGTAGGGTACTAGAACTCTGAACTAGCCCCCAGTCTCACATCGTCAGCCCCCACTTCCTCAACAAACAAGCCATCCTAAAAAGGATGAAACATCCCCGACTGGAAAGAGGCTTTTATTTAACATAATCAAAACCAACATAAGAAACAAACCTTTTGAGGAATCTACTATCACTGGTGTAATTTTACTAAGTGTTTCAATATATATATATATATATATATATATATATATATATATATATATATATATAATATATATAGAGAGAGAGAGAGAGAGAGAGAGAGAGAGAGAGAGAGAGAGAGAAGGGGTTGAGAGAAATTGTTGCACTTAGCAAAATTACACATACACACACACACACACACACATATATATATATATATATATATATATATATATATATATATATATATATATATACCACTAGACCAGATAAGTTGGTGGGAAGTGTTAAGTTCAGGACCTTCTTTTTCCTCCACACACACACACACACACACACACACACATACATACATACATATATACATACATACACATATATCTAACCCTTTCACTATATATACAGTATAAAAAGGTTTCTTTTCATTCATATAGATATATAGGAAAATTCTTAAAAGTCCTCAGGAGACTTCAATGCATTAAATCTTAAAATTTTATCCAGCGCAATATTTACACTTCCATATTGAGGAAAAACTTAAAAACCGGCCAGTTTGGTTTATTACAATTCATTTCAATGATACTCTTTTTTAAGAGAAGTCCTCACCTTCAGACTTCCAAATACAAAATACAAGTATGAACCCTATCCCCCTCCTACGGGTTAGATAGTACCCCTACTTTTCTTTTACAAAGAGTTTTGGCATTAAATAACCCACGAAAGTTCATATGCCATTGAACAAAGAAACCAACCCAGACTATCAGAACACCCTCTACTCTGTCAAATTCGAAAAATATTCATTTGTATGTTTTAAACGTTTCGGCATGTTTATTTCTATATTTATAAATCGGACCTATTATAAATTTATAATCTATAAATATTATATACTTTTTAGAATTTGAAAATTTGCTTTTTGGAGCATTTCATATAATCTATAAATATCATATACTTTTAGAATTTGAAAATTTGCTTTTTGGAGCATTGTTAAGTAAAGTATATTATTTTTTAATATTTTTGAAGGCAATTACAATGCGTATATCGTATAAAATTCGATAATTGTTAAAAATAATCATGACAATTAAACTCGACAAATAACGCGCGCGACGTGGAACACCATACAGCTGTTTCACTTTATTAAGTCTCATCATCATGAAACTTGATAAAGTTGAAACAGCTGTACGGTGTTCCACGTCGCGCGCGTTATTTGCCGAGTTTACTTGTCATGATTATTTTCAACAATTATCGAATTTTATACGATATACGCATTCCAATTGCCTTCAAAAAATATAAACAATAATATATTATATACTTTTATATAATTTATAAATGATATTTTAATATAATATAAAATCTATAATAAAACATAATATTCTACATAGGACCTATTTATTAATTTAAATATTTTATATTTACTAGCAAAATAAAAAAAAAACCTTTAAAACTTAAAATTTAACACATTTAAAATTTTTGAAAGATATGTCGGAGAGTTTGAACCATAAATCATGAAATCATCAAATTTATTAAAGGAGTAAAAAAAAACAATTTGAAATCGAAACTAAGTTCTATTAACTTTGAATATCTATTAAAATAAAACAAACTATATATAAATATGATACCGGGGATGTATCAATTAAAACTTGTTTTAAAAAACAATGAGGACTGTCTAATGTTGCATGCTCAAGTTTTGAGTGTATTTATTCTGTTATGACGATTTCGGGTATAGTGACGTAAGCAGTGACGTAATTTTTGTTACAGACAAAAACCGGAAGCGAATCTCCATTATTAATAGGTGTTTGTAAATTTTATATTTATATTTATGAATTTAAATACTTTATATTCATAAATGGAAACTGTAACTCACCCTAGTACAGGATATGTCCATGTCAGCATTTTACTTTCAGTTTGTTAGATTTACGCTATCATTTATTCATTTTACCACATTACCACCCCCACCCCACCCCACCCACACACACACACTTCCGGCGCCATCTAAAACTTGACCTATTGGCATTGGAATTGTCGTTTGGATTTCAGTGCAAGGAACGTAGGTTTCATCTCAAGATAGATATCTGCTTTCAAGAACAACAAACATTCGAAGGATTTCTTCTGTCGGTAAAGCTTAATACCGAGCGTCTGTTTTGTCACGTATTATTGATCATGGAATTTCGTTAAAGGTGAGATCAAAGACAATTCCTAAAATCATTCCAGCCAAAGTACAATCCGATATTTCGATTTGGTGTATGTGTGGGGCGAGGGAAGATCAATAAAACGATTTATCTTCAACTGTATGGATCATGTTTTAACATTCATTGCATTGTGCAAATCGCACTTGTTTCCGGAAAATCGACCCTACAAACACGGAACAAGCTAAACCACAACAACAACAACAACAACAAATATATCTTACGAGAATTTCAATTGAAAACAAGTGGATCGATTTTACCTATATTACCAATCGCAGAATCACAGGTAAAACAAAATTCTTCAAATAATTCTGAGAGGATTAGTCCAAGAAGTGTGTGATTCTGTGCCTGAAAACCATGTTTTTTTTCTGAGAATGGTTCCCAAGAATACGTGAGTGTAGAAAGACTTTTGATTTTTGAATACTGCACAACATTGTCATTCCACTATCCTCACTGTCGACCAACCACCCCAGCGTAAAAAAAAAAGATTCAATGCATATAATTCCTGTGCCGATAACTGCAAATTGTGAACTGTCAAAAAAAGATATTTAAAAAGAAACGAATCCATTCCTCGCACGAAGATCGCAATCCACAATCCATCCATTGCTATCAAAAATCTTGCACTTCAAAAAGTTTCTGAGATATGCAAAGCAACAAAAAAAACCCTAGTGATCTATTCCTTTAGATAACTAGCAGAAACACCACCCTAACAATCTAATAACATCGAATTATCGTTGCCGAACAGTCAAATAACAACGAAAGAAATACCAGTTTTACATTATACATATTTGGGAGTAAAATGAAGAAATCAATCCGACAGTATGTGGAGAAATGTAGACAAACACGGGATGTGACAATGTCGCATATTTTCTAAACTAGACTCATTCAAAATATCCATCATCCTTTTAACAACAAAAATCTTTCTTCTTTTTTTTTTTTAATGTTTCTATATAAACCGAAATGTTCGAACATCGACACTACGACCAATAATAGTGTTTGTCCAGTGTTTGTCTACATTTCTCCAGATTATAGATATTTGTGCATATTTTGTTTAGAACAAATTAGTTTAATTTGATTTTTTCACTGTCATATTAGAGTAATGGTTAGCAGGCTAATCTCGCTGATCCCTACCAGTATAGAGAGTTCGATCCTCACCACATGCCCTACACGTGTAATTTACCACTAGATCAACCTAAGCTTAGAAAATAACTAAGTGCTTCAACTTGAAACAATGATTAATAAGCTAGTTTTTGTATGATCGTCACTGAGCGCACCACACTAATGGCCTTGTGTCAGACTTGACAAACTTAATAAATTGTTAGGACGCCTTCCCGTAATGTTAGTTAACACACTTGTTTCACAGACCATTCACTAGGTGCTCTAAAAGGGTATCCTTGTACCATACTAAGCCAAGGTATATATATATATATATATATATATATATATATATATAACTTTCAAAGAAAGAAAAACTTAACAAACCGTCATTTGACTATGATAAATTTATTTCGAACAGAGACTCGGTATGAATTTAGTCTCAGCAGATAGAAATTACAAAAAACTTATATTTATAAAAATCCTTATATGAATCTATAAGTTTGCACCTACAGGAGCATACAGTATGGATGTGCAGTGATATTTTGATGATCCCAAATAAAACCACCCCTTACTTACCAGTCAATTGGATTATATATATATATATATATATATATATATATATATATATTATATATAAAACATGAAATCTCTCCAAAACTTAATGTATTCATTTTGTTATTTTGCATTCATTTGTTATCCTTGTACCATACTAAGCCAAGGTATATATATATATATATATATATATATATATATATATATATATATATATAGCTATCTGTTTAAATATAATTGTTTGAAAATATATAATGATATATAACGTTTCTCTTAAGCACATCTCCAACACTAAACAGGTAGACTATTTCTTTTGGAGATAAGAACACAGTTGGCACCATCGTAGCAACATCACTAATGGTTGGTGTGCGAGTCCAAGCAAAGGCCAGTCTTCAACATTTGATTTTCAGTACAGGCTTGCTGTATATATAAGATGAAATTACACAAGAGCTTATTTGTCGAATTGTTGATGGGCATTCAAAAACAATGACGTTATTATTCAAATATCTAATTTAAATAATGACGTCATTGCTTGTGCACGTAAATGTTGCATCGTAAATTCTTCAATGCTTTGTTTGCTCAACAGTCAAGCTATTCAAAATGATTTCCCAAGTCGAGTCATTCCTATGCTCGGATAGATAAATTCTTGACACTTATAGCGGAGTGAGAGCAGTCTACCCCAATACCTGAAAAGGACCGGGGGCTACAATGGCCGAAACGTTGTGGTTGTGTATTTTATACTAAGAATGAGGACAACAGTCCGAAAACTCAAAATTATACACAAGCGCTATTCCCATTATTTACATATCTCGGACTATTATGATATCGTCTTAGTTATATTCACAACGTTTTGGGGCTTGTAATGTTCTTTATCTTTCCGCTGAAAGGGATTGAACTCACAACTTCCAAGTGCCTGTGGTGTAATGGTTATTGTCGTAGGAAATGGACACGACGACACGAGTTCAAATCCTGGACGAAGCTGTTTGTATTTCCCATAGCACTAATACCTTTGGTAAAGGTATGCATCCAACTATTCTCCCTTTAACTATGGGTAAATAGTAGGAAGGAATGGGTTCTTTAACCTTGGTTAGGCAACCATAGGAGAAGGAAAACTCTGAATTCAAACCTGTTGAACTCCGTTTAAGAAATTTACCTTATGTCGTTATCTACTTGTGCGGAGGGTTGGTAAATATATTTTTTAAATGGCATTAGATAAACCACAAAGGATGGTATGCCATTAAACAAAGAAACCAAACCATCATATGTATTTTGAAATGCTGGCTTCTACTTGGACTCGAACACTAATGACCGTTAAAAATAGGAAGTACACAACTATCTCAACCACCGAACAGACCTGTAGCGATAACGCTCTATATTTTGCTTATTCGTAACACTTGCTGCTTTTTATTCATCCATTCAATTTCTTTTTCTCTCCCATCTATTCCTCTTCCCTCTCTGTGTTGTTGGGTTTTTATTTTTTTTTTTTTATAACCGCTAAAACAAAGTGAAAACAGGTCGATTTTGACGTTTTCATTAGATTTTGACGTCCTCGAATTTTTTTTTTTTTTTTTTCAAATTTAACCTAAATTTTCAATGATACATATCAAGTATAAATCAACCCTTATAGGCTTGCTAGAAATAATAAATTCAATGTTATTTTACTAGTTTAAAATGTTTCTACGCAAGTTTTTTTGTTTTGTTTTTGTTTTTAATAAACGCAAATACATAGAAATAAGTTTAGTGCTGGACGTGCACAAACAAATTTGAAATTACTCTTTTTTTTTCATTTTCGCCAAAGTTTCGAACTTAACACCTATCAGATATGATGCAGCACTATAGAAACTTTCTATCAACAACAGTTGAAACGTTAGTTTATTAGTTTTAAGAGTTTCGACTCATGTTTATTTGCTTTAATTTAAATATTTAATTTAATTTAATAAGTGCTAAAAAAATGAAAACTGGTCGATTTTTATGTATTTTCATGAGATTTTGACGTCCACGACTTTTTTCAAAATCAAGCAAAATGTTCAATGCTGACACATATCAGGTATTATTTTAGCCTTAAAAGCTTTCTAAAAAGAACAAATTCAATGTTATTTTACTAGTTTTAAATGTTCTACACAAGTTTTTTTTTTACTTTATTTAATAAATGCTAAAACAAAATGAAAAACGATTTTATGTGATTTTATGAGATTTTAACGACCAAAATTTTTTTAAAATTTAACCAAAATGTTCAATATTAGCAACTATCAGGTATTATTCAACCCTTTATATACTTTAGCGGGGTTCATTCATTCATTCCTTATTCTTTACGCGCATGTCCATTTTATTCGTTTTCCTCCTTTCTCTTATATTACCCAGAAGTCTCTACAGCACGGATAACCTTGACAAAGCTAAAGCAGACCTGGCCAAAGGAGATCCAAAGGGCAAAGGATTTAAACAAAAAATGTCGCACTCACAGGGAAATACGAATATGACGTTAGCGGATGAACTAGACACGGTTTCTGGTAGCAATGGTTGCGGGGGCGGCGGTGGCACGAGCGTCCAAGAGAGTCCTTTTGTAGATAACAACGTCTACGAAGTGCAACCGAGTGACGGCTACAAAAGGTTCAAAGGAGGTTCGAGCATGGAAAGCCTCTACAGCAACAACGAGGGATCGAGTCTAGAAAGGGACACACCTATTCATTCCACTAATGTAAGTTATTGGTTTGATTTTTTTAACATTGGAATAACAAATGAGAAAACATTTTTCATTTCATTTTTAACCATTTTTTATTATTTCTTTATTATTTGATTATTTTATTTTGCTTTTTATTATGCATTTTAACTCTTTGTCTACTTTATTATTTATTTTATGCTTTTTATTATGCATTTTAACTCTTTGTCTATTTTAAACCGCTCACAGCGGCTCTCCCACCACATTCACGCAAATTAGAAAAACTGATGGTTAGTTCATTATAGTTGAGCAGAAGGACTCACATTACAATAATAATATGACTTTATTTGAATAGAATGAGTTTTGAAGTTAATAGATAATGAACTTTGAAATATCTCATCATACAAGTAAAAAAAAATACCAAGAAAATTTTGAACAACCGTGGGGGAAAGTTTGGTAGGCAAAGAGTTAATTTTAATTTTAATTTGATTTCGTTGTATCTGTATGTATGAAAGAAAGATTCTGTCTGTATGTTTGTTTGTACAACGACCGAACGCACGGACTTTTATAAAGAAAAATTGGTGAAGACCAAAGTTCAATAAAATCAACTACCAATTTTTGTCCGAAAGGGTGCTAAAAAAAACTTTGTAACCCTTCATGTTCCATAAGAAAAGCTAAATAGAAATATAATAAGCGGATAAATCAATGATATATTTTTAAATAATTTAAAAGATTATTAACAAATTTAACAAATTAATACAGTATAAAACATAATAAAAAGCAAATAAAACACAATTAAAAGAAAAAATACAATCAAGAAGAATAAGACAAATAAACAACTTAAAAACAAGAATATATAAAAAATAAGATAATAAAACAAAAATAGAAAAATATTTTTTTATCAATATCTAAATATATAAATAAGAGATTTATTTTTGAATTTTGAAATCCCGAGCAACGTCGGGTAGCTCTGCTAGATTATATATAAAATAAATATAGAAGCACGCAGATGCACGTAGGTGAGTGATCTTATATTACTTTACAATTTTTTGTCATTTTTTTTTTTTTTTTATCCAATAATTTTGGGGACCCTGAAAATGTTTGCGTCCAGGGCAATTACTTCTCTGGTCGCGCCCACGCCATGCAACTGCAATATCTTACTATATTTTTGTTTGTTTTTTATGTTTTCTTTTTCTTTTTCTTTTTTTTTTTCTTCATTTGTTCTTCTTTTTTAAAATATTTCCTTCATTTCTTCCTTCATTCTTTTTTTCTTCATTTTTGAGCCATTTGACTTGTAATTCATAGTCACACTATTCTGCTATATTCATTTATGTGTTTGTGTGTACATTTGTTGCCATGTGTGTATATGGGTATTAATATGAGTGTATGTGTGTGTGTATGTGCGTACGTACATGTTATTCGTGTGGGATAATTGTCACATGAATTTTATTTTTAATCATAATCATACATATACGCGTAAATCAAAAGGTTTATAAACATATGCAAATATATGCAAATGAGTATATATGTACATACGTAGGCGTTTCTGTGTCTGTGGAAATTAAAAGGAGAATCATTAAATTTATACGTTTACAAATATTCTTAAGCACGCGCGCGCGCACACAGACACATAAAGGGTTAAGTTTAAAGTTCCGTAATGGCTCCCGATTACGACAAGAAAGTTCCTGAGTTCGAAAAGAAGGTTCCCGAGTCCGAGAAGGTTTCCGAGTCCGACAAGAAATACCTGAAGAAGGCCGGAGGGTATATCGGCCGAAACGTTGTACAAATAACAATAAATATGAGGACAATAGTCCGAATAACGCAGATAATACTAAAAATATTTTCATTCAATTTTTGTTTGATCGTATATGTAAATTTTTTCCGTATAACAATTTGGGTTTTTTTTGTGTTTGTTTTGTTTTTTGTTTTTTTACATTTAAAAATATACTCTTGGTTTGAAAAGTTGATTTTTTTTAGTTCTCAAAAAAATTAACAGTTCGTATTAAATTACAAAACAATTGCACTCAAAATAATGTTGGCTTTTTAGTAGAAATAGGGCAATGTTTACTATTAAGAAGGTCAAATTCGAAGTCATAGTTGTAGCAAAAATTTTGAATCACTGCTGATTTAACCGGCAGATAGCTGATATACCCAACGGGCAAGCACCTGCTGATACAACAGCAGCAACAGCAGCTAAACGATGCCTTCCGAAAATCGGTTTGATTTTGCTTTTTAAATATCCCTTAATCAGAAAATCCCAAAACGGTTGTTTTTTTTCGTTGAAGGCATGCATTTTGAAAAACGTCCTTTTTTTTTTCGACACGTACATACCAAATTCTTATATATATATATATATATATATATATATATATATATATTCCTTCAATAAGATATTTTGGTACACATCTATCAGCTCTGTAGATTAAAAAAAAGTTCTGCAACTCCCATTGTGTGTGTGTGTGTGTGTGTGTGTGTGTGTGTGTGTGTGTGCATATATACATACAGATTAAGCTAGAATGGATGTAAATTAGCAAATTTTTCATGCCAGTTATATATATATATATATATATATATATATATATTTACCTGATTGTATATCCGAATATATGTGTTTGTATGTAGGTTTGTCTACACACTCACGCATCATCCTCTCTATATATATATATACATGCACATATGCATACATACAGATTTGAATAGAAATGCCTGTATTGACAATTTTTTCATTATATATATATATATATATATATATATATATATATATATATATATATATGAGTGTATGTGTGTATCTGAGCATATGTATCTATATGTGTATCTATGTGTGTGTGTGTGTGTGTGTACGCTCATGCATCAAACCTTTCTCTCCAGCTCTCTCTTTAACAAACACACACACACATATACATACGCATTCATATACACTCGACGGTGTTGTTATATCCACATTCATTCACCTGATAAATGGGGATAAAATGTTGCGCACGAAAGAAAGAAAGAAAGAAAGAAAGAAAGAGACATTCATTTTGTAGCATTTTGTTTTAATGTTTTTGCATTATTTTTATGATTTTCTTTTTTTTTTTTTTTTTCTTTTCCAACATCCTTTTTTCGTTTTGCTTTTCATTTCTTTTGACTGATTTTTTTTTTCGACATTTATATGAGTTTTTCAGCAATCTTTATTATTTCATTTATTTTTTGTGTTCTTTGGTTATATTTACAGACAGACAGGTCTCGATATAACACAATACCGGTGTCCAAAAGGAACCTAGTATTAGAAGAGAATCCTCTTCCTCAGGAAATATAACCTGTAACTTATTTTATTTGAATTTCAACGAAATTTTTCCCATTTTCTTACGTTTAAGATCGATAGAGCGGTCGCCATATTGGGCCGTGCAGCTGAAATAAGAAAATGGTTCGGGTTTTATTGTTTTTTGTTTCGTTTTTTTTTTTTTTTTTGGTGGGGGGGTAGCAAATACGATATAGCACAATATGTGTTCGTAACATAGTATGTAACTGAATTTTTCTAAAAATTTATGCATAAATTACAAAATAAAAAACACGCAACCCCTGTTTTCACTTAAAAGCCAGGTGCCGCCATTTTTTTTTTTTTTTTATTTTTTATTTTATTTTAAGTAATAAAAGAAAAACAAATAAAATCCGTAAAAGATATTTTCAATTTTGATATTTTTTACTAAGATTTAGAAGTCATGACCTCATTAAAACACACCGATTTTTTTTTTCTTGTTAGGCCGTGTTGTATCGACGTCTGTCTGTGTCTACCCTGATTTATTTTACCTCTTTTATAGGTTTTCAGGAAGTTTTAACATTTTGTTTATTTAATTTTGTTTTTGTTTTGAGTATTTGTTTTTTTTTTTCTTTTGTCTGTCAATTTTCGTAATGCTTTTGACTTTGTATCATTAATTTATTTTGCTTTTTAAGTTTTCATAATCAAACTCTTCTTTTTCTTTTTCTTTTTTATTTCTAAATCTAGTTATCTCGTTTAGTTATGTTGCACAAACACTTTGCGTTTTTTTTATTTCTTTTTTCTTTGTTATTTGCAACTTCGTTTTTTTAGCTATTCAAAAATCGTTTTGTTTTGTTTTTGTTTTGTCAATCGTAATGTCCTGTGTTTATTTTCAACGAATAACAATAGATTTTTCACGCAGGAGAACAAATTAAAAAGAAAAAAATAGGAATGATTTTAATTTCAACTTTTAAAACGAAATTCTAACGTGTGTCTTAATTGAGCACATTTTTTTAAACTTTAAATATAATACGAAAATAAATTCAATAAAATAAGAAAAAATCAACTACTATAAAGAATATTTTACTCATTTAAAACATCATGATAAACAATACTTTTCGTAAAAGTAGTTTCTCCTTTTAGAAATGCCCTGATTTTCTTTTTCTTTTTTTTTCTTTTTTTCATCTGATTTCAAAAATAAAAAAAAAGTTTTGATTCTCAGCATTTACAATATGACGGTAAACTTAAGGCCAGTTTAATATTAGTTCTATAATGGAGTTTTTTTCTTTTTCTTTAAGACCATGAATTATTATCATAAAGGTTGTAGAGTATGAACTACTCATTTCGGTAGATTGTAAAACTCACGTATTATCCGGTGGGTGGCAAGATACGAAGAGACTTTTCTTCTTTTGGGCGCCAAATGTTAGAATTCCGACGGTTGTGGGATATTTTATCTTATTTTATTTTCGTATTTTATTGTTTGTTTTATTTTCGTATCTTATTGATTTAATTCTTTTTATTTTCGTATTTTATTACTTTGTTTTATTTTTATTCTAAGATTTATTAGTTTATTCATCCCATAATAAATAATTCTTAATAATATTTGTTTTGATTTCATTATGTGTAAATTCACACGCCCTGACATAGTCTATGATATATTTAAACCGCGGCATTCCTTTTGTTTTTTATTTTGTTTGTTTTGTTTTTTATTTTGTTTTTTTTTTGTGGGGGACTCTAAGATTCATCATAATCACAACCATATTGTCCACTAATCAGAAAATGGTTACAATGATATGGCAATTTATAAAATTTTGAATTAAGAAGAGATATTGTCATACCATAATGTTGACTATACTTAGTATAGAAGAGTGTGAAATTAATAAAGATCCGAATATGAACGTATTTAATAACAGGGAGTGACCTCCAACGTCTAAGTACCAATATATTACTTATTCACTTTGTACGTTAAAAAAATCCAAGGCTATATCCTATTGGAAAACATTCGTGGAAGGTTTTTGTTCCACATTTCAGCTGTTCTTAAAAAGAAGTTATTTGTGTTGAACTTGGATTTAGGGTAATATGAAATGTGTTGTCAGTAAAGATTCTGTGTGTTTGTTTATGCAATGACCAAGCGCACGTCCTCTTATAAAGAAAAAATTTATGGTGACCAGCAAAGACCAGAGTTTAATAAAATCCACACTTTATTTTTTGTCCGAGGGAGGGGGTATAACATTTTTACTCCTCATTTTTCAAAAGAAAGTTTAAATAATAATATAATATAGGTATAAATCAATGATATATTAAAAATATTTTTAATGAGTAAAAAATAAAACAAGTTTTAAAGGATAAAACACAATAAAAGCCAAAGAAAAAAAGAAGAAAAATAAATAACTTAAAAACAAGAATGTATAAAGAATAAAAGATAATAAAACAAATATATAGAAAAATATTTTTTTGTTAATCTATATGTGATAGGAGATTTATTTTTAACTTTTTTTAAAAATCCCAGGCAACGCCTAGTAGCTCTGCTAGTAAACTATAGATTTGAGGATGTTTGAATAAAGATATTTAATTAAAACACCGCAAAGAACATTATTTCAGAAATAAATAACGTTTTAATATTCAAAATTTAGAATATGACGGCAAAGTTGTGGAGAGTTTAGTTTAGTTTCGTTTTGTTTAATGGCATATCAATATTCATGAGTTATTTAAGGCTAAAGCTGACCTTAATAGAAAAACTGTATAAGTCTGAAAATGAACGTAATAGCGTGACTGGGGTTCGAACTTGCTTACTATGATTTTACAGTCAAGTACGTTAGTCACTATATCACGGAGACCTCTCCCCTCGGTCTTTTGAATAAACAATGTGTACCAAATTAAGCAGAACCTACGTGTTCGATTTCTTTCTTTTATGGCATATCAACCTTTGTGGCTTATTTAAAAAGCCATCACTGTATAAGAACAGTAGTTACACTATTTAAACCATAGTTGGGAGGATAAGGGGTTCATACCTTTCCCAAGGGTATTAAGTCCGAAAGTGACTGGAGTTCGAACTCGTTCAATGTTAATTCTCAGTCCCTGATTTGCAAGTTGAACAGTAATAATAAAATAGGTAAAAGTACAGTTTAACAACAATCTCGTACGAAGTGGATTCGGCGACACGAGTTCAAATCCTGGACGATACTGTTTGCATTGCCCATAGCGCTAATACTTTTGTGAAAGGTATGCATCAACGTACTCTAACTCGACCTATTGGTAAATAGTAGGGCAGACTTGGCTCTTTAACATTGATGCCGCAATCGATCGAGTCGAAGAAAAACTCTGATTCCAAGCCTGTTAAACTCCACTTAAGAAATTGGCCCTGTGTTACATCCTGCTCGTGTGGAAAGGTTGAATAAATACATACAAAATTAACTTGCTAACCACTACGCCATTGCGAGCCACTTTTTTTTTCTATTTATTGGACCCGACTGAAAACTTTTTTGATTGTCATCAGACATGATGAAGGTCAAATAACTTTTTTTCTTTACCTCACATGACAAAAGAGATTTCGGCACAAGTGTCAAAGGTTATAAAATCTTTTTATCAAATAACTGTTTCATATATCACTTCATTTTTTTTTTTAATTAGAAATTTTTTATTACAATTATTTTCTGAAAAGGTTATTCAACCATTGTCCACTTTTGTAAAAAAAAAAAATTTTAATTAAAAAAAAGTATATATTATCTGACATTTTGAAAAAGGGAAACGCTATATTAAGGTTTCGTATATTTAACAAAACAAAATAAATGATTGTAGCCAGAATTTAAATCATTTCTTTCCATCTTTAAAAACAAAGAATAATAAGAAACCCGAAACACGTCTGGTCTTAAAAAATAAATTCAATAAAAGAAAAATCTTGAGAAAATAAAACAAGATTGTCGAAAATTGCTTGGGCTCCAACCCTGACTGGCCAACAACATGTGAACTGTCAGTTAATATTTTTTGGCTATTTGATTTATTTACCGCTTCTTTGTTCTTAACTATAGCCACTTTGAAAACAACTTATTTTTCTGATCCAATAGCTTGTGGGGAGGAATGGGGTGTTGAGATACATGAAGCAAATGTCCTCACTTATCACATAAATAGTCTGGAAGAGAAGACGAGGATTTTTAAAAATAGTAATGCTGACAAAATTTCTAAGAAAGTATTTCTCTGAATTTTTGAGAAGAGGCTTGATAATTAGTAGTATTTGGATTAATCGGACTATTGTCCTCGTCTTTATTGTTATTCATACAACGTATAAAGAGTCGGGTTCAAAGTTCCGTGATGGCTCCCGATTACGACAAGAAGGTTCCAGAGTTCGAAAAGGCTCGGGAGTTCGACAAGAACTACCTGAAGAAGGCCGGAGGGCGCATCGGCCGAAACGTTGTTCTAATAACGTCTTTTAAAAAATGTAGTTAAAGTTTTAGAGTTCTTTTAGCTTTTAACTATTATCTTTGCCTACTTTAAACCGCTCACAGCTGCTTTCCAACCACTGCAATCCCACCGTAAACAAAAAACAAAAATTGATGGTTAATTCATTATAACTTAACAGAAGAACTCTTATTACAATAATAATAGGACTTTATTTGAATAGAATGATTTCCGAGGTGAAAACTGTGAAATATCGCATTATACTGGCAAAAATACCAATAAAATTTGGTACAGCCTTGGGGGAAAATTGGTAGGCAAAGAGTTAAATATTGAACTGGGTGCGCAGGTTATTGTTGCGGAAAATGGAACCGGTGAGACGAGTTCAAATTCTGTTCTTTACTTTTGACCTGTCCTTTGTTGATTACTTTTCTTTCTTTTAATCACTTTTTAAGTCCATTTATCTTTTAGTTTAAAATTATATACATTAGGGCGTCCTATCTGGGTGTAATGGTTAGCAAGATAGTCTCGCAGATCCATTACTATTAAATAGCAAGTTCAATCCCCGTCCTACACTTGCGAACTTTTACCACATTCTATTCGTGGTGAACGGTTTGGATAAATACCTACTCATTTAAGCATTATCTATTTAGTAACAAAAGTTTCTTAATGTTTTTTTCTTCTAAAACAGTGATAGATAGATAGATAGATAGATAGATAGATAGACGAGATAGATAAATAGATAGATTAAGGAATTGAGATGTGTACAAAGTAAGCTAGCTCATATATAAACATTAAGTGTGTGCAAAATTTAAAATACCCCTCTTTAAAAAAAATAAAAATAAAAAAATAAATTTAAAAAACTTAACACTGAACATATTGTAAACTAGATTAAAAGCCGCTCAACCAAGTGGTAATTAATATATATATATATATATATATATATATATATATATATATATATAATATAAAAAAAGGTGGCTTACCGGTGAAAATGGGCACGATCGTTGGAGGTGCAAAATTCAGGGGTTAAGTCAGCGATATAACAAATACAAAGTGCTCAATATGGAGTAGAGCAAATTTATTTAAAAAATGGATACAATATAAACCTACTCGAGTTTCACCATAAGGATCTTCAGGGTTAAATCCACTTATACAGTGAACACACGTGTGATCGGCTGTAATTAATCGGTACCTCGATTAATTCAGTGGATTTAACCCTGAAGATCCTTATGGTGAAACTCGAGTAGGTTTCTATTGTATATATATATATATATATATATATATATATATATATATATATATATTCCCTCTACTCTTTACCACATTCTGTCGGATTTACTCCAATCCGCCTATCCTCATATATATATATATATATATATATATATATATATATATATATATTATATATATATATGATAAAAGGAATGACTTACCGGGGAAAATATTGTCTTAATCGCAATATTGATGGTTGATATAAGTATTAACCGGATGAGTCAGTGTTATATATATATATATATATATATATATATATATATATATATATATTTGTGGAGAAAGGTAGACAAACACGGGATGTTGTGGCAAATGGATGTTTATTGTGCTGATGTCGACGTTCTAAAGTTTCGGTCTATTAGACCTTCTTCAGGACTTTGGATTGAGTTCTTGCTTCAGTGGTGAACATTTTCATACTGTCGGATTAATTTCCTCTCATTTCTCCCATCTTGTCTTACTAAGTGCACAACACGAAAGACAACCACAATTCCTCTTAACATGGATGACTTCAGACTGATCCGTAAGTACAAAAACCTTACTCACCTCCGCCCACTCGCTCCAAAATAGGAGACATTTTCTTATCAACTGTATTCAGGAAAAAGTCGTACCCCCCACCCCCACCTCAACATAGCCAAGACTCCAAAGCATCATATCACATCTTTCCAGAATACACTAAGACATACCTCGAGACCTCGGCACATAACTTAAAATGTTCAGAAATGAAAACTTTTGAAGAAGCCAGAATACTAGGACTTACCCTACGGCAAAACAATGTTCACTAGTATGAAAATGTTCACCATTGAAGCAAGAACTCAACCCAAAGTCCTGAAGAAGGTCTAATAGACCGAAACGTTACAACGTCGACATCAGTACAATAAACATCCATTTGCTACAACGTCCTTGTGTTTGTCTACCTTTCTCCATATACTGTTGGATTAATATCCTCTTATTTCTCCCCATATATATATATATATATATATATATATATATGGGAGAATATGTGCTTAAGTCGTTCCTAATTTTGAAAGTTAATTAATTAATAATTAATTAATTAGGCGGGCATACCTATTAAAATGTAAGGCTAAACAAATCGAGAAAAAATAGCCTTACATTTGAATAGGTATACCGCATAATTAATTAATTATTGATTAATTAACCTTCAAAATTAGGTACGACTTCAATTAAGCACATATTCTCCCAAAAATTGTCGGCTAAAAAAGGCCATATCAAAACATATCGTTTGTGTATTTACTTCTCATATATATATATATATATATATATATATATATTCAAGTTATAAAAACTGGTATCGTACAAACAAATTCATCGCAAAAAAATAATAAATCAATCGCAGTAATTAAAACTTGGGAATCCAAAATTTCAGGATTGCAGATCCGGATTCGACCCGGAATGTTTTTAGTCGACTTGATTCCAAAATGGTATGATATGTTGGGCTGCGGCCTCTAGGAGTAAAGTTGAAAGAATGTGACACATTGACATTCGCATTTATCATTAGAAATAGACTAAATACACAGTATAAAAAAGAAGTTAATTAATTAAAGAACTTTTCTTTGTTGAATTTCAGTTTCAACCTTCTCCTAAACTGTTTTTATTCGTACCATTCACAGTTCTTTAATTTTATTTCTTGGGTTTATTTATTTATTCATTTATTTATTTATTTTCTTATATTATTCTATTAATTGTTTTTTTGGTTTTTCTTTCTGTTTTCGGATGATTTTCTCGTTCGCTTTTTACTTTTATTTATAGAAATTTTTCTTTCTTCCATTTTGATATAATCTTCTTCTTTCTTTTTTTTTTTCGTTTACTCGTTTATTTCGTTCATTTTTCTTCCAATCCATTTTTCTAACTTCTTTTTGCATGTTTCCTTCTTCATTCCTTCCTTCTTTTTTCTCTCCTTTTCTTTTTATTATTTTCTTACTTTCTTTTTTTTTTCTTTTTTTTTCATTAAATAATCTTTCTATCAATGACTTTCTATCATTACAACAGATATTTTACCATTTCTTTTCTTCATTTTCCCCCATTCTTCTTTCGTGTTATTGTTTTCTTCTCTGCTCTCCATTTTGTTCTAAATTAGTGAAAAAAAAGTTTTGAACTAGAGTTCAATTAACAACAGTAATCCCTTTCCTGCAACAATCTGTCTGCTACCACAGTAATCTCTTTCCTCTGACCTTCCTTCTCTCGCAACAATCACAGTAGTCGTACGAATTTTACCACTCCCGTCGTCCCTTGCTTCGTTCCTTCTGTCAGTGTCAGCGACCGCCTGTTTTTATTACGGCTCGCCCACATTTCATGCAAATTACATCTCGTCCCATCCGGGCCTCTCGTGCACGGAACAAGCGATTCTTTGCCGCTTACGTCGGGGGTATCGGCTATGCGCATTACAATCAGTCGTGGGCAAATAGTGGTCTGTGGGCCACATGCGTCCCACGGTGCTTACTGAATGGCTAACTTAAGATTTCAATTTTTTAATAGAAAATATCCCTTTACCAATATAAAGTACGAAAGACGTGATCAGCAGTGTTCAAACGTCGAAAGCCGAATTGCAAATGGCCGCTTCTATGGGTTTTATTTTTACTGTATCTGACAAGGGCAAATCACTCTGGTCAGACTAAACATATTGGCAGATCACTCTATTCTACTTATACAATCAAAGAGAAAAAACAATTTCCTTATTTCTAAGACAAATGTATACACGTAGGGTTTTCTGTAGAGAAAATAGTTGAGATACCTTCAGCGTAAAATTACTAATTTTGTTAGTAGTGCCGCCCACCTGATGATTTCTCTGGCGGACCACTTCTCAAGAGAGGCCGCCCGTTCCTGTTCTAAATTGTACTCTATTTCTTCTTCTTCTTCTTCTTCTTCTTCTTCTTCTTCTTCTTTCTTCTTCTTCTTCTTCTTCTTCTTCTTTTTTTTATTATTATTATTATTATTATTCAATATGACTTTTTTCACTAGTTTTAACTGTTGTTTTTTCACTGAAGTGTTTGAGTGACCTCAAATCCCCTTAGGTCTCCAGGACTCTTTTAGGTATTCTAACTGATTTTAAGAATGCAAAAATAGACGGTTTGTTTAAAACAGTGTATGATGCCATTATTATTATTATTATTATTATTATTATTATAGACAGATTATCGATCATATAATAATTCGATCTCTCTGATAGGATAAAGCGAGAAAACTTCCAAGCTCTAGCGGTATCAGTTCTACCATACTTAGACTCTAACGAAACACTTAGAAAAAAAGACTAGATGGGATCTGCACAAGGACGCAGTGTGAGGTCTTGAACAAATTCTGGAAGCAGCATTCCACAAAAGAAGGAACTGTATGGCCACTTGCCTCCTATCACACAAGCCATCCATATAACACGAACAAGTTATGCTGGACACTCATAGAGAAGTAAAAATGAGCTCATAAGTGACGTTCTCCGATGGGGACCTACATATGGGCACACCAGTGTAGAACGGCCAGCAAAAACTTACATCGATCAGCTCTGCGCTGATACTGCATGCTATGCAGAGGACCGGCCAGCAGTGATGGTTGATAGAGACGAGTGATGATGAAGAGTCACGGAGATCCGTGATGTCGGCACTATTATTATTATTATTATTATTATTATACCCCTATTACTTCTTCCGTTCTGCTTCTCCTACGCTTCTTTAATTTTACACTATGTTTTAGATAGTTAAATCAAGATTATTATACTTTTTACACATTGAACTATTTTTGCAATAGCTCTTAAGTAAACATATCAAAAGTTGTAATAATTAAATTATCATAGTGTGGTATATCCACGGCTCATGTTCATTATTATTATTATTATTATTATTATTATTATTATTATTATTCCTCCATTTTCCTTCCCCCTTTCTTCTACTCTTTTTCGTCGTCTTTACTCTCTCTTCCAATTCCTCCTTACTCTCCTCTATTTTCTTTTCCTTCTTTTGCTTTTCTTTCCTTCATTCTCTTTTTTTCCTTCTTCCTCTTTTTTCTCCTCTTCATCTTATACTCTTTTCTCTTTTACTTCTCTTTCGCCTTAATAAATTCCTCCTCCTCCTTCTCCTTCTTCTCTTTCTCCTTCTCCTTCTCCTTCTCCTTCTTTTCCTCAATCCTCTCTTCTTCGTTTTCTGCACATCTTCCGCCATTTTATTTTTCCTATTTTTAATATTTTGATCCACATCTCGCCGTTTCTCTTTTTATCACGTTCTTTTTTAATCTTCTTCATGTGAAAAAAAAAAGCAACGAAGCGTTTCGATATCTGTCAAAGTCCCATTATCATCAACAATAAGCGTTGTCTTCCTTGTTATAAAAAAAAGCGCGCTTTTTGTGACCATGTTTTCTTTGAACCTTACACAGGCATTCCTACCAGTAAACACGTCCTGTTCCGATGACCAGGCTGATAACCTCGGAGACAATATGACACATACTTTGGACTTTTCACAGGTCGGTGTTCTTCAACACACACTTACCTTTCAGTTCTTTCTTTGCAATTTACTTCGTATGGCATCCTTCCGTTTCGTTTCGTTTCATGTTTTGCAAATGTTTCCTCCATTCCGATATTTTGTATCTGCCTCTTAAAGTGAATGCATCGGACCAATGGCTGAATGTTCTGACCAATTCAAAGAATTTCTCTACCTCCTCCCTCTACTTTATTTTCTCCTCCCTCCCTCCACTTCTCTTTCTCTCTCTCTCTCTCTCTCTCTCTCTCTCTATATATATATATATATATATATATATATATATATATTCTCTCTCTCTCTCTCTCTCTCTCTTCTCTCTCTCTCTCTCTCTCTCTCTCTCTCTCTCTCTCTCTCTCTCTCTCTCTCTCTCTCTCTCTCTCTCTCTCTCTTACACATCTCTTTTCTTCTCTCTCTCTATCTCTCTCTCTCTCTCACATACACACACACTCACACACACACGTTCTTTCTACTTTCTTTCTCTCTCTTGCGCGCGTTCTCTCTCTCTCTCTCTCTCTCTCTCTCTCTCTCTCTCTCTCTCTCTCTCTTATCAATTCCTCCTTTTCTCTGATAAGATAAAGCGAGGATTCTTCCAAGCCGTAGCCGTGTCATTGATACTCTTTGGCTGCACCACTTGGACTCTAACGAAACGCTTGCAGAAAAGTTTAAATGGGAACTACACAAGGATGTGACGTGCTGTCTTGAAAAAACCCTGGAAGCAACACCCCACAAAAAGCAGCGGTGCTGTCACTTGTTTCTTATCATACAAACAATCCAAGTCAGACGAACAAGACATGCTGGAGAAGCAAGAACGTTTTCCTGTGAACACCTACACGTGGATACACCGGTGTAGGCCGGCCAGCCAAAACCTACATCAATCAGCTCTGTACGAATTCTGGATGCCGTGCGGAAGCCCTGCCAGATGGTGAGAGAGCCATGGATATCCGTGCTGTCAGCCCGACCTTGATGATGATGATATATATTTACCAACCCCTCCGCACGAGCAGGATGTAACACAAGGTCAATTTATTAAGCAAAATTTAACAGGTTTGAATTCAGAGTTTTCCTTCTCTAGACG
This sequence comes from Doryteuthis pealeii, assembly GCA_023376005.1. NCBI lineage: Eukaryota > Metazoa > Mollusca > Cephalopoda > Myopsida > Loliginidae > Doryteuthis > Doryteuthis pealeii. The sequence continues at coordinate 82,417,722 of CM042146.1, read as the reverse complement.
GGTTGCCTAAATCAAAGCTAAAGAGCCCAGTCTGTCCTACTATTTACCCATAGCTGGAGGGAGAGTTGGATTCATACCTTCGCAAGGGTATTAGCGCTAAGTGAGATGCAATTACCACATCCAGGATTTGAACTCGGGCGACGATTCCATTTCCCATGACTTTAACCATTACACCACACGCTTCCTAAATGACGTTTATATATACTCATAAATTTCGTCTCCTGGTTTTATATTAGCAAAAACCTACATCAATCGGCAAATAGTGGCACCAGTTATCTTTCTATGCTTGATCCGTAAGACTGACTGGGTTGTTTAGCTTTGGTTAGGCAACCAGTCTAGGAGAAGGAAAACTCTGAAATCAAACCAGCTGTACTCCGATTAAGAATTGACCATGTGTCACATCCTGTGGTGGAGAGGTTGGGTAATATATGAAATTTGGACAAATAAAAAAAGATATTATTTCTTAATTTATTCTAGGTGTTACCCTGCTCTGTTGGATACCATTTGAACACTTTCACACACACACACACACACACACACATACACACAGTCATACACACACAGTCATACACATATACACACACACATACACGCACACACACACACACACACACACACACATATATATATATATATATATATAATATTGTGAATAAAAAGGCCTTAAATACCATGGGTGCCATGATACCCATGGTATTTAAGGCCTTTTTATTCACAAATAAATTTGCTCTGTTTTATAATAATTAAACATTGAGCTCTCAACGGAACCTGAACTCTACAACAAACTACTGTTAGAGAATAGGACCAGCCTAGAATCACCGTTTACCAAGAAATTTGGTACCCCAACTATAATATATATATATATATATATATATATATATATATATATATATAATCAAAAAGAGTCACAAATTACCTACCCAGGTTTCACCTAACAGATCTTCAGGATAATTTTGACATTTGATTCGCGATTTTTCTCATTCTATCTTATTTTATTTTTGCTATCTTGCTACTGTCAGACTTATCCTAGAGATCTGTTAGGTGAAACCTGAGTATGTAGTTTCTGACTCCAAGTGCTCAACAAACAAATATGTAGAGAAATATCACAATATATAAGCAAAATATATACATATTGGAATATTATTATATATATATATATATATATATATATATATATATATATATATATATATATACAAGGCAGAATAATAACTCACGACTTCGAGCCCCTCCACTTCGATTGTCAGCTGAATCGGTAATCCACACTGGTGAGCTGATAAGCCACACAAGTGAACCATTTGGGTGTGGAATACCGGCCCACCTGTCGATCGAAGACGTGGGTCTCGGAGTCGTAAATTCTTACTCTACAATATATATATATATATATATATATATATATATGTGTGTGTGTGTGTGTTGTGTGTGTGTGTGTGATTCTATAGACTGTTCCGAATGTTATTTTGGTAGCGTTCAATTTTTTTTTCATTTTCTCCCGCTTTTTATGACTTTCCTATCTCTTCTTTCCTTTGATTGGTCAATTTGTTAGCCACTTGGACGGCCATCTTTGTTTTTCACAAGAATTTATTTCCTTTGTTTTTTGTTTTCGTTTTTTTTTTTTCTTTTTCTGTTCTTCCCGAATTTTTCTGAGTGTTTATTTTTGCTTCCTGCCTGGCCATCGTCTTTCTTTTCATTTTATTTTATTTTATTTTCGCTATCTTGCTACAATCATAAATGTTCGTGGGGATGGATTTCCGCAACTGATTTGTTTTTCTTTCTTTATAATTTGCCAAAAGCCATACACGATTGTCTTAAAGAGAGGTCGCCATTTCCATTTCACAACGCCTCTTGTTTTAAAAAAAGCAACTAGAGACTGAATATATATATATATATATATATTATATATATATATATATATACGAGGGTGAGTCAAAAAGTAGTCATTTTGTTTAGGACAGGTATAATTACTAACATAGGAACATGTATCATACAGCAAAATGAAGCTGATTCTCTGTGGATCCCATCCCTACTTCTCAACATAGTCAACGTTTCTCTCAATAGCAATGTTCCATCTTCGAATGAGAGTATGTATCCTTGCCCCGTAAAATTCTGTTGACTGTTCTTTGAGTCACATCTTTACTACAGATTTCACTTCTTCACTACAGATTTGACTTCATCGGTCCCATGAAAGAGGGTTTGAGAAAGGCAAACATTATTTCAGTGACGAGGAAGTGAAATCTGTAGCGAAAAAAAAGGCTCAAAGAACAGTCAACAGAATTTTACGGGGAAGGGATACATGCTTTCATTCGAAGATGGAACTTTGCTATTGAGAGAAACGGTGACTATATATATATATAGGGTCATCCACAGACACGTGTTTCGACTTATCATGTCTCTTCAGTGTGGCTAACATTTTGTAAGCTACCTACAACCGGAAATTGAAATCCGATCGGTTGGGTGTCAGTCCGGCACCTTAACCATTAGGCTGTCTTCACTTACAGAATGGGAAGGGGATATATATAATGGCTGTCAACTCGTGTTCCACATAAACTACATGTTGGAACTTCTACACTTTGAATGTTGCTGGACAATTATCCTTTCTAATAGCCCGCTTCAATTTTTGGTGTTTAATTCGGTTGGACTCAAATTCTTCCACAGACAGGGAGATGGTGGCTCTCCAGTCAGGTCTATTACAAGCTAGCTTCTCCTAGTCCTCTACAACAATAGCAGTGTTCTTCAGAGTGTCCTTGAGGCAGTCCTTAAACCTCAATTTGGGTTTGCACTGACGACGTTTGCCAGTCGATATTTCCCGGAAAATAGTTGTTTTGGGATTCGGCAATCATTCACGTGAACTAGATGACCAGACCAGCGAAGACGTGATCTAAGGATTAAACTCTCAATACTAGGCAGGTGACATCTTTCAAGTATTGTGGTGTCTAGTGTAAATGACAACGATTCTATCCTAAAATCATGCGAATGCAATTCCTGATGGAATCTCTCGAGTGTCCTGAGATGTTGTTTGTAAACAACCAAGTCTCACATGCGTAGTTTTTAACAATAGTTCTTTAAACAATACAAAACAAAGACTGAACATTTTTACTCACTTCTAATGAATAATTTTGTGCAATCTGGCATCTTGTTTTCTGTTTTCTGAAATATACCTGTACACTTAGAGTGCTGGGTGGCGTCGTCAGATATTTTATGACTAATTCCTTTGGGGATTTAGGATTTTTCAACATAATACCCTTCTATCCAGCTAGAACCTCCACAAGGGACGATCACAATCCGGTCGGCACTTCTATTTCTCTCAACGCTAGCAGCTACACTGTCTTATGTTGAATTTTTGTGAAGGCGCATTATGTAATGGTTATCGTCGTAGGAAATTGACACGACGAGACGAGGTCAAATCCTGGACGAGGCTGCATTTCGCATAGCGTTAATAGCCTTGGGAAAGGTATGCATCCAGTTACTCTCCTGTCCCAACCTTACTGCCCTTATAGCAACCCCCCAACCCTTTTTATCATATATGTGCTAGAAGGCGGTGGCTGAGGGTCTTTATGTCCTGGATGTCCCGTTAAACTCTATCTGATGGTGAGGTTCCAGTTCTGGCGGTCTGGGGAATGTGGGCACCCCTTCATCACCATTGCTCCCAGGTCCACTGATCCAGAGTGTTAGGGACCCATCTATGGGTTAAATAGAAAAAATGTGTTTAAAACTATTTGAGTACCCATCAAAAATGAATAAAACAACAACACGAAAATGACCCAATGGGTTGATATGCCGTAAAACCCAACCAACAAACCAACCGGTCATCATTCCCCCCCCCCTCACGTTATGCTAAGGACATTCTAAACACATGTAGGTATGTCCTTAGAGAGTTCAAAAAAGTCGTGGAATATGAAAGTGACAGTAATATCAATCATAGTCGGAGCACGCGGAATAATAGCCTCAAATCTCTAGTTCCCACATTCTCTCTTCGATATTCTTTGGGATTATTCCGAGTACTCCATTCTATGATTGGTATTACCGATACGCCGATTTAGCTCAGTCGGCAGAGCATCCGCCTGGTAACCACAAGGTTCCTGCTTCGATACCGGCACTCACCAACTCAGCGTATGAGTAGCACAGGGATCTGTGCGGTAAAGTAAGGAGCTGATGGTAGATGTGGTGCTCACCTCAGACGCAAAAACGATCTCCTTGGTCTAGCGCTAGTGAAAAGGGAATAAACTCCCTCGCTTTCCGGCTGATATCGACAATAGGCCACTCCGCCAACTTTACTTACTTTAGGGAAGGTCTAAAGTTTTTTCGATTTCCGAACATCCTAATATTTAGGACAAATTCGCTTTTCGAGTCGGTACAGGACTGCTCTACTCCCATCCCCGTTTTGTTTTGAAAGAACCAACCTAGTTATATTATAAATTATATCGCTAAGGATAGAATAACATTATCTGTTAATGGTATGCTTTTATCTGGGGGGAGAAACATTTTTTTGGATTCCCAACGGTGATCTGTGGCATCTCCAAGAATTGCAGGGAGAAGTGTACGATTGAAAATATTTTATGCATTTTCCCTTTGCTCCATTAATATTTTACTCCTTGTGTGTGTGTTCTTCACACCAGTAATAACATGTGATTCTCACTGAAGTTCAAGTGACAGCAAGTCTCATCGGCTCTCCAAGTATTCTTGTCGATCTCAGCAGTGATATGGTTTGGACGGTCTCAATTCTTCCTCGGATTTCTAGTTCACCCATTCTCTTTTCTAGGTTCTTTGAAATTATTCTGAGTGCTCCGAATATGATTGGTATTACTGTTACCTTCACATTCCACACCTTCTTTTAAACTCTCTAGCAAGATTGCTTTCTAGTTCTCCCATTCTAGGTTATTGGGGATTATTCCGGGTGCTCCGACTATGATTGGTATTACTGTTACCTTCATATAGTTTGGTCTATGTTTTCGTTTTCTTTTACTTTTACGATGTGGTCCGCTGGAACGGCAACATCCACTAGATGAAAATGTATTTTCTTCTTGTGAATACTATGTCTGGTCTTCTGGCCGGGATTGGGTGATCCGTTTGTATCACAAAGCCCTTTATTCAATCCATGGGAGTATCCTGTTCTCATTCCGCTAACCATAGCTGGGTACAAGTGTTATATAACACTACAACTGAAGAAGGCCAGAAGGCACATTGGACGAAACGAATAGTCCGAATAATCCAAATAATCCAAAATATAAGATATTACTTATTCGATGACCTGATATTCTCCAGAAATGTTGTGGCTGGTTCTGTTCGTTTTTTTTCTTTCCTTTTATTTTTTAAGGATTGGCTTTTCTTAATTATTTTTTTATGTTGCATTAAAATATAAAGCAGTAACTTTTCTTGCTTATTTCCTTTGCTTTGTAAGGTTGTTTTTTAATGATTATTAATCCAGAATGTTGGATTTTTTTTTCTTTTCATTCAAGAATACAAATGCATCTCGTTATTTTAGCCTGCTTTTTGAAACTCAAATTATTAATATTTCCTTGCGTATTTCTGTTTGCTTGTTTTTGTTCGCTTGTTTTTCGGTGTATGTCGCATAAACGCATCCTGGTCTCCTGCCCTAAAAAAACGCTAAGCGATGCCTGCTGAAAATCCGACCCGCGCTACTTATGAGCTCCTCAGCTGTTTGAAGGCGTTTTTTCCCGAATAGTTAATGCGATATAAAAAACGCCCTCAAACCGCTAAAAAAATATTTTAAAGAGGGGGGTAAAATATTTACATTTACTTCTCGAGAAAAGACTTGGGAGGTAAAATATCCCTTTCATATAGCATTAACTATTCAGGAAAAACGCCTTCAAACAGCGAGGGAGTTCATAAGTAGTACATTTTCAGCAGGCACCGCTTAGCGTTTTTTTTAGGACAGAAGGCCAGGACTCATTTATGCGATATGCACCGGTTTCTTAATCGTGGAATTACTATGTAATATTTTCTGAAGTTTCGATTTTTATTTCAAGGGTTGCATTTTGTTTTTATGTGCAAGTGTATTTACTGCTAACGGTTGCATTTCTCATTGTCATTATTTTCATTACTTTCATTATTTGTCTTCATTCAGTTTTCACGTTAATATCAGACTAGACATTAATTGGAGGCCATTAACGTTTTATTTGTACAGCGGCAAATATAATTAAATAAAGTATATATATTTACCAACCCCCCGCACGAGCAGGATGTGGTCAATTTCTTGAGCGGAGTTCATATAGCATTCAGAGTTTTCCTTCTCCTAGACCGGTTGCCTAACCAAGGTTAAAGAGCCCAGTCTGCCCTACTATTTTATCCATAGCTGGAGGGAGAGTAGGATTCATACCTTTCCCAGGGGTATTAGCGATTAAATAAAGTATAGTCCGTTAAATTACTGAAGTTTACACAGAAAGAATGTCCGTTTTTTCGAGCTTTACGGATTTCAGAATAACTTATAATAGACTTCGTTTTTTAAACTTAGCTAAAAATGCCAATCATATATAATTGACTTGCAAATTTTATTAAAACTACTCTGAAGTTGACTTCATTCGTTTTTTTTGTTTTTGTTGTTGTTTTTTTTTGTGCTCTATTATGATTTAGTATCCAAGTTAGTGGAATATTTTTTAAAAAGTCGTCGGGGTGGCCTAAAGTCTTTATCAGCCAATCAGCGAGGGAATGTATCCCCTTTTCACTAGCTCTAGACCAAGGAGATTGGTTTTTGCGCCTGAAGTGAGCGCCACACCTACCACCAGCTCCCTACTTCACCGCACTTCCCTGTGCTACCCATACACTGAGTTGGCGAGGACCGGTATCGAACTAGGAACCTTGTTAGTTTCTAGCCGCACGCTCTACCAACTGAGCTAACCAGGCCCTTATAATATGATATGATAAATAATTATTGCTAATTTGTTATTATTGTTACCACTATTGTATTATTATTAATATAAATAACAATAATAATATTAATATTATTGAATTTATCTACAATTATCACATTTAATTTTTTCTGTAGATAAAAAAAACTAAAACAATCAATTATTACTTTTGTTTTCTTACTTATTGGAAGTGCAAATATTATTCTGTAAGAAACTAATTAATTAAGATACATTGAGTTCACCTGGGAACTTATAAGAATCGTCATATATGTCTATACATCTACATGAGTATACATTGTGGACATACAGAGGATGAAGAAGGTCTCAAATAGAATCCTTCCCAACTCACCTGTTTTGTTGGATATATATATAGAGAGAGAGAGAGAGAGAGAGAGAGAGAGAGAGAGAGAGAAAGAGGTCTTCCTGTCTATAGCTCTGCTGATGAGGCCTAATAGGCTGAAATGTACATACAGAGATTGATTTTTCTCGATTTGTTTAGCCTTACATTTGAATAGGTATTCCCGCCTAATTCATTAATTATTAATTAATTAATTTTCAAAAATTATGTACGACTTCAGTTAAGCACATATTCTCCAAAAAATTGTCGGCTAAAAAGCCATATGAAAAACACATCGTCTGTTTGTTTACTTCTCATGTATATATATATATATATATATATATATATATATATATATAAAGGTAAAATAATCCAATTGATTGGTAAGTAGGGATCATTGTATTTGGGATCAGCAAAATCCCACTGTACATCCACAATATATGCTCATGTAGGTGCAAACTTTTAGATTTATACAAGGATTTTTATAAATCCCTAAGACAGGTCAATGCATAACTAATAAATGAATTATTACAAACATCTTTATATATACTAGCAAATATATGCACCCTCCGGGTGCAAGTATTTAAGTTTTGATATAATAAAATTAAAATATCATATTAAATTAGAAAGGCTAATGAAACTGACTAAGAATGCAGATAAAAAGATCTGCAACAGAGGGGGTATAATCGAAAAATAGAACAACTTTGAAACTAACTATTCCATCATTTTCCATTACTCCCCTCTTTCATTGGTAAATTTTCCTAATTTAACTATTTAGTTAAAATAGGAAGTAAAGGATAATATTACAGTTATTTCTTCTTGTAAATAAATTTCTCTTAAGATTTATCCACGAGATTTTTGTTTATATTTCTTAAGATAAAACCAAACAATTAGAAATCAATAATACCAAGCACATATTTATTAAAATAAAATTTTAAATATCAATATGCAAATTAGCCTTCTCGTTCAAACTGTAAACCGCTATTTTGTTGTATATATAAATACAATTGCATGTTATTAGTACGTAGATATGATCAACAGTATTAATAATGTAAAACAATTTTTATTAATAACTGAAGGTTTAAAAGAATGAAATCATGGAGAATTTGACGTAAATAATTAAGGGAATTCTGACTTGAGTAGTAATATAGTTTCGGTTACAGACAGAAAAACACACAATCTCCATTATAATAAGAGATATATACATATATATATATATATATATATATATATATATATTTAAAGATATATATGTATGTATTATATATATTTAAAGATATATAAATATGTATATATATATATATATATATATATATTTAAAGATGGATTTATATATATATATATATATATATATATATATTTAAACATGAATATATGTTTGTATATATATTTATTTAAAGATAAATATATATATATATATATATATATATATATATATATATATATATATATATATATAAAGATCGATAGAAAATCCGTTTCCTGATAGTTATTAGTGGAATTTTCTACTTATGGGATTAGTTGGGGAAGCTTGGGATTAACTGAATTCGCAAGAAAGGGGATAATCATGAAATATTCACAATTGTTGCGTAATTTGAATGTTTCTCATCATTAGGATACGTATCTTTTCATATATATATATATATATATATATATATATATATATATATAGTTTATTGTTTGCTATATTTGCAGATAAACAGTGCTCAATATCAATATATATGCTCAATAAGAAATACAGCATATATATCTAAGTTAGGATAGCGTAGACACAGCGTAATTAATATTATGAATTTCATTAAATTTAATAATGTGTGCGTGCGTGTGCGTGTGTGTGTGTATGTATGTATATATATATATATATATATATGTGTGTGTGTGTGTGTGTGTGTGTGTGTGTGTGTTTGTTTGTTTGTTACCGTCCCCGCATGCTTTTTACGCAGTTAGAAGTCTTTGTGATTTATTCCCCTTAGAAGTAGTGTTTCATCTTGAATTATATGGAATGCCGTATTCGATTGAAAATTCATTTTAGTTAGAAAGTGTTTCGTGCCTCCTTTTTATGTACAATTTTAAAACTTATGGCCTTCCGTATTTAGTTATCCATTTAGTGCTGTTGTTTGTTTGTTTTTTGTTTTGTTTTTGTTTTTGTTGTCTTTGTGTTTGTTCTTCATTTTCTTATTTGTTATTCTTCTTTTTCTTTTTCTTTTTCTTTTCTTTTTCCCTCCATAACTGATTTAGTTCATTTTAATTCTTAATCAGCTTCATTGATTTATTGATAAAGAAAAGTCTTCTGATCAATGTTACATTATGGCCTCGTAATAAAAAAAAAGATAATAAAAGATATATATTGGATCTAAGACGTTATTGCCACTATCACTTTATTATTATTATTATTATTATTATTATTATTATTATTATTATTATTATTATTATTATCGCAATATTTCCTCCCAAATTCTTTTACAGCTTCTAAACCAGCAACTGATTTTAGTCTCACATTTAAGTTATCAGTAACAATTCTATATTAATTTAGCTCAAATACATATTTCCCCATGAATTATACTTACACCATCACGACACTTTCTAGCAATAATGATAATGATAATAATAATAATAATAATAGTAATAATAGTCATATTGGTAATAATAATAATAATAATAATAACAATGATAAGGCTATCATAATAATCATTCAACTATTTTGATTACTGTTTTGTTATAACTTGTTTGTTGTGGGTAACTCTAGTGTTGTCTAACTTTCCTTAATTTCAAAACTACTACTAGTTTCAATTAACGATTACGACTGGTATCTATATTAGTGATACTCATATGTTACTAACAAGAATAATCTTGAAATGATTGGTTTCTAAAGTTCTGCGATATTTTTGGGACTGTTGTCCTCATCTTGCTTATTTAACAGTATGATTGGGCCGATATGTTTTTCGGCTTTCCTCATGTATATACTGCAGCCGGTTATCCTTAGAAATCAATTAGTACCTTTTTCCCCTTCTTGAAGAGAATAAGATTATGAATAAAAATTTGTTATTTGTTGTTTTTTTTGTTTTTTTGTTTTTGTTTTTTTTCATTTTTAAGAATAAGAAACCGAAGAATATATCGACCCGAAATACTGTGTTAGAAAGACAAAAGAAAAAAGACGAAGACAATATTCTGAAAGATTTTCAAATTATTTTAACTACTTTTAGGTTTATGGTTTTCATATACTAAAGTGAGTTAAAAGTTTTGCAATATTTAGTAATTTACGCCCACTTTGACATCGATTGCCGAGGTTGTAAAGATGACTAACCACACTGGATTGTGAGATGCCGAACTCGCCTGATACTCCTCGAATGTTACACCGTAGATTTGCCTCTATGGCTTGGAACACAACCTCGAAATCTACGGTTTTATGTCTACCTGACCATGCTTGATCATCGAAGTTCTTGCAACCTGAGCGGAATTTGTTTTTACCATCTGCTTACTGTATTGTGATCAAATGCTCCTTCACCTTTTACCCGAATTCTTTTTTTTTGGGGGGGGGGTTCAGAGGGATAATAACCCAGTTTGAACTCGAAATGCATAATTTTCCGTATTAGACTACGGTGTACATTCATCTTCGCGGCTTTTAAATCACACAAGAAGAGAAGCAAGAGGGAGAATGACTGTTTCCGGTCAGCCAAGGCCACTGGGCAAAGTAACAGCGTGATCCGATGAGATTCACGCATGAGCTTCGGTTTGTGAGTGGTTTCCACATTAAAAAGACTTTGTGTTACATCTGAACCTGGTGGGAGGTCTGGATAGATACCGAGAAGCAATGCATAACGTGTCAACGCACCAACTACCACGATACTACCAACCATAGCGGGTACCATCCTACGACTTGAACTGCTTCGATCACGTGGTATACGCGCTGCAAATTAGCACGTAGCAAAATTTCTCTTAGTTTTTTAGATGAGGCTTGATAATTAGTATTATTTGGATTATTCGGACTATTGTCCTCATCTTTATTGTTTTCTGTACAACGTTTCGGCCGATTTGCCCTCCGACCTTCTTCATGTATTTCTTCTCGGAATCGGGAGCCTTCTCGAACTCGGGAAGAAAGCCGGACGGTACACCGGCCGAAACTTTGTACAGATAACAATAAAGATGAAGGACAATAGTCTGAATAATCCATATAATACGTTGCAAAATGTTGCAAAACTTTTGACTCACTCTTGTAGCATAGTTATCAAATAAAAGCTTCTTTGTTTTTTGTTTTTTATTATTATTATTTGTATTCTTCTCAAGATCATTTTAATAATTCTTACAATAACTAGGTTCACACTTCAGTATTTTTATTTTAAAAAAAAACAATTACACTGGCCAACCAAAGATATTTTTGTCTGCTACCCAAACAAATTATATGTTGCATATATCTAATTAAAATATTCTAACTTTGAATCTGTTCTATGATTTTTCCTTAAATGTGAAATCCTTTCACCGATAAGAACGATTTAATCAGGGCTCGACAATAACGTCGTCCCGTCGTCTCGGGGACGATAAAAATTACATCCGAGACGATCAATTCGTCATCCGGAACAGTTTGCCGGGAACGGTAAAAAATTTTCCTAAAAGTTAGTACTACATTCCAATAATGGCCGTCCAGTGATTGCCCGAATGCTGACCTCAAAATGAGGCTACTGCACCGCAGGTCTATTCTCAAAGCCATGTAATGAATAATGGTGGAGGAAGATAGTTTAAAAGGACCGAATTATGTACTACTAACCCTACTCAGGGTAACTTAAAGTAAAAAAGTATTTTTTTTAGTTCAAAACACACTAGGAAATGGATTTTTTTGACCAAATATCCAGAATTATCACTGCTTCAGCTTTTCTTAATGTTTTATTACATGTTATTATACTACTGATGACTGACAAGTATAGATAATGCTAATGAATTAAACAAAAATATTTTGATTTCGGGACGGTCCAAACCCCATTCGGGACGGTCCAAACCCCATTCAGGACGGTTGATAATTTTTGTTCGGGGCGATCATGAAAAAAGTTAGTGTCGGGGCTTGGTTTTAATGCTATTTGTTGGTTAGATCGAGGGCTCTCCTCACCGGAACATTTTAGCTTAAAATCAAACTAATCTAATACGCTGACCGCGTTGAGTCTAGAATTCACCGATTGCATCCTCAGCATAGGAATAAGACTCTACCCCACCCCTCAAAGATGGAGGGTCAAGGATATGATACTAAATTACATTAAACTGTAAGTCAATAGTTAACATCAGAGCAATTAATTTCCCGTAGATTTCTTTTTATTCTTCAACATTTCAAATAGAAACACAAATCATTTAACATTGTATTCTTTTACATCGACACTAGCCGTACAATCACATGTTGATTATACTTTGGCTTCAGGGTGAAGAAATATTTGGCTGAGTACCAGCAGAATGGTCATTATTAGACAATGTTGAACTCTATTAAATCACGCTACTATATACAACCTTGTAGCGTAACGGCTATTGTTTTAGATAATGAATAGGCATAGCCTATCATTTTTGTAATGTAGTGTAAAGATTTGTGGTGTGATGCTGAAATCCAGTGCTACCCATTAACTCCTGCGACACTACCGTTGCCAAACTGCAATGGTCCCTTACCTTTCCTTTGGATCACAGCGGCAGTGTGGAGAGGGGGGATTTGCTGCACGGGCAACAGCTCATCCTCCATATGAACCCGCCCAGGCTATGTAGTTCAAGTTAACAAAAACTTTGACACTACTCCATCGTCTTTCGTAGACGGAAGGGTGCTAACCAACCAGTGTAAAGATTTAAATTTAACGGTTAGCCGTCAAGAATTCATTTTTAAAAAATCACACAGTACCGGTTAAAGATTCAAACAGTATAAATGACAGGCTTTAACTTCAGGTTGACCGGAACGGGATTCGCTGATTTTGGTTGATCGAATCACGTGATGGAACAATTCATTGGAAAGTAGTTTTCGTTAGATTGAGAATTGCCTAAACCGTCGGCTTGTTCGGATGCGTAATAACATCTGTGCTATTCTTCCTCGTGCGTGAGTTGAATTTGAGTATCGGGAAACAAAGATATGCACACTAAAGAATTAAATCTCCGTGTTGCTGATTTTATTAGAACAACAAAGATGGAAGCGGAGAGTGACGAATCCCGATACACCCGATATAGAGCCGATGAAGAAAAAAAACCCAAAAGAAACAGACAACACGACCAGTCAAGAATAGCCTCGGCGACCAGAGTTCAAATCCTGGACAAGGTTGTTTGTGCTTGGTTCACTTCGTGTTAATGCTCTTCTCACTCCAGTTATAGATAAATAGGAAGGCACACTGGTAGACCAGTCTAGGAGAAGGAAAACTCTGAATTCAAACTAGATGTACCCTGCTTAAAAAATGTTTGTGTCCCGTGGTGGAGGGAGTGGGTAAATATATAGTAGCAAAATCTTTGTTGCCCAGTGTTTTTGGTTTTACGTTCATTTCATCATCATCATCATCATCATCATCATCATCCATTATTAATATTATGCAACTGTGAATTTCGTGAGGGGTTAGGTGGTTGTTTTGTTTGTTAGTTTTTGGGTGTTTTTGTTGTTTTTTAGGGGGGAGGTATATTTTGGATCAAAAATTTTATCTTCGATTTTCAGATACTTAATATTTAGTATTAATCGTTCGATTTTTCAGTAGGGGGCCGGTGAGGTATAGGTTGGGGGGGGAGGGGTAGCAAAATAAAATGTTGAATGTTCCCTTAATAATCAATAGCTTCGTTTGCTTTTCGCGTTTCTTTTTCGTGTGTACGTCTTTGTCTTATTGTATTTTTTGTCCCTTGTATTTTTGTTGTTTATCAAGACGAAGTAACACGATAGATTATCATTATTATCATTATTATTATTATCATCATCATAATTATTATTATCAATATTATTATTATTATTAGTTATTTTTAACCTCTCTATCTATCTCTAAATATATATATATATAATATCTTTCTGTCTCTTTCTCTATGTTTTCCTCTGTCTCTTTCTTGCCAAATAATTCAACAAATTTCAACATTATCTTTTTGTTCTCGCTTCTTGTTTCTTGCTGTTCAGATGTCAATTGGTATGATTTCCATTATTATTATTATTATTATTATTATTATTATTATTATTATTATTATTATTATTATTATTATTATTATTACTGTTATTAATATTATCGTTATTATTCTCTCCATTAATTATAATTAAGTATTAACATTGTCATCACCATGGTAAATCACCTTGTCATCACCACCTCCACTACCACCACCACCACCAATTCCACCCTAGTTCTCATGTATTAGCCTTACATATTACAATAAAAGTAACAACATTATTGACCAAATCCTATATGAGCATTAACATCACCTGTCCCAGTTATTATTAGGTGTTTCTATTCTATTACATTTATCATTGACATTATCACAATAATATTAATAACAATAATATTCTTATAACTTTTGTTGTTATTATTACTACTGCAACTATCAACTGTTCCATCTTTTAAAACGTTATCGATTGGTGCAATAATGCGCATTGTTATTGCAATTCTAATTATCAACATTATTGAATTTGACAGAAAACTGAAAATAATTTCATTTAATCATTTTTCCTTGTTCAGATCTTCAATTTCAGGGATTTAAACACACATATAACCACGCACAATATATATATATAATATATATATATATATATATATATATATATATATATATATTGAAAAGAGAGAATGACTCAACAGAAAAAAAGAAAAACCGAACGAGTTACAATTTTGAATATCGGAAAAAAGAACCATCAAAATTTCAACCATCAAAATTATCTTCAGAATTATCCTGAAGATCCTTCTCGGCGAAACCTAGGTAGTTAACTTCTGTCACTGATTCAATTACAACACACACACACACACACACATATATATATATATATATATATATATATATATATATGTGTGTGTGTGTGTGTGTGTGTGTGTGTGTGTGTTTGTGTGCGTGTGCGTGTGCGTGTTAAGAAATAGGACTTGAAAACCTGATGTTGCTATTAAAATTGTTTCGTTTCCATGTAACGTTTCGCTATTCGTCAGACGAGCATTTGTAGACACAACTGGAAACGTTTAGGAACATATGAAAAAGATACTGGTATTGTTGTTCTATTAATCCTATGTGTTGTAACTTTATGAACATGTTGAGACGTTAAGTGTTTTAATATAGATATTTTTAACTGAAATTTCTAGAACTGATTTTTTTTTAATTTGTGTTATTATGAAATCTGTTGTTCTATTTACCATGCTCTGTGTATGTTGAAATTACAACACATTCAAATAATATCACGACATGAACACATACGATAAATAAAACAACAGTCCCAGTATCTTTTTCAGCGTTCCAAAGCTTTTTCAGTTGTGTTTGAAAATGCTCGTATGATGAGGTAAAAAACGTTACACAGGAAATGATTTAATTTTAACAGAGATTTCAGGTTTCAAGACCCAATACTTTCCATTTTATCGGTTATGAGATCCGATATAATTAACACACACACACACACACACACACACACACACATATATATATATATATATATATATATATATATATATATATATATCTGTGTGTGTGTATTTTTGAGAGAATATGTGCTTAATTGAAGTCATACCTAATTTTGAAAATTAATTAGTTGATAATTAATGAATTAGGGGGACATATCTGTTCAAATGTAAGGCTAAACAAATCGAGAAAAGTTTAGCCATATATTTGAACAGATATGCCAGCCTAATTCATTAATTATCAACTAATTAATTTTCAAAATTAGGTATGACTTCAATTAAGCACATATTCTCCCAAAAATTGTCGGCTAAGGCCATATCAAACACATTGTTTGTTTGTTTACTTTCATATATATGTATGTATGTATGTATGTGTGTATGTATAAAATTAAAAATGATTGTGGCTGATTCTGAAGTACAGATTATGTGTTTGCACACTCTGTAAAATCATTTCTTGATGACAACGGCGCACAGATGAAAATCACTGCCCAAGTAAATAAAAATCATCATTTCCTATCATCTTTTCTTTGAACATATAATTACGTGCCTTAAGTCATAAGTAAGTCATCCAATATATATATATATATATATATATATTATATATATATATATATATATATGGTATTTGTGACTTACCGGTGAAAATGGTCACAGTGGTTAGTTGATTCAAGTTTCACAATGATAAGGCAGTGATACAACAAATATAAAGTGCTCAATACGTTAGTAGAGAAAATTTATTAACATAAAGGTACACAGTATTAACCTACTCGAGTTTCACCATAAGGATCTTCAGGGTTAAATCGACTATCTTGATTAATTCAGTAGATTTAACCCTGAAGATCCGTATGGTGAAACTCGAGTAGGTTAATACCGTGTACCTTTATGTTAATATATATACTAATAATAATAATTCTGACTTATTCGGTTACTTCTTTTTTCTTGACGGTCAAAATCGTGACTTGCTGTTTTTTTTACACACACACACACACACACACACACACACACACTCACACACACACACACACGATATATATATATATATATATATATATATATATATATATATATGAAATTTAACATTATGAAAAAACATATGATGTTGTTATGTAATTGCTGACAGTACTGTTTCGATCAATAAGTTGGTCTTCATCAAAGAGCGACATAGATGGGAAGAAACAGTCTTTTTTAACGGATATCTTCTCTTCCCATCTATGTCGCTCTTTGATGAAGACCAACTTATTGATTTGGTCGAAACAGTACTGTCAGCAATTACATAACAAACATCATATGTTTTTCATAATGTTAAATTTCATACTGTCGGATTAATTTCCATCTATTTTTCATATATATATATATATATATACCATCACACATACGTGTTTATGCAAAATGTTCATTCATACATATATATATATATATATATATATATATATGTGTGATTTTATACTTGTTTATGGCTGATACCACAGGCACACACACACACACACACACACACACACACACACATATATATATATATATATATATATATATATATAATCGTTTTACAGACATTTTACAATTGTTTCTCTTTTTTTATCTCTTTTTTTTTCATAATATCATAATAATATAGTCATAATCATTGTCATCTTAATCTCTACTGTCATTCATAATAATAATAGTAATAATAATACAAAGGCTATGATCATCACTTTCACCATCACAACAATCTCCTCTTGATCTGTTATTCTAAATTGTACGCTATGAAAGAACAACGATCCTTATTGTAATCATTACAACGCGTTCAATTATCACGCTGTCTCTGACGTATGAATTGTTTCTTTTTCATTATTAGCTTTATAAGTAATAACATCATATTAATAACTTTAATATCAAGACAATATACTTTTTTATTAAATATTACTCTTCTTGTTGTTGTCGTTGTCGCCGCTGCCGCTGCTGCTGTCGCTGCTGCTGCTGCTGCTGCTTTTTTGTTGTTGCTAATTACTTACTTCTTACGTATCTGACACCTTTTCATTGTCACAGTGTGTTCATTCTCGTTCAATTCGAAAAGTTTCACCCGGGTCGTTCTGGAAGCGTCCTATTTCACAGAGTCCAGTTGTTTCACGATACGGATAGAGAAATTCATATATATATATATATATATATATATATATATATATATATATATATATATATACATATGTTGTCAGTTGTTCAAATGTCCACACTTCTTACACATAATGTTTATAACGGTGTCACTGCTACACATACACAGTAACTGCTGCTGCTGCTGCTGCTATTATTATTATTATTATTATTATTATTATTATTATTATTATTATTTCATGCAGATGCATGTTCACGCTAGTTGTCTGTTGGTTTTTCGCTGGAGATTGAATGACAGCAAGTGTCCGCAATTTATTTGTTATTTTATTATTATTATTATTATTATTATTATTATTATTATTATTATTATTACACCGGTAACAACCGGTGGTTTGCTTGGAAGCTTAAGTGACAAGTCTGCTCAGTACTCCAGCACCCTCCTCAGTATCCTAGCAGTTTTCACTAGTGCCTTTTGTCTGGATGGTCTCGATTATTCTTTTGAATTTACAGTTTTTCCGGCCTTTTCTCTAGGCTTTGGGCGGACTGCTCTCAGTGCTCCACCAACAATCGGCACGACTGTCACCTACACGTTTCTTAATTCTTTGAGTTCTCTTGCGATATCCAGGCGCTTATTCAGCTTTCTCGATTTCTTTCAAGTTATAGATTGTGGTCTGCTGGTAGAGCAAAACCCACTACAATCTGACGCGTTCTCTTGTTGGTTTGTTCTTTTCAATTGCTTTACAAGCATGATCTAAATAAAACAATATAAAGAGGTTGGTTAGAATTATTATTATTATTATTATTATTATTATTATTATTCAACTTGAAACCGTTAAGATGAACGAACATTATTTAGTTATTCATCTTATTTTATAAATTTTTTTAATTCCTGTCCGGTGGCCAAAAGGCTGCTCGGCGGCACTAGGTGTGTCAGTCCCGCTTTTAGCCGCTGAGACTCTGTGATCACACCTAGTTAACGGCTGATGAGGACAGGGTATCGCACGTGGTATTTATTACACGTTCGTTGTATGATGAAAATATTATTATTATTATTATTATTATTATTATTATTATTATTATTATTATTATTATCAACTATTTCAAATGATAAGCACGTTTCTAAGTGCATGATGTTCTTTGTGAATGAAAAAGAAAATGAAGAGAAAGAAAAAAAAAGAGAAATCTTTTCTTTTTTTTAATATCATTTTAATATCTTTAAGTTAACTTTCTTTTTCACTGGTAAAATGAACAAATATGATTTTTATTACGATATTTTAATTTAAAAAAAATATGTGAATGTGCTAAATATATTTGATTCTAAATTAGAAAAGATGTTGTATTGTATTTCTTCACTACTGGACCACGATCGTGTTTTAATACATCTGCTATCATCGACAGTAAAAAAAAAATTGCCAATGGGAAAAAAATCACTTGAAAATAATGAATGAATGTAAATACTTACTTGCAACTAATTAAAAAAATGTGCAATTATTAAGCTCTTTCTTAATTCGGTATGGACGAGGGTGCTTCAAAAAGTAATGCCATTTTGTTTAGGACAGGTATAATTACTAACACAGGAACATGTATCATACATCAAAATGAAGCTGGCCCTCTGTGGATCACATCCCTACTTCTCCACATAGTCACCGTTTCTCTCAATATAAATGTTCCATCTTCGAATGAGAGCATGCATCCTTGCCCCATAAAATTCTGTTGAGTGTTCTTTGAGCCACTTCTACACTACAGATTTCACTTCCTCGTTAACTATCATCTCTTCGGTCCCATGAAAGAGGGTTTGAGAGGCAAACATTATTCCAGGGACGAAGAAGTGAAATCTGTAGCGAAAAAAAGGCTCAAAGAACAGTCAACAGAATTTTACGGGGAATGGATACATGCTTTCATTCGAAGATAGAACTTTGCTATTGAGAGAAACGGTGACTATATATATATATATATATATATATATATATATATATATATAATGGTAGTGAAGAAGAGGACTAGCTTCATTTTTTATATATGATACATATTCCTGTGTTGATAATTATACCTGTCTAAACAAAAAGGCATTACGTTTTTATTCACCCTCGTATAATATTAGTGCTAAGTGAAGACAAGCGGCTTCAACTCTCAGCCTCGAACTGCATAGCGTGTGTGTGTGAGAGAGAGAGAGAAAGAGAGAGAGAGAGAAAGAGAGAGATAGAGAGAGAAGAGTGTATGGGAGAGAGAAAGAAAGTGTGTGTGTATGAGAGAAAGAAAAAGGGTATATATGAGAGAAAGGGAGAGTGTGTGTGAGAGAGAATGTGTGTGTGATAGAGAGAGAGTGTGTGTGTGTGTGTTTGAGCGAGAGAGAGAATGAGTGTGAGAGAGAGAGAAAGAGAGAGAAAGAGTGAAGGGAGTGAAACAGACTGTGTGTGATTAAGAGATACAGAGTGTGTGTGTGTGAGAGAGAGAGAGAAACAGGGAGAGAGTGTATGTGTGAGTAAGAGAAAGAAAGTGAGTGTGTAAGGGAGAGATGGAAAGAGTGAGAAAAGTGTATGTGTATGAGTGAAACAGAGAGAGTGTGTGTGTGAGAAAGACAAAAGGTGTGTGAGAGAGGGGGAGTGAGAGACAGT
>CM042146.1:82377249-82394749 GCA_023376005.1 Doryteuthis pealeii | reverse complement strand
ACAGATCCATAATTCGTATCTGTGAGTGTATGTTTGATATCGCATAATAATTGTCGAAGATAAAATGAGACAATGTTTTTTTTTTCCTCGGAAACATTGCCAGAAAAAAAAATATCCATTTAAGAGACATCACTATGTGCCAGGGACTGTTTTCGGAAATCGATAGAGAACAACGCCCCCCACCCACCAAAAAAAAATTATTATTTACCAAAAATAAGACATGAAAGTTTTCTTTCATCTTTTTCGCCCTACCGACGAAGCTTAGAATATTTTGTTGCATAAATCAGAGGTAGTTTATGAATTATGTACGTATTGTAGATAGATATTTTTTAATCAGAGTTCGTTAGATTCTAAATAACAGGGGTTACGTGGAAAATTACTGTCGACCATTATTGACAGGTAATAACCTCGACTTAACCCTTCCGGAAGCGCGCGATTAGAAGTGTGTGACAATTTTAATTTTTAGTTTAGTTGCGACCAGTTACTCAACGGGAGAGGATGTCCTTTCAAGAGTCGCTTCTCGCTGTTCGGTTTCGGGGATCCTTGTGGGCTGGTGTTGTTTAATAAAGACTTAAAGAAAAACAACAAAGTCTTGTTAATTCATTAAAACAAGAGATGACCAACCCAAACAAGAAAGAAGAAAGCAACCCACAGGATCAGCCCAAAGAATCAGCCCTGATTAATATGGCGGCCGAATTAACAGCAGGAATAAGTAGACAGAGACAGAGAAAAGTAAAAACCCTCATCACCCCCTCTCTCTCTCTCTCTCTCTCTCTCTCTTCTCTCTCTCTCTCTCTCTCTCTCTCTCTCTCTCTCTAAAGGGGTATATATATATTTACCAAACCCCTCCGCACGAGCAGGGTGTGACACAAGGTCAATTTCTTAAGCGGAGTTCGACAGGTTTGAATTCAGAGTTTTCCTTCTCCTAGACAGGTTGCCTAACCAAGGTTAAAGAGTCAAGTCTGCCCTACTATTTATCCATAGCTGGAGGGAGAGGGATTCATACCTTTCCCAAGGGTATTAGCGCTAAGTGAAATCAATTACCACGTCCAGGATTTGAACTTGGGGCGACGAGTCCATTTCCCATGACTTTAACCATTACACCACGCGTTCCTAACTAAAGGGGTATATAACACGCTGACTGTACCCCTGCAGAGGTGTAAGACCCCCTCCAGAAAAAGTGGTGTCTTGGGTATGACATAAAACTACTGCATCTGTGAGGCTCCAGTTCTGGAGATCTGAGGAGTGTAGAGCAACCCTTTCATTGTCATTAACTCCAGGTCCTCTCTGATCCGGAGTGGTAGTACCGGTTATCTTCTTTAATCTAATTCTCAAGCTTGTGAAATCTGTCTCCATTAAACTGATATATAAGCACGCGATAAAGTTGGTGGACAGGATCGAAGATTGATTAGCACAATCGAAAACTTTCACGTCTTATTTTTCTAATGAATTATCGTTTCTTTATCAGAAAAAAAAAGAAAATTAGTATAAATTATTTTCTTTATTGTGTATGAATTAAATTAACAATCTCATATAATCTATAACAATCTATATGTTCTGTGCCATTATAAAATTACGAGTGTGAATTATGTGCGAATCAAATGTGTTATTTATTTGTGGGCGTTTATGTATGTATGTATGTATGTATGTATGTATGTAAAGTCTGTAAGTCGGTTTCTGGTCTTCAGAGACATATGGTGGAGCATAAGCATCAAATTGTATCATCTGATCCATCCGATCCAGTGGGAAGGGCGTCCTTCCTATGTTATATTTGCATCAAACTGTGTGGATCTGCAGCGGTATTGATGAGTCATTTGAGGGCTCATGAGAGAAAGGGTTCTGTTGGGGATGGGGAGGTTGTAGGATTGTGAGGGACGGCCGTGATCTGTAAAGATTATGCTGTTGCTATGCTATTGCTATGTATGTATGTATGTATGTATGTCGTTCTCATGGTAAAACACATGTTGTTTATATTAAAGTAACCAAGTCAAGTCCGGAATTTTAAAAAAAAGACACATGAACATCCATGAAAAGCATATCCCATTAACCCTGTACAAAATTCAAGCCACGTTTTTTCCTGTTTGCTTACTTTAAGCCGCTCGCAGCGGCTCTCCCATAGCATCCAAGCACAGTACAAATTCTGATGGTTAGTTCATTAAAATTGAGCATATTACAATAATAATGGGACTTTATTTGAATAGAATGAGTTTCTGAGAGGAATAGATAGTGAACTTTGAAAGATCCTATCATACAGGTTAAAAATAGCATTATATATATATATATATATATATATATATATATATATATATGTATATATATGTGCGAGGGTTGGTTGAAAAGTTCATTGACTGACAAAGATACTCTCGTGGAATGCGACTAAATGCGGTTTATTTTTCAACATAACCGCTCTTATGGTCCACAACCTTCTTCCATCGGTGTTGCAGTACTTGGATCCCGTTGGTTAAAAATTCAAAAATTGCAGATATCATATGAACTTTTTAGTCTATGAACTTTTCAGTCCAACTTCTTATCATTAATTAGGTTTCGGACTTATTGGTATACCTATGAAAATATAAATATTCAAATGTTGTTTGTTTGTTTGTGTTGGTTGGTTGGGTTGGTTGGTTGGTTGGTTGGTTGGCTGGTTCGTCTTTGCTTTTATTTTATTGTCTTTTATTTTTCTTTCATTTTCTTTTGTGAATTTATTTGCAATGTTTCAGTTTGTACACTAGTCGTAACTGGTGTTATTATTATTATATTTTATCATTATTATTATTATTATTTATTATTATTTCTTCATGTGTTTTCATGTTTACGCCCCATACCTGGTAATTGGTGCTGGGTAAGGGGAGTGAATCTCCGCCAAATCACCAGCACTTTTCTCAGTATTCTTGCAGGTCCAGCAACACCTTGGTTTTCAACAGTCTTGATTTTATTACCATTGTTTTACTTTTTTGCGAGTTTTTCACATTATTATTATTATTATTATTATTATTATTATTATTATAACCACTGTCATTATTTTTTATCTGCACTACCAGTTCCATTGTTATAAATATTATTTATATTATCATTCTCATCATCCACACCATCATTATCATTCATATTATCTTTATTTCAGCACAAACATCATCATTATCATCATCATCATTATTATACACACTCACCTCTGCTATTATAGTTATTTTTATTTTCTATTTTCAGCAGCACCACAATCATTAACATCATTATCCTCATCACATCATCATCATAATGATAAAACTACCTCTCTTTACACTTGTTTATATATTATTCGAGTCCCTGAATTGTTCGATTTAACCATAAAATTTTTCCTGTATAAAATAACCCAACAAGGGTTGGAATGCTGTAAAATCCAACAGACAAACCAAATACAGCCTCTTTTATGCATTTTTGTAGTTACTGGGCTTATCTGTCATGGATCGGTGGAAATTCTTTGATGTAGAATCCCCGTATCTCATATGTGGCCTATTGTCTTTTAATATGTGTTGCTTTCGGGGAATCCAGTCGTAAGATACATCTTTTGGATGCGTACAGGGTGGTCGTCAGTGATGCACTATCTTCATCGCCGATTACGGGTTCTTGAGCATCATAGCAGCTCCGATAGCAACCCCAACTTGAATCTGACTTCTCCTAGTTGGCACCCTGCAAGCTACGTGCTGCTAGTTTGACATTTTGCTACGAATAAAACTACAAAAACTCGACCTTTTTAATCGAGAAATCACAGCCAGTGTGAGCCAATGAAAAATCCCATCGCCCCTACTACTACTTATATAATGGAATAATCTGTTCCTCCCGGTTTCAGTCTAATTTACCTTCCACGAATTACGCTTACGGTAGGTTCGCCCCTTCTATGAACTTAAATGATTTTATCTATTCTAACTTACCACCTTCTATGCTCAGATATAATTCAGCCTTTACATTCCTTTTAATTCATTCGGCCATTTTGTTGAGTTTATTATGTTATGGTGGAAGAGCTGCTGTGAGTAGCTTAAAGTAGGCAAAGAGTTGATAACATCCACCATTAATATCATTATCACTATTATACTTGCTAACGTAATTTTTTACCACAACCAACAAAACCTCCATTGCATCTACCAACGTTATTTTTTTTTAATTTTTAATGCTACCACAAAAACCTCCAGCACCACCACCATCAGCATCATCATCATCATTGCCACCATCTCCGTTAAATCTACCAACGTAATTTTTTACCACTACCACCAAATTTTCTATTATCATCATCACCATCATCATTATCATTATCATCATCACGATTATTAATATTTTACACAACCATCTCCAAAACCATATCATCTTCATCATCTTCATCATCATCATCATCATCACTATTATTGAGATTGTCTGTCTTTGTATTGCTTCCATTGTCATTTTTTGCCCTTTTTTTTTTTTTTTTTTTTTTTTTTTTTTTTGCAAAGTGACCAGCGTATAATCGCCGGAAACCTGTTGAGCCGACAGCGACGGTCGGAGGTAACCTTTGTGCTACTTTTTCTATTGCAGACCCGGATGGGTGGGGTATCCACTTTCACCCCAACCAAGAGACAGCCACTAATCATTACGTACTACACAGGAAAGCAAAAGTCCCGGTTTTCGGAGCTCTAGAACTCAGCACGTTCAATTAGAGAGGAAAAAAATCCAAGCTTAAAAGCATTAAAAAAAAAACATAAAGGAAAAACTAAGCAAGTAAAGCAAAAGAAAGCTGTACCGCCGTGACGTATATTTGATTAATACATATGGATGCATATATATATATATATATATATATATATATATATATATATGCATACACACAATATACATATGAGCATATATATATTTTATACATATATATATATATATATATATATATATATATTATGCCCATATATATATGTTACAAAAACACATATATATAAGCATATATATATATATATACTATATACAGATGAGTGCTCATATTAATATTGCTGTACATATGTATACGATAAACTCTTTGAATTGTCATATATGTAGGTATATTTATACATACATACATATACATGTGCATATATATATATGTTTATATATATATATATATATATTCATATATATGTATATATATATACATATACATATGTAAACATACAGCATATGTAGCACAAGTATATATATATATATATATATATATATATATATATATATATGCGAGGGTGTATGTGTGTATGTATGTATAGGCAATGTATATGATCATTACACTTATATACATATGTATATATGTCATTTGTAAATATAAATAATACTGGCATATATGACTATATAAGAGAAACTTGTAATGGTATATATATATACAAATTGCCATGTATATATATATATATAATATATATATATATATATATATATATATATATATGCAAACATACACGTTTATTATGTGTACACGTACTTATCTATATATGTCACGTATATATGTAGCCATACATAAAAGTAATATACAAGCACTATGGACACGTGTGTAATGATCATATATATCCGTACAGCTGCGTATATATATGTGTATATAAAATACCTACGTATATATTCTTTGAAGTATGTGTACATATATACCTCAAAATAGGTCCCTTTGCGTCAACAACGTCTGACACCTAAAGTCGATTATGACAATAATTACTCATACTACACACTATCATTACTACGACTAATACACTGTTATAAAGAGACTCTAACACCTGGATTTACTGTTTAAAAATATTTTTTCTAATTAAAAAAAATGAAATGTATATATATATATATATATATATATATACACACCCTTGTGCAAATTAATTGAAACAAAACGAATACTTCCGTTACTATTATAATATCCGTGATCTCTCTCTGTAAGGCTTGCCAGTGTGTTCGTGCAGCGTTACAATTTTCGTACGCTTCCTTGGGGTAACGTCCATCGCAGACAATGGCCGTAGGACAACTAATCGACAGTCGAGACAATAGTGTCTTGGGCACGATAAAAATCTGATGTAATCTCGGATGATGCAAAATTTTTAAAGGCCAAACAAAATTTCATCATACACCCCGAAAATAGATTCATATTACTGCACACCACTGAAAATGACCTAATGTGAGGAAAAAAATAGAAATTGATTACACCTTGGCACTCCAGTGGGTCTAAAACTGACCGCATGGTGAAAGAAAGAAAACTACGGTTGTTTCAATTAATTTGCACAAGGATATATATATATATATATATATATATATATATATATATATATATATATTATTAAGCCTTGAGAAACTCTATTTCGACATTTAAAAAAAAGAAAAAAAAGGATCGCCGGTAATGATTACTAATACGACACTAACACTCTTTACAAACTAACAAAGACGCAAACACTATTTATCCTTACCCTTCACAGTCTCTCTCAACTACTTTTTTCTGCTATAGTGACAACGAC
The DNA here is from genome assembly GCA_023376005.1 of Doryteuthis pealeii. Taxonomy (NCBI): domain Eukaryota; kingdom Metazoa; phylum Mollusca; class Cephalopoda; order Myopsida; family Loliginidae; genus Doryteuthis; species Doryteuthis pealeii. The sequence goes on along the minus strand of CM042146.1, from coordinate 82,388,303 downwards.
CTCTTCTTCTTCTTCTTCTTCTTCCACAATCTCAATTACAAAACACAACAGCTCCAATCCTTTCTAACACGTCTTTATTTTGTTACTGTCCTTACCTGCAATATCCACAAAGCAAAACGTCGAAGTTTCTTGTATCAGCAACTATCAAAAAAAAAACAACAGACAAAAGACACAATCCTAAAGAACCTTTCTAGGGCCGCGTTCTTCGGTCCACGTTCAAACCTGTTTCCCTTTTCCAGGTAACTATGACCTTATCTTCACGGGCCCCCTCTCTACTCTGTCTGTCTGTCTGTCTGTCTGTCTGTTACTGAACTCCTGTTTTGTTTTATTCTGTTTTTTTCTTATCTGTATAATCTGCTTCTGTATCGCTAAATAGCCATTGGTTTTATTTAGCTCTTCTTTTTTTTACCACATGAATCTCTCACAAATAACTTTTGAGAGATTCATTTGGTCCTGAAGAAATCGACGAGATATCTCGCCAGAAATGTCTTTTGTCCCAGAGAGCCCGACGAGATATCTCGCCAGAAAATTTCATTGCGCCAAAGTAGGTGCCGAGATTTCTCGCGAGAAATGTCCTTGTCCTGAAATGGATGACGAGAAATCTCGCCAGAAATGTCTTTTGTGATATCTCGCCAGAAATCCCAGAGAGCCCGACGAGTTGCGCCAAAGTAAGATTCTGAAAGAAATGACGAGAAATCTCGCCAAAATTTTTTGACCAGGAGTGCTCGACGAGATATCTCGCCAGAAATTTTCTTTGTCCTCAAGTGACTGCCGAGATTTCTCGCAAAAAATTTACCTTGCCACGAAATGGATGACGAGATATCTCACAGGAAATTTCTTTCTCTCTCCCGAATCTCTTAAGTCCGACAATAAATCAGAAAGTGATTTTATAGAAATGGGGATGAAGGCGCTGGTATTTCGAGATATTTCGCTATCATGACGTCACCCAAAAGTATCTCGGTCCCAATTGGTTAAAAGCGTAAGACAGCCTTTACTCTTTTTACATAATCCCTTTCTTTCATCCTCTTTCTGTTTTCTCTTTCACGTTATTATTTTCCACTGTTTTAATTTCCTTTCCCCCTCCACTCTCTCTCTCTCTCTCTCTCTCTCCTCTCTCTCTCTCTCTCTCTCTCTCTCTCTCTCTCTCTCTATCTATCGCTCTCTATCTCTATCTATCTCTCTTTCTTTATTTCTCAATCTATCTCTATCTCCCAGTTTCTACTTCTCAGAATTTTATCAGTTATCCGGACTAATATTCTTAATCAGAAAGTATCAAGACTGTTAAGCAAAAATTATCGAGACTATTGAGTATTGGTGTTGACAATAGTTAGTGGTTAGCAAGGTGTAACTGTGAGCCAATGGAAGAGAGTTCAATACTCACGGTGGGGTCAGATAAACTGAATATAAAACAACTATCTGTAAAATTGTTTCAAATCTACAGATCATTCTCAATCCTTTGAAATTGTACAAGGCTTATAAAAAAGTATTCACATTTCTATGGGAATCCTTTTATGATATTAGTAGAAGCGGCTACCCGGCGTTACCTGGATAATGGGGGAAGTAAAAGAATTAGTCTCATATATCCATTATTATTGAATCGCGAGTTGGATCCTCATAGTATGCCCCATTAAAATCCCTACATAAAAAAGACCTTGCGTTGATACAGCCAGTCTGAAAAGAAAAATTAATGTCTACTATTTAACATATTCAATGAAAAAAATATTCTATGCTGTTATCATTTAAATTTTATTTTCTCTAATATGAATCAAACCTTCATTATTTTTGCTCAAAAAGCAAGAGCTGGTAATAGTGAATGTGTATCTATATTTACTTTGTCGTTAATTGTTTTTTTATGTAGTTTAATCCGGACATACATACATATACACAACTGCCCTTTATATATGTATAGTTAGAAGATTTTAAAGTGTCCACCTGTTGATCATCCTTGTCAACATTATTGGAATCTTACCCAGGTGGTCTCCATAATACGCCCGATACTTTCGACTTTGTGTCACATCCTACCCGTGGCGAACGAGTTAGGTAAATACCTACTCAATTCCGATATATATATTTACCAACCCCTCCGCACAAGCAGGATGTGACACAAGGTCAGTTTCTTAAGCGGAGTTCAACAGGTTTGAATTCAGAGTTTTCCTTCTCTTAGACGGGTTGCCTAACCAAGGTTAAAGAGCCCATCCTGTCATACTATTTATCCATAGCTGGAGGGGGAGTAGGATTCATACCTTGCCCAAGGGTATTAGCGTTAAGTGAAATGCATTTTCCACGTCCAGGATTTGAACTCAGGGCGACGAGTCCATTTCCCATGACTTTAACCATTACACCACGCGCTTCCGATATAAGTATGAACAATAGGGTAGGTTGATTTTTCACTTTTTTTAAATGTCAAATTCTCCCAAACAGCAAGAGTTATGTGTTAGTATAATAAATACTGATACCAAAACTAGATCCCTTACTTGCACCGTTATTTGAGGAAATAGTATCAAAGATCGTCTACTAAAATACACCAAAAATCCTTGTTTTTGCAACATTTAGCCTAGAAAATGGTTAGAAAATTTAGCAATTTCAATATCTAAAAGAGAAAATGTTGTCATTTTAAATGAAACGAATAAAATATCATAACTAGAATTCAAATTAAAAATAATCCCCCCCTCACCACCAACACTTCTAACATGCTGCTTTTTACCTAATAATTAAGCTGCAACAGTGATAACATTATAAAAGATTAAAATCTATTTCCTCAAACGAAGGCAAAGTTTTGAACAAAATTATTTTATGTGGCAATTCTTTATGTTAATTTACAACTTTTATCACATGGAGATGTTACAGTTTCAAAATCGACCTACCCTAATGAACATGGACTCATTTTTATTTGCACCAACCTCTGTTTCTTTCTTTTTGGGTATTATTGAGGCAACAACAATAAAAGTTCTCTTTTAATGTTTTAATGCCAAAAAGATATATATATATATATATATATATATATATAATCTTTTTGGCATTAAAAGAGAACTTTTATTGTCAATATATATATATATATATATATATATATATATATATATATATATATATATATATATATACGCACCTGAAGACAATACTGAAAAACATTTTCATTAATTTTCCGATCAATATCGATGCTCATTGATATCAAGAGACAATGCGGATTTTTTTCGGTCGTTTGATACAAAATACAATTCGCTTTGGCAACAATTCCAACTGACATAGCAGGCGCCATCTTTAAACATCTAATACCCCCCTCCTCATCCCTGTAGGGTCAAAATCGACATTTTCAATATTTTGACAACAAAAAAATATCTTAACGCAATAGAACTGCCTCGTTGTCAAAATCGACACCTTTTTTATTTATTTTCTATCATCTTATTTTCAAAAAATAATCATTGTCGATTATATAAAAATTCCATGATTAAGAATTGGAATTACTAGAAAGTACGTATGTACTCTATGACCATCCGTCACTGTTAAGTACCCCCTGTTGGGCTAGCGTCTAATAAGAGATAGATAGATAGATAGATAGATAGAGATACATACATACATACATACATACATACATACATACTGAGAAAAAAATAACATTCATACATAGATAGATAGATATGAAGAATCAGATAGATAGATAGATAGATAGATAGATAGATATGAAGAACCAGATAGATAGATAGATAGATAGATAGATACATACATACATACATACATACATACATACTGAGAAAAAATAACATTCATACTGAATTAGATAGATAGATAGATAGATAGATAGATAGATAATGAAGAACTAGATAGATAGATAGATAGATAGATAGATAGATATGAAGAACCAGATAGATAGATAGATAGATAGATAGATAGATAGATAGATAGATATGAAGAACCAGATAGATAGATAGATAGATAGATATGAAGAACCAGATAGATAGATAGATAGCTATGAAGAACCAGATATATAGATAGCTATGAAGAACCAGATAGATAGATATATAGATAGATAGATAGATAGATAGATAGATAGATAGATATGAAGAAACAGATAGATAGATAGATAGATAGATAGATAGATAGATAGATAGATAGATATGAAGAACCAGATAGATAGATATGAAGAACCAGATAGATAGATAGATAGATAGATAGATAGATAGATAGATATGAAGAACCAGATAGATAGATAGATAGATAGATAGATAGATAGATAGATCTCGTTTACAAATCAAACAATGACTTTTTTCTCACATCTTTAAATGAAACGTTTCTCTACTAAAAAATAAACAACGCTAAATAATTAGCTCGTCACATCGGCCATTAACGATGTAAGAACAAATGAGGATAAAATCTAATAATAAAATAACAATACTCTCACCTTTCTATTCTATCAGTTTAATAATTCCTTCTTATTATTTGTATCTTCTCACTCTCTTTATTGTTTCCTTCTTTCTTTCCTATTTTTTATTAACTCTTTCTTGTTCCTTGCTCCTTCTCTCTATATGTTGTTTTTTTCTTTATATTGTCTTTCATCTTCTTTCTATAGCTTTATCTTTTTCGTCTCTTTTTTTTTATAGTTCCTTTCAAGAAATAATAATGATTTTGTTTTGATCGTTTTTCGTGGGGCGGGGTTCATACTCATCCCAACCCTTCCAAAGAATATCTTTTTTATTATTATTTTTTGTCCATACTTGGTAAAACGGAAATGATACTAGAAAAAAATAGCAAGATTTTTAATAATATGCTAGGAGCCGGTTAGCATCTGTCTAGAAATCGCAAAGTTCCGGGTTCGATACCAATCGAAGTGCATGAGTAGCACAGCTTGGTTAATCTGATCTATGTTTTAATGAATCTGAGAGCTGACGATATATGTAGCGCTGCGCGTCTGCAAAAACAATTTCATTGATCTAATGCTTGTGGAAAGGGGATAGACTATTTCGTTGTTTGGCTGATACCGACAATAGGCCACTCTACAAACTATTTTACTTACTACTAGACAACTTGTGAATTCGTTGGCTCCCGATGTAATAGCAATCCAGGATTATATTGATGCTTCTATTTGAGAAGGAGTAAAGGATTGTAATTAACATTTCATATCCGTTAGATCGAAAATTTGGATTATCAAAAGATTGTGCTCAATGTGAACGGAGACCCCACAAAATATCATTCAGTTGGGAATTAAGCTGAAAATTGATTAATTCACTAAGTTAAAAGTTAAGTTCGTTGCTCTAATAAAAATCCCATTATGATGTACAGTTTTTTACATATTGTTATACATACAAGAACACTCATGGTGAATTTATTGTGATAGATAGATGATAGATAGATAGATAGATAGATAGATAGATATGAATAGACTGAGATAGATAGATAGATAGATAGATATAAATAGACTGAGATAGATTGATAGATTTGAATAGACTGAGATAGATATAGATAGATAAATAGATGAGATATATATATATATATATATATATATATATATATATAGATAGATAGATAGATAGATAGATATGAATAGACTGAGATATATATATAGATAGATAGATAGATAGATATGAATAGACTAGATAGATAGATATAGATAGATAGATAGATAGATAGATAGATAGATAGATAGAGATAGATAGATAGATAGATAGATAGATAGATAGATAGATGAATAGACTGAGATAGATAGATAGATAGATATATATAGATAGATAGATAGATAGATAGATAGATAGATATGAATAGACTGAGATAGATATGAATAGATTGAGATAGATAGATAGATAGATAGATAGATAGATAGATAGATATGAATACTCATTTCCGTTATAAGCAAAACTTTTCGGAGTACCCACTGGTATACATCAACATAGATAGATAGATAGATAGATATGAATAGTTGATAAAAATGTCGTTCAACGTAATTGCAGTTCCCACAAAATTATAATTCAGATGCGGATTGAACTGGAAATTGCTTTATTCTCTAACTTTAATTATCCAAATCTATTTCTCTAGTAAGTAATTATTTAAGTTTAAGTTAATAAGTATCTAAATCCAGTTCTCTAATAAGTAAGCATTTACGCCTATTTCTTTAATAAGTATTGAAGTCTATTTCTCTAACAAGTATTTAAGTTTATTTGTTTATTCAAGTCTATTTGTATTTAGTCTAATTCTTTAACAAGTAAACATTTAAGTCTATTTCTCCAATAAGTAAGTGTTAAGCCTATTCCTATAATAATTGAGTTCATTTCTTTCGTAAGTAAATATTTAAGCGTATTTCTCAAATAAGTTAGTATTTAAGCCTATTTCTCTAATAAATATAAATATAAATAAGTATTTGTTTAATAAGTATTTAAGTCTAATTCTTTAATAAGTATTTATTTGTCTGTATTTTTTAGATTATACAGCGGCCGAAACGTTGTGCTAATAACTACCACAATAAAGATGAGGACAAATAGTCCGAAAAATCAAAATTATTCCCATCGCTGGATGGAATAATTTTGATTTTTCGGACTATTGTCCTCATCTTTATTGTGGTTGTTATTAGCACAACGTTTCGGTCGCTGTATCCCCGGCCTTCCTCAGATGTTTCCAGTGTATCCCAGCTTGTATCACTAGATTTTGATACACTGGAAACACCTGTGGGAGGACGCCGGATACAGCGGCCGAAACCTTGTGCCACAATAAAGATGAGTACAATTGTCCGAAAAATATTAATAATAAGTATTTAAGTCGATTTCTAAAATTCCGCTCCGATGTGCAGTGGCGGTTATATACATACATACATAGAATAATAATGAGAAATTTAGAAATATATATAGATTTTATTACCAAACTTTTATATTCCGTCATTTCTGTTATGCTTATTAAATTTTCCAATATTCTTATGGAGGATAAATTACTCTTATTAGTGGAAACATTCATTTGTCATTTGGCCCTGTCGTAGGCATTTAGAATATACTGACTGTATTCTCCGAAGAGAAGTAATCTCCCATGCCCCTAAAAAAGAGGGTTTCCTTGTTAGGGCACTGATAGTAAAGCTCCAGTTCTGGAGATCTGGTGAATGAGGAGTACCCCTTCGTTCCCTTATAAATCGCAAGGTTCCGGGTTCGATACCAGTTCCCGCCAACTCAGCGTATAAGTAACCGCTTGGGTTATTTGTTCTGTGCGGTAAAGGGGAACTGGCGGTAGGTGTGACGCTCCGTCTCAACTAAAACAATTTCTTTGGTCTAGCGCTAGCGAAAGGGGAATAGACTCCTTCACTCTCCGGCTGATAGGCCACTCAGTAAACTTACACCCTACGTACGTAATTAAGTATATGTATTTAATAAGTATTTGAATTTATTATTTTTAATAAGAAATCTCACTCTGATATGCGGTTGGAGTTATATACATACAGAATGCGAATTTTAGAAATATATATAGATTTTATTACCAAACTTTTTTTGTTGTTTTATGGTTTCAGAAATGAAAAAAAAATCATTAGGACCAACATTGATTAGTTCCAATCAAAAATGCAAATCAGGAGACTTTTAATAGGTGAATTAATTAATCATTTATCTGAAAAGCTCGCAATGAAAATGTCCTCATACGCGAAACGATAGTTTCAAGGAAACATAATCAATTTTACAACAATTAACGTCGAAGCAAGTGGGGGGAGGGGGCCTGTTCGTGCAGATGGGGAGGGGGAGTGAATAAAGGAAGAATATTTTTTTATCAAAATTGCAATCAAGTGAAACGTTTTCAATTAAATCTTGTCTCTTGCGACATGACGTCAGAGACGCAGCTTGTGACGTCACCTCTCTCCAGATTACTACACACGAGAACACAATAATTAGATGACCATTTGCCTTTCTGTTTCTTAGTTTCTAGGGTGTAATTATTTTTTAACGATGGCCGAAAGGGGAAGGACTCTACTTCATTTGAATCTATATAATCTGTTTTGTCAATTAGTTGAACGAATGCATTTGTTTTATTGATTCTAAAGAAAGATTTTTTAACTAATCAAAATAGTGCTTCTTTTTTTTTTATCCAATCAAGTGAAAATGGCCTTCATTAAGAAAGTATATTCACAATTCCTGAAGCTATGAATAATTTTAATTCCCAATGGGTCTGTTTTAAACATAATTTTGAAAAAATCCTATCAAACAAATATTGATTTTGCCATATATATATATATATATATATATATATATATATGATTTTTTTAAATTATATTTCCCCTTGAGTCAAATACTTTCATTAGCTATATAAGTTTTTAACACTTGAAAAAATAGTTGAGATACTTTTTGAAAAAAAAATTTTTTAAGATTTAATAAATTGGAATATAGTCAGTTTCCATTTTAGTCAACAAATTCACTCCTCGTTGAACCATACAATCAGGGTCTAGCTGCATTTTACACACACACACACACACACACACACACACACACACATACATATATATATATATAATATATATATATACATAGAGAGAGAGAGAGAGAGAGAGAGAGAGAGGAGAGAGAGAGATGAAATGTTTTGAAAAAGTATCAAGCCTGAAACAGCGATAAAGAAAGTAACAAATGTTGATTTTCTTCAATATGACCCCTTAGCAATCAACATAGTTATTCCAATGAGTTTTCATTTGTCGAAGCACCCCTTAATCTCATGTCTTGATATGGTGCACCACTCTAAGAATCGAGAGTGTAGAATACCCCTTTATTGCAATTATTCTCATATTAGAGTCCTATCTATGAGTCAAAGAGATCGGTATACAAATTTATCTATATTAGATAGGAATATTGATATAATTTATATTATATGTGCAACTCTTATATATATATATATATATGTATATATATATATGTATATATATGTGTGTATATATATATATTGAATATATATATATATGTGGGGGGGGGTGTATATATATATTGATTTTGCATACAAAGCGCGCCAAAATATTTTCACACCAAGCAAGAACAGTTTGGGAATTAACGGACTAATGTGATCAATTGCGACATAATTGTAAGCAAGTTCGAACTCCAGTCACGGTATTACGTTAACTTTCAGAATATTGTAGTGAAGGATTTTTCTATTGGTTCGTTGGTTGGTTGATTAGATCTTATGTTAGGTTATTTCCTATAACTCCAACATAAACAAAGAGGAACCACTCTCGACTGATAAATAAGTTATTTATTTATTTATTGATCTACTAGGAAAAATGAAGACGGGTTAGGGTTAGGGTTAGGGTTAGGCTTTAGGTTAGGCTTAAATATCTCCAAAAATGTAAATGTGACGTACAATTAACGTGATTAATTAACCTCTAGGCATAAAATAACCCCTGACAGATTCTCGCCAATACGATTTTCAAACCACGTGAATTATTTGTGTTCGTGTTGTTAGGTGCATCATGGGAATGGTCAAACACCTGAGTTAGCAAAACTAAATTATCAATACCAACATATATATATATATATATATCATCATCATGTCACGTTAGCAGCATGGATATCCATGATAATCTCTCGCCAGACGTCCCTATCATTCATTGCCCCTGGGAGGTCCTCCAGAGCATCCAGTATTGTTCTATCCAGAGTTGATCTATGTACGTCTTTGTTGGACGACCTACTCTGGCGTGCCCATATGATGGCTTCCACAGAAGAACGTCACTTATAAGTTCATCCTTGCTTCTCCAGCAGTGCCCAGCATGTCTTGTTCGCCTCACACGGATGGTTTGTGTGATATGTGGCAGGTGACCATACAGCTGTTTTCTCGTGGGGTGTTATTTCCACGTCTTGTTTAAGATTGCATGCAGCATTCTTGTGCAGCTCCCATCTAGCTTATTCTCCTAGGCACTTCGTTAAGGTCCAAGTAGTGCAGCCGTACAGTAGCACTGATACAACTACGACTTGGAAGAATTTTCGCTTTAACTTGTCAGATATATCGGATTTCCATATCATGACAATTTGTTTAAAGCAGACCATGCCTTTCCTATGCGTGCATTAACATCGCTTTCTGTTGATGAGATATTATTACCTAGGTACGAAAATTGTTTCACCGAGTTTCTGGCCGCGTGGCTTTACGGATAAGGCGTCTGACTTCTAATCAGGATATATATATATATATATATATATATATATATATATATTCATTAATTATCAATTAATTAATTTTCAAAATTAGGTATGACTTCAATTAAGCACATATTCTCCCAAAAATTGTCGGCTAAGGCCATATCAAACACATTGTTTGTTTGTTTACTTCTCATATATATTTATATATATATATTGTAGTAGTAGTAGTAGTAGTAGTAGTACTGATAAATTATAAAAATTATATTCTCTTTGGAAAATTTTTCGACTAAAATTTGAATACTTTTTTAAATCCCCTATTAAATATTCTCTCTCTCTCTCTCTCTCTCTCTCTCTCTCTCTCTCTCTCTCTCTCTCTCTCTCTCTCTCTCTCTCTCTCTCTGTGTTGCTTTCATCACACTCTTTTTCTCTTGCTCCCCCCTCTCTCTCTCTTTCTCTCTCTCTCCACTTATCTCTCTCCCTCTCTCTCTCACTGTGTGTTGCTTTCATCACTCTCTCTCTCTCTCTCTCTCTCTCTCTCTCTCTCTCTCTCCTCTCTCTCTGATGTTTAACGATGAATAGATAACTTTGACAGACATAACTAAGTGTATCTTTGTGTAAAACTCAATTTTTCACGTATTAAAAAGTTATGAATTTAACACGGACTTTTGAAAAGTTGCAAAAATTAATTTCTCTTTTCTTTTCCTTATTTTTTTAACGCCCCCCCCCCCCCACACACACCTTATTTCTTTTCCGTTTCTAATCACTTTCTAGTATCATTGAGTCTTGAAAAGAAAATTCCAAAAAAAAATCTAACATTGTGATTTGATTTCTGGAGCGCACCTGTTTGAATCACTCACCATTATCAGATAAAAGAAATAGATGCCGCTGCCAAGATTTCCGAAAAATTAAATGATAATTCATTTTTGTCTTTGGAAAAATGGAAAATGTTTCGAATAGATGCTCACAAATTAGTTGTGATTATTATCC
>CM042146.1:82367249-82372249 GCA_023376005.1 Doryteuthis pealeii | reverse complement strand
TATCATCATCCATTTATTTTTTAAAAACATGGCGTCGTTTCCGTTTCCGTTTCTTACCATTAAAATGCTTGCTTTTGCCACTGCTGCTGCTTCAGTCGCACTGTATGCATGCCAGGCTTTTTTTAACCGAAATGTTGGCTGAGCTTCATATCTGTCAAACTTCAAATATACGAAAACAAAATTAAACAATTTTTTTTTTTTTACAAAAGTCTCGAAATTGTATCTTAATTTACCGCGTCCCAAAATAAATCAATCAAAAATATTACTACTTAGTTTTGAACAATTCATTTTGGGACATTGAACCCATCTTCAATCAAATCAATCGTTTATACCACTGCAAAGTTTACTAGTCGCATGAATATTTTTCCTCTAAAGTGTTTGGTGCGATGAGCTCCGGAAATTTGCCGGTATATATATTGTTTGTGCTATGTATTGATCTGTGAATTTCTCTTTCTTCATTTCTGTATATCTATCAATCTACCTACCTATATATATATATATATATATATATATATATATATATATATATATATATATATATATATATATATATATATATATGAGTGGTGTGTCGAGGAAGTAATAAGCGTTGTACAAAAAATCTATTATCAACTTAATTATAAAACATTTTTATCTCCTTAAAAAAACAATTCCCTTAAGAAACTACACGTCCATGAAGACGCTGTTCCGAATATTGCAAGTCTTCAACTGCCTTTTAGCTGGTCCGTCACAACCAGTTCTCAATTGTCGACAACTGAACTAGGTCTTGATTTTTGTGGAAACAGAAAACAAGGCCTTAGATCAGAGGCGAAATAGAGGTGGGGTATCACAGGAATGTCCTTTTTAGCCCCAAACTCGGTCACAGAGATTACAGTGTAACAGGGGTTTGAGACGTTACCATGACGTGTTCCATTTGTGTGGATTGTCTTTAATAAGGGTTGCCAACCTGAAACATAAAAATAAATCTGTCTTATTACTTTTCTCGACATGTCCCGCATATATATATATATATATATATATATATATATATATATATATATATATATATATATATATACAGACCGAATTCGTATTAGCACGATCCAACGTAACAAATTTGGATACACTAACGTTGAGTTAAATATTCATTTTATTTTTTAACTGTTGTTGAGACGTTATTTTAAACTTTTAAAAATCTGTATATCCTTTATATTACTATTATTATTTATGCATTAAAAATAATCTTTTATAATAATATTATTACATTTTTATAACAATATTATTACATTTTTTAATGATATTATTACATTTTTATTTATCTATCCTCATTTTTTATCAAAATTTCCATAAAATGATATACATACTGTATCCCGTTCAGCAATAAACATTTCACTAATGTAACAACATCCTTATTTGAATAGTTGGTATCGTACTATATCAGTCGGTCTGTCTGTCTGTCTGTCTGTCTGTCTCAATATCTATATTCATTCATTGAAATATGTGTAAAAATCTGTTTGTACGTAGATATTGTTTTGAAGATATAAGTGCATAATTCTGCCTGGCATGTTATCTATCAACATTGACTGTATGTCCATATATATATATATATAGCAAAACTTGCAAATTGGTCGGAAAATTAAAACAAAGTTTTTTGGTGGTCCCCATGACAGTTTAACTACAATCTATGAATTAACTTTTTGCGAATTGGGTTACGGTTTAGGGGTTTGGGAATTAAGGTTGTTTTTAATTATGTATTGCTAAAAAAAATTACTATACATTTAATTAACCATTGAAATGAATTATTGAACCCAACGGTAGACACATTAGCCTCAGTTGTTTGTGTTAGTATTGCAATGTATAATTTCAATTAAACTTGATTTAAAAAAATATTTTTTAACATTAAATGTATAGTAATTTTGGGTTTTTTGTTGTTTTTTCTTAAGCAATACGTAATTAAAAACAACCTTAATCCCCAAACCCCTAAACCGTAAGCCAATTCGCAAACGGTTCATTCATAGATTGTAGTTAAACTGTCATGGGGGACCACCCAAAAACTTTCCGTCTTAATTTTCCGACCAATTTGCAAGTTTAGCCATATATATATATATATATATATATATATATATATATATATATATATATATTGGTGAGAATTTGTTGGTAATGCATGTTTTTTCTTGTATTTCTTTCATCAAGTTTACTCATAGTCATGTGCTGTATATTGACTCCAAACATCATCAGGTTTGTTTATTGTCGTTATTTTTTTTTTTTTTGTGACACGAGAAGAGATATCTTATTAAAAATGATTTTATTAAGACGTTATCACAGACAGAAAATCATACGCTTTGTTTAGTGAAGCGTTTCATTCATTACACATCAACATATGAACATTTTTGATTAATATTTCTTCATACAGAATTCGGCAAATGTTTCTTTTGGTTTGTTTTGTTTATGTTTTTCTTTTCATTGTTTTCTTTTTCCCTTTCAGTTTATTTCAATATATATATATATATATATATATATATATATATATATATATATATATATATATATAATTGTCCTGATTGTTCACAGATTGTATCTGACTTAACCAACGTTTTAAAAATTATATTTATATATCAAGATAGTACATAGTATATATAGTTTCTTACACAGCATATAATAAAATATATCTTTTAATTAACGTGTCCCTACATGAAAATTGATTTTTATCGTTTTAATATAATGTATATTTAAATCATTCTCTATATAAACACATTTAAAAAGTAAGTATAAAAGCAGAAAAAAATGCTATAAATTAAAAATGGTGCTTATATATGTATGTATATATATATATATATATTATATATATATATATATATATATTATATATATATATTTATATATATTGTATATATAATATATATTGTATATATATATATATATATATATATATATATATATATATATATATATGAGATTTGATAATTTGCTTTAGAAGCATTGTTGGGTAAAGTATATTATTATTATTTTTTGCTTGAATGCAATTACAATGCGTATATCGTATAAAATTCGATAATTATTGAAAATAATCACGACAAGCAAACTCGGCAAATATCGTGCCCCACGTAGAACATCGTACAGCTGTTTCAACTTTAAAACAGCTGTACGATGTTCTATGTGGGGCACGATATTAGCCGAGTTTGCTTGTCATGATTATTTTCAATTTTATACGATATATGCATTGTAATTGCCTTCAAGAAAAAAATATAAATAATAATATACTTTACTCAACAATGCTTCTAAAGCAAATTATCAAATCTCATATATATATATATATATATAATATATATATATATATATATATATATATATATATATATATATATATCTATTATTTGGGGATTAATATATTTGTATTTTCTCTAACTCTTTGCTGTTCAAACCAGATTGAAATATTAAATTTCAAGAATGTAAGAACACATCGAAGATCGATGTCATTCCATCTGACTTTATTTTTTACATTCTCTTCATTTGGTCTCAGACAAGATTTAGCTATACTGAACAAAAATCATATTCATATAACAACTTAATGTATTTTAGAATAACTAAGATTTCGATTCTTAATTCTTATATCTACAGGAATCTGCCAAAGCTTAGCGAATTCTGATGAATCGCATAAATATGGAAGCCCGAAAAGTAAGAAGAAAAAAAAAATAAAACCTGGAAAATGTAGATAAGAAATAGTTAAACGCACTGATTTTTTTGTTTTTTTGGTTTTTGCTTTATACCTTCCAGGAGTCTAAAAAAATGCCACATTTTGTTTTCGGTCGGCCAAATCGGCTAATACAAGAAATAGAAGTAGATGTCAGTTTAGTGAAGCAATAACGCATTGATCATAGTATCACTTTTTTTTGCCTTGTGTGTGCCTCCGTAATATTTATACGTACTTTTGTAGATATAGAACGCCTGTTCCACTTTTATCTAGCGCCACAAATCTCTCTCTCTCTCTCTCTCTCTCTCTCTCTCTCTCTCTCTCTCTCTCTCTCTCTCTCTCTCTCTCTCTCTCCACACACACAAATACACACACACACACACACACACACACACATATATATATATATATATATATATATACTAATATGGTATATATATATACCCGCCATACTAGTATAATTAAATAATTCTACAACTGAATCGGTCTTAACAGATACATAAATTATGGTATTTATTTTTCAAGACTGAAATAACAAAAATTTCTATTTCTAATACGTCATTAGAACATTCCACGTTCACCAATTAATAATCATTCACATATTTATCGAGTAAAATACGCCGACTGTACATCTGTAGAGGGGCAAGTTCCTCCCCCAATGGGGTCACCTGTTGCCCTGTCATGCTTCGGGATGGAATCCTGGTGGCTGAGCAGTCCATAACATGCAGCGCTCCACTTTGGTCCTTACTTAGGCTAGACGGAAGATCTGAAAGGCCCACTCTGATCAATCGACTGGTCACGTCAAGCCTTAGCACCTATATGATTGTCCCAACCCAATTGCTCTTATGGCCAACCCCCAACCCTTTTTATCACGTGCTAGAATGCGGTAGCTGAGGGTATTCATGTCCTTGGTATAACGTTAAGCTGCATCTAATGGTGAGGTTCCAATTCTGGAGCTCTGGGGAGTGCGGAGTACCCGTTCATCACCATTACTCCCAGGTCCACTCGCACCCGAAGTAGTAGTACCTGCTATGGGTTAAATAGATCAAAATGATTTTTTAAAAATGTGTTTAAAAATAAACTGATTTTTTTTTTACTTGCTGTCCATCGTATCCGATGATGACACCATGCGAATCTGTCTCCTCCAATTGATTCGATCTCTGGTTGTGTGATATCAAGAGACGTGATTACCTCCCTTTTGGAGTGGTTGGGTTATCTTCCCTTGATCGGGAATATTTAAATTCAACAAACAGCGGACATTGTAGTTGCGTCTTTGCTGAGCTGTATTCAGTTGATTAAAGTTAAATTAGTATTATCTGCGTTATTC
>CM042146.1:82352249-82362249 GCA_023376005.1 Doryteuthis pealeii | reverse complement strand
CTACTAGAATAGGCTCAGTCCTAATTTGTTATATATTTAAAGGGTAAAAAAGCAGCTATGAGCCTGTTCAATACTTAATTGGGTGACCACTTAAGCAACAGTAGGTACTGTACGCAACCTGAGTTCTTTGTCCTTCAAAATGACTTGATTCGGCATTAAATAATCCGAAAAGGGTTGATATGCCGTAAAAACAACCAACCAAACTTTCGCACAACAAATGTTTTGGTTGCTTCCACTGCGTTAGGGTCAAGTTCGAATTCATAAAGCTGAAGTTTCTGAATTAAGACTATTTTGCACGTTCATCTGTATGACGGCTTTCAAATCACATACAGCAGTGAAGTTATGCACAACGTGTTAGAGCACCAACTACTACGATACTACCAACCACAGTGGGGACCTTTCCACGTGTTGTATAACCACATCTCGGTTATATAATGGGCGAGAGACAGACAGAGTAGAAGAGATGATGAGGGCTTTTACTTATTAACTCGGTCGCTTACTGTCTGCTGCTAATTCGGCTCTTATTGGCTGTTTGCGCAGACTGATTTCTTCGGGTTGATTCTTCTTCTTTTTGTTGGGCCGGTCATTTATTGTTTTAATAACTTAACAAGACTTGTTGTTTTCTTCTAAGTCTTTTATTTAAAACAACCCAGCCAATAAAGATTCAACCGTGCGGTGGAGAACTACTCTCAGAGTGACATCTTGGGAGCCGACAACAGTGTCCGTTCTCGGCAAGTGACTAATCACATCTAATCTAAAAATCTAAAACTAATCTTCCTCACCTCTAATAGCGTGTTTTTCAAGAGGTCAAGTAAAAAAAGTTATTACCCGTCAATAACCTTCGATGTAACTTTCCACTTGACCCCCGTTATTCTGAATCTAGCGAACCCTGATTCAAAATATCTGACTACTGTACGTACATAATTCATAAGCTGCCTATGAATTGTGTAACACTCGGGCTTGAACTGTTTTTGGTCACGTGGTGTACGCGCTGCAAACTAGCTCGTATCAAAATATTACAAAACTTTTGACTCTCCCTAGTAAAATGCCTTAGTTCCATGATTTAATTACGATCCGACCTCTAATTTACAAATTACTATTGTCCAACCATCTAGACAGATTTCATTCAAGCATGAACTTTATTTATAGATTAATTCAATAGAGTTTCGTCGAATGAAAAATGTCCTTTCCAGAATGTACTGACCACTCGCTGTCTGGAATAAATCCATATTGTCCAAGAAGGAATATATGTTTGAATCTTTGAGACAAGCCATCCTTATCATTAACCACCGATATATTCGAACTGTCTTCATTTCCAGTCGTTGAAGTCAATAGTTTTTGGCCGTTATATATTCCTACCCTCTTCGGGTGCCTATCATCTTCAGTGACGTTCTCGGAATTTTGAAGCGAACACTTTATAAAATCAATGCACAGTTTGAGATAGGTAAAAGTTACGCACACATATCTATCAAGTTTCTCTGTCTATTTGCCTCTCTCTCTCTCTCTCTCTCTCTCTCTCTCTCTCTCTCTCTCTCTCTCTCTCTTAGATAGATAGATAGGATTATAACTATATATATATATATATATATATATATATATATATATATATATAAAGTTTCTCGTTCTGTTGAAACAAAGTGCATGAACCCCACAGGCTGGTGCAGGGATTGAACTCACGAATACACAAATGACGAAATAATTAATGTTTATATCTAAGACGAGATATGTCCTCGTATGGACTGCGGGATGAATAGTCAACGAACTTTCGAGAAAGTTACTGAATATAACATGCAACCTAAAGAAAGTCGGAAAATACAACGTCCAAAATGTTGTGACTAAAAACAAACAAGATGAGGATCACAGCTTGAAGACACCAATTGATAATAACCATAGGAATCCTTGTTTACTTTTCGTTTTTTTTTTGTTGTTGTTTTTGTTTTTCGGGGTTATGTTTTTTGATTTTTTTTTTTTTTTTTTTTTTGAGGGGGATACGAGATTTTTTTTTCTTTAAATTGAAATAATTTGGCAGTCTTTTTGTTGAACCACATGATACATTCATGCCGAATGGGTGAACTTAATGCATGTTTTATTCTTGTATCTTTGTGCATCCTTGTGCACCTTTGCTGTTTATCTTTTGTGCATGTTTTGCTAGTATAAGACTCTTGCCTTGTTTGCCTTGAACAATAGCCATGGGTTGTTTTTTTTTCTATTGCCGCATGATCTAAAAAAAGAAATACAATGCTGAAAATTGTGCAAAGTTTGTTTCATATTATCAGTGACCCTCGATTTTGTATTTGTACCGTGATATTAAACGTGTATGGTTATCTATATGAATACATATTTATAAATACGTGTATCTCTCTCTCTCTCTCTCTCTCTCTATATATATATATATATATATATATATATATATATATATATATATATATATATATATTCTTCATGTGTGTATATTTATTGTGAATCGATGTTATGTAAATGAAGTGCGTACAATATGTGTGAGTGTGCATGTATGTGTACATATTTTACAGGTGGCGATATATATATATATATATATATATATATATATATATATATATATATATATATATATATATATATATATCGCCACCTGGAATAAACAATCATTCTCTGTAAGCTTTTATGAAACATACCGAACCCAAAAATGGACCAGCTGTAAAATCTTCTATTTTAACCTCTTGCAAAAAATCATTGTAAAACTCAAGTTTTTGTTTATTTGCTGTTGTGATTTTTATCATAACATATTTCTCAGTAAAATTGAAATACTGCAGTTATTTCCCTTTATTATGAAAAATTTAAAACTCAGGATTTTTTTATGTAGATTCTATTAGAAAAAAAACTATTAAAATATGTATATTTGAACTATTATAATGAAAATAATCACAATTATAAATGAATATTTAACTATAACAATAATATTATCTTTTTATTTATATCAATTTTATAAAAATAACTATTAGAAACAGCATAGAATATACATATTAGAACGATCATGATAATATGTAACAATGAAGATTATTAGAAATAGATATTAGAATATGTATATTAGAACGATTATAAGTAAGTCTACGGGGCGGCCTAAAGTCGGTATCAGCCTGTCAGCGAGGGAGTCTATCCCCTTTTCAATAGCGCTAGACCAAGGAGATTGTTTTTTAGCATCTGAGGTGGAGCGCCACACCTACCATCAGCTCCTTACTTTACCGCACAGATCCCTGTGCTACTCATACGCTGAGTTGGCGGGGACCGGTTCGAACTAGGAACCTTGTGATTTCTAGCCGAACGCTCTACCGACTGAGCTAACCCGATAATAACATAATAATAAAAGTAAAAGTCGGCTGGGCGGCTTAATGTCTGTATTAGCCAGACAGCGCTATAGCGCTAGACCAAGGAGATTATTTTAGCATCTGAAGTGGAGCGCCACACCTATCCTCAGCTCCTCACTTTACCGCACAGATCCCTGAGCTACTTATACGCTAAGTTGGCGTTGGTCGGTATTGAACCCGGAGATTCCTAGGCGGATGCTCTACCGACTGAGCTAAACCGGCCATTATTGTAATAATACTATGATAATAACTATTAGAAATATGTCGTAGAATTTACATATTAGAACTAGTGTAGTAATATTATAATAATATAATAATAACTAATAGAAGGTAATCCTTAACTGTTCCTCGTAAATTCCTACTAGAAAATAAACTGAACCCTCATTTTATGTCCGTGTTTTTGCAATAAATGTTTTAAAATGTTTGCAATAAATGTTTTTAAATAAAGAAAATATATATGTTTGCAATAAATGTTTGTAAAAAAAGAAAATATATTCAGTATTATAAAATAACGGGTGCAAGAAAAATAAAACATTTATTGCAAAAACACGGACATAAAATGAGGGTTCAGTTTATTTTATGGTAGGAATTTACGAGGAACAAGTTAAGGATTACCCTAATAGAAATAACTATTAGAACTATTAAATGGAGAAAAAAGGAAAATATGGACAAATACTTGAGACTTGCCAGAGAATTTTTTAAAGTGGGGGTGAATAGGGGGTGAAGGTGATACCAATTATAGTTGGTGCCCTTGGAACGGTCCCCAAAAGTTTAGAAAAGAGACTAGAGGAACTGGAAATCAGAAAAAGAATTGAGTCCATCCAGACAACAGCATTGTTAAAATCAGCTAGACTACTCAGAAGAGTCCTGGAGACCTGAAGAGACTTGTCCCTTAGACTCCAGCTAAAGACCATCAGCTTACACTGGTGTGAAAAACTCACAAGGAGTGAAACCATTCAGAACACTGCACTGTTGCAATCTGCCAGAATACTCAGAAGAGTCCTGGAGACCTGAGGAAACTTGCTGTCACTCAGACTCCAGTGAAAGACCATCAGCTAACACTGATGTGAAAACTCAAAAGGAGTAAATAATAATAATAATAATAATAATAATAATAATAATAATAATAATAATAATAAGAAGAAGAAGAAGAAGAAGAAGAAGAAGAAGAAGAAGAAGAAGAAGAAGAAGGTGATCCACTGGGAATTATGCAAAAAATTTAATTTTGACCACACAACAAAATGGTACATGCATAAACCAGAATCTGTTCTTGAGAACGAAACGCACAAAATTCTCTGGGACTTTGAGATAAAAACGAATCACCTTATCCCAGCAAGAAGGCCAGACCTAGTGTTGATAAACAAAAAAGAAAGAACTTGTCAACTGGTGGATTTTGCAGTGCCAGCAGATCACAGGGTGAAGTTAAAGGAAAATGAAAAAATAGACAAATATCTGGACCTTGCCAGAGAACTGAAAAAGTTATGGAATATGAAAGTGAAAGTGATACCGATTGTAGTTGGTGCACTTGGAACAGTCCCAAAAGAATTAGAAAAGGGCTTGGAAAGTTTGGATATCAGAGGAAGGATTGAAACCATTCAGAACACTGTACTGCTACAATCTGCCAGAATACTCAGAAGAGTCCTGGAGACCTGAGGAGACTTGCTGTCACTCAGACTCCAGTGAAAGACCATCAGCTAACACTGATGTGAAAACTCAAAAGGAGTAAATAATAATAATAATAATAATAATAATAATAATACATATTGGAAATAAATAATTTAAAGAAATAAAAGTAATTATTCGAAATAAATTCTCTAAAGTCGCTATAGACTTAAACACCTGAAGCCGTGTCCTAATAAAAAAAAAAACACACAGCCCATGACACATTTTCAAAATTAGCAAATGAAATTTAATGAAAATGGAAATTTAGAAAAATGCAAAATAATTGAGCAGTTTAGTTTTTGTTTATTTTTGTTTTTGTTTTGTTTTGTTTTTTTTTTTTTTAATAACAAAAGAACAAAAATTACGTGAAATGACTTCAGTATTTCATTTTAACAAAAACAAAACTCCTGAGATCTACAATGATTTTGTATGTGAAGTTCTTGATTAGTTCACAACACACACCAAAATAAAAAGAATATATACTTGCTTTAATGTTAACTTTAAATATTTGGTGCATATTGCATTCTTGCGTCCCGGCCTCCTGCCCTAAAAAACGCTATGCGGTGCCTGCTCAAAATCTAACCCGTGCGAGTTATGAACTTCCTTGCTGTTTGAAAGCGTTTTTCCCGAAAAGTTAATATTTTAACCCCCAAGTCTTTTCTCGACAAGTAAATGTAAATGTAAATATTTTACCCCCTCCCTCTTTGGAATATGTATTGGTTTGAAGGCTGTAAAATATCGCTTTCTTATCGCATTAACTTGTTGACTTTAGCGCGTTCAAACCTCTAAAAAAGTTATTTATCGATAAAAACGCCTTCAAACCACTAAAAAAATATTTTAAAGCGGAGCGGGTATGATATTTACATTTACTCGTCGAGAAAAGACTTTGGGGGGGGGGTAAAATATCGCTTTCATGTCGCATTAACTTTTCGGGAAAAATGCCTTCAAACAGCTTGGGTTCCTAGTTCGATACCGACCCTCGCCAACTCAGCGTATGAGCAGCACAGGGATATGTGCAGTAAAGTATGGAGCTGATGGTAGGTATAGCGCTCCACTTCAGACGTAAAAACAATATCCTTGGTCTAGAGCTAGTGAAAATGGGATAGACTCCGTCGCTGTCTGGCTGATACCGACATTAGGCCACCCCGACGACTTACCTTTAAAAAATATTAAGAATTTGAGAAAACTCTGATTGTCGTAAGATACATTTTTTGAATGCGTACAGGGTGGTCGTCAGTGATGCACTACCTTCATCGCCGATTACGGGTTCTTGAGCATCATAGCGGCTCCGATAGCAACCCGAAATTGAATCCGGTATCTTTCAGGTTGCCACCCTGCAAGCTACGTGCTGCTAGTCCTGATATTTTGCTACGAATAAGAACTACAAAAACTCAACCTTTTAAATCGACAAACTACAGTCAGTGTGTGTCAACGAAAAAGCTCGACCTAAAAGAAATATTCAATCACATATAACGTTTAATCAATTTCTATGAAATCTATACCTTTAGAAAATATTAAGAATTGGAGAAAAATTAATATGATAACTATTTTCCTACACTGTCGGTGAGGTTTAAAATATGCTAACTGTATCCCCTGCAGAGGGGCAAGACTACCCATCCCAAAATGGTTATCCTGAGTATAGCACTAAACTTCAAAATATTTTTTGACATGTGGGTGGTCATTTCAAAAGTTGACGACGGGAGAACGCTGCAACCGAAACGCAGTGATAAAAACAAGAAATATATTTTTTAATCAACTCAAATAAATTTAATTAACTCTTTGCCTACCAAATTTACCACACGGCTGTACCACATTTTCTTGGTATTTTTAACCTGTGTGATAGGATATTTCAAAGTTCACTATCTCTTCTCCTCAGAATTCACTCTATTCAAATAAAGTCCTATCATAATTGTAATCTGAGCCTTGCTCAATTATAATGAACTAACCATCAGTTTTTGTAATTTGCTATGGTATGGTGTGAGAGTCGCTGTGGGCGGTTTAAAGTAGGCAAAGAGTTAAGTTTTCATTTCATCTATTCGCGATACATGTTAATTATTTTAAAAGACATGTTTCTTTAATCCTAAAAAAAAAAAGAATATCAAGATGCAAGTTTTTTTTTTTGGTGTGTGTTGTTAATAAAAGTTTATTTTTATTGATTCTGTTTTTTGGTTTGGTTTTTTTTAAATTTTATTTCTTTATTTTTTTTTTAAATATAGGTGTTTTGACCTTTCTTTTTTTGTCTTTACAGGTACCGAATATCTATGACAACTGTTTGATAGATGACAGACCGGAGATTACCGTCTACTTCTGAGGAAGCAGAAATATCCAAGACTGAAAGAAAAATACGGAACAAAAAAAAAAGGAAAGAAAAAAAAAACTATTGACGTATGACACAAACTGAATTTATCATCGGCTACCGGCTCCATTTAAACGGATTATTTTTCTACAAAAACAGATTTTAACGGCTTCATAAACATTCGTCGACTGCGACTGTGAGAATGTTATAATATAGACTTTCCTCTTCGCCAGTGCCTGTGTTTACTTTATGCACATTTACTGGTGTCTAAGAGTCGTGTATGTATGCGTGTATGTCTGTGGGTGTATGTGCGTGCGTATGGCTGTATGTGTATGCCTAAGTGATTTTTTGTGTGCGTGTGCGTATGGGTGTCTTTGTGTGCTTGAGTGTGTGTATGCGTATTCTTGGCCGATCTGTAATGAACAAATCGAAGCCAGTTCTCTGATGATCGATACGGATTTTACCAATCAGGATTAACTATATAGAAAGAATCGGAAGCGGAAGAAATGGCGGACAGACAGACAGACAAACAGACAGACAGACAGACAGACATACTGACTGACCCGGATTTAAATTTACGGATAAACTTTGAAGAAGAAGACAAAATTATAAAAGAAAAAAAAAAGAAAGAAAAGAATCTATTAAAAAATCTCACTCTCACAACCAACCTTCATATATATATATATATATACATATATATATATATATATATATATATATATATATATATATATATATAAGAACAACATAGGATCTTCTCACTAAATGCAACCCAAAACATTATACACAAAATTCACACTAAATCTACTTACTCCAATCATACGACTTCGAAAATCCACGACTTCGGAGCTTCAGAACTTCGGAATTTCAGAACTTCGCCAAGGACATGAAAGAAAGAAGAAAAGAAGAGAAGAAGAAGAAATGGTTATGGAAGTTTCTGGAATCAAGTTTCTTAACGCGACGAATTTATATGCGTAAACGATAATATATCTTCACTTATTCGCATCAAAAAATAATGGCGGGGTATTGAGCCAGTCTTAATGCAAACCAGAGCCAAACGACTCCACACCAAGGAAGTTAAAAAAAAGATATTTTAGAAGTATTAGATTAAAACGCGCCAAAAAAAAAAATAACAAAAATAAGGAAGATTTTTTAAAATTCGAAAAAAAAAAAGAAAACAACAAAAAAAAAAAAAAAAACAGCATTACACATAAATTCCTAGTGCGCACTTATGTATATAAGCTCATTTTAACACATAGAATTTAGTTGGGTTTTTTTATTATTATTTTTATTTTTCAAACCATAAAAAAAACTATTCAAAATTGAACCAACAAAATCAAAACTCAGACAATGCCTTCAAACGTTTGGAAAAGAAATAAGTTATTTGGATACAAAGGACAAACATTTCAAACAGTATTCTTTGTACAAAAAAACTGTTAAAAACTGTTTAAAAACTGTTAAAAAAAACTAATTTACTCACGTGGTATAAATAATCTATTTTAAATTAAAATTATTGAAATTTACATACCGTACAGTATTCCATACCTTTTATATATCTGGCGCGAAGTATAATTCATATTTTCAACATTTATTTAGTATTTCAAAAAAACTTTAAACTTAACGGTATCCATCTTTTAAAAAATGGCTGTTTATCTGAGAAAAATAATCACCTTTTTTCTATTTCTTCATTGAAATATTGTTTTTGTTTTTTTTTTTTTTTTTTTTTTCAATAAAAAAGAAACTTATACCTTGGGTTAGGTGTACCAAGGGAATGGAACTCTGTTGGGTCGGTAAAATTTAACCATTTTATCTTTTATTTAAAGTAGGTTATATTTGCCGCGTGAGTCAATGTGGATTTTACCGATAAAGAAAAAAAACTAAAAGACATTAAAAATAAAAACGAAAATCATGGCTCTTCGATTTTTTTTTTAAATTCGAAGTATTGAAACAATAATTATGATGATGATGATGATTTTCAGATACTTATTTAAAGAGAAACAAAAAGAGGAACAAAATATGGAACTTTAAACTAAAATGAAAAGAAATACTATTGTTGAATAATCACGAACATTTTTTTTTTCACTCATATTTCTCAAGTATAATTTCAAGCGTTTCTGATTATTTTTTTTTTTGTATTTTGTTTTGTTTTGTTTTTTTTTAAACATTTTGTAATTTTTTCTCACTCTGGTGCTCAAGAGGAAGAAAGACGCATGCACTATGTGCATGGTAGCCTGCAATCTGTCGGCGGCTACATATAAATATGCGTTGCAATTACAGTATACTGACGACTATATGTTGAACAACAATAACAACAAAAGAAACGGCTACTGTTTAGTGTGTTGTGTGTTTTTTTGTTTTGTTTTGTTTTTTTATAATATAGACCGATCACGTGGTTATTTTTTCCATAGGACTGCGAACAAAATAGAGAAATTGAGGAAGAAAGTGACAAGAATGAGATCATTTCACACACACACACATATATATATATATATATATATATATATATATATATATATATATATATATATATATATATATATATATATTCCCAGCGGTATTACTAAATCAAATAAATTCAGAATAGACTTTCACACACATACAATAAAATTGATCTTGTCAGAAAAAGTACAATTTTATTGTAACGATGTTATTTTATTGATTTTTTTTCTCTCAATTTCCGGTCCCCTTTCATTTTTTT
>CM042146.1:82329749-82347249 GCA_023376005.1 Doryteuthis pealeii | reverse complement strand
ACGATCTTTTCCAGATTAAAAAGAAGAAAAACCATGTTTGTTGTCACACTCCTAAGACGAACTAAAAGTATTTAAAAAAAAACAATGAAGAGAGGAAATTATAATCCGGCTTCAAGTCCAAAATCCTCCATCTTTTTTTTTTTTTGTGTGTGTGGGGCGGGAAAAAACGTCTCAGCTGTTTTTTCTCAACACAAAATGAAAATGAAAATAAAAATAACATTATTCATTGAACATTTTTTTTTTAAATTCCAGTCCTTGTCTATATTTCACATGTTCCTTTCTCAGACTTATGATCACTCTATTTTGAGAGTGTTAAAAGTCTACTCTCAAAATTTGTGGGACTATAAGCCTCCATCTGATTTTTCTTGAAAATGTTGCACCTTATGGGGGAACGAGATGTAAAAACTTGTGAAATCGACATAAAAAACCTCCAATGAATTCCATTATTAAACTATATATATATATATATATATATATATATATATATATATTATATATATATATATTTAAAATTTACAAATATTGCTATGTATATAATTTTCAAATTGTCATGCATTAAGCTTTCCAACGGGCTACGTAAAAATCTTTCGAATATAGCTATATGAAAGAATATGAATATATGTGTGTGTGTGTGTGTGTGTGTAGAAAAAGAAGTCCTGAATATAATAATTCCCACCACCAACTCATCTAGTCTTTTATATAATATATATATATATATATATATATATATATATATGACATTATGGGTTTTTTAGCCTTTGTAAAGAGGCCAGTCTAGAAGGAAAACTCTGAATTCAAACCAGCATTACGCCATTTAAAAATCGACCTTGTGTCACGTCTTGCCCGTAGCAGAGGGGTTGGGTAAATACATACATTTACATATAAGTGTGTGTGTGTGTGTGTGTGTGTGTGTGTGTGTGTGTGACACCATTTGATAAGAAATCTATGAAATACAAAAATGGTTTTACTTCTTTTATGCAAGAATAACCCATAACCGCAATTGTAGACGGGTCCTTGTTTATGCAAACAAAGCGACAGAAACGTTATTTATTGGGCTAAACTTGCATCGTGACACACGGCCAGAGAGTATGGGGCCCAGTGAGAATCGAACTCACTAACAATGGTCTGCTGGTCTAGCTCGGTAATAATGCGTGAGAGGCTCTAGACGGCAGAGAAAGTGCCATCGTTATGTGAAATTACCCAGTGAGAATCGAACTCACTAACAATGGTCTGCTGGTCTAGCTCGGTAATAATCACGCCGCGTGAGAGGCTCTAGACGGCAGAGAAAGTGCTATCGTTATGAGAAATTACTCATGAGAATCGAACTCACTAACAATGGTCGCTGGTCTAGCTTGGTAATAATCACTCCGCGTGAGAGGCTCTAGACGGCAGAGAAAGTGCTATCGTTATGAGAAATTACCCAGTGAGAATCGAACTCACTAACAATGGTCGCTGGTCTAGCTCGGTAATAATCACTCCGCGTGAGAGGCTCTAGACGGCAGAGAAAGTGCTATCGTTATGAGAAATTACCCAGTGAGAATCGAACTCACTAACAATGGTCTGCTGGTCTAGCTCGGTAATAATCACTCCGCGCGAGAGGCTCTAGACGGCAGAGAAAGTGCTATCGTTATGAGAAATTACCCAGTGAGAATCGAACTCACTAACAATGGTCTGCTGGTCTAGCTCGGTAATAATCACTCCGCGCGAGAGGCTCTAAACGGCAGAGAAAGTGCTATCATTATGAGAAATTACCCAGCTGGTAAAAGTCTAATTCCCCCCCTCGACCCCATACCTCCTTTAAAAATCGATAAATCTTCTGAATATATTCAGTCCTCAAGCTATCAACCACCTCCAGTGATACACTGCCTCTTTGACAGTCCTTTTCTGTCTGAATTAATAATTAATACCTCTTCGTTATTTACAGATCTGGTTCACTCATTTCAATAATAACGTCTACGGTTAACGATCGTAGCAGATTCAATAATCGTCTGAAAATTTAACATACATAAAACATTATTCGTAAAGTTTGGTGCAAGGAAGTATATTTAATTGTGTCCCCACTCGCCAAGGTCCAATATTAACATGAGTATATCCAATAATACACTAACAATGAATATACGGAGGGAAAGACAAGATAACCTTATTTACGCCAACGGTTTAGTGAGTAGAAACCGGTTTAGTTCAGTCGGTAGAGCATCCGCCTCGGAACTATAAGGTTCCGGGTTCGATATCGACCCTCGCCAAATCCGCGTTTGAGTAGCATATATCCAAGTTGTGCGGGCTGATGGTAGCTGCAGACGCAAAAAAACAATCTCCTTGGTCTAGCGCTAGTGAAGATGAGATAGACTCCCTTGGTGTCCGGTTGATACCGACAATAGGCTACTACACCGACTTGGTGTTAGGAAGTATATTTAGTCGAGTCCCAACTCACCAATATTAACATTGGTATATCCAATAATACACTAACACTAAATATACGGAAGGAAAGACAAGTACGGTTTAGCTAGTAGGTGCCAGTTTAGCTTTGTACGGGCCGGTTTAGCTCAGCCGGTAGAACATCCGCCTCGGAACCACAAGGTTCTGGGTTCGATATCGACCCTCGGCAACTCAGCACACGAGAAGCACAACTAGAATCTGTGGGGAGCTGATGATAGGTGTGGTGCTCCACTTCAGATGCAAAAACAATCTCCCTGGTTTGGCGCTAGTGAAAAGCGGATATACTCCCACGTTTTCCGGCTGATACCGGTTATAGGCCACTCCGCTGAATTTAATTTTACTCATATAGGAACATGTAGGAGGCGCTCGGTATGCAATGGTTATTTTTGTACGAAATGGACATGGCAATCCGAGTTCAAATCATGGACGAGGCCGTTTACAATTCACAGAGAAATAATATGCATCCAACTATTCTTCCCCCAGCTATAGGTAAATAGTAGGGTAGACTGGGCTCTTTGACCTTGTTGTGCTAACCGATCTAAGAAAAGGAAAATTCTTAATTCAAACCTGTTACACTCTGCTTAAAAATGAAATTTTATCGCACCCAGCTGGTGTTGAGAGGGGGGAGTAAATACATGTAGGAGCATTTGAAACACACATAATGAACATGCAAGAAGTATTAACAAAAACACAGAACGGTCCCAGAAAAAACAGAACCCACAAATTTTGTAATAAAACTGCTAATTTTAAGGGTTAGGGTTAGGGTTGGTGTTGGTATTTAGGGTTAGGGTTGGGGTTTAGGGTTTAGGAAAATAAATAGATAATTTGGGTTCTGTTTCTGGGTCACCCTGTACAGAAAAAACAGAACCCAAACCCTAACCCAAACCCCAATACTAACCTTAACCCCAATCCCAACCCTAACCCTAAAGCCTAACCCTAAACCCCCCTAGTTAAAATTAACAGCTTTATTACAAAATGTGTGGGTTCTGTTTTTTCTGGGACACTAATTTACTAAACAAAAGTTCATAATTACCCACAGAACGATGTCCCGACAAATAAAATGTTTGCATGTTATTCTATGAACAAGTAGTATATGAAAGAGGTACAAAAACTGTAAAATATCTTGCTTGTCCCTGTTGGTGGGAAAATACATATGAGTCTTATGTTTCAAAACCGAGACGAGACAAAGTCTCTCTTCTGTTCAACGAACAGGTACCTTTTTTTAAGTGAGGAGGGGCATGTCTTATTCGAATGAAAAGCGGGGTGAAAAATAACTATTACATAATGAATGAAAAAAGGAAAACATCTAATGAGGCAAGGTTTATATATATTATATATATATATATATATATATATATATATAAATACGATGAGGAAATTAATCCGACAATATGTGAAGAAAATATTTTCAAAAAATATAATTGTTTCCTCTGATCGTAACATCCTGTGTTTGTTATATTTTTTTAAATATGTTCTTCACACACACATATATATATATATATATAATATATATATATATATATATATATATATATATATATATAAAGAAATTGTCTTTCAACAATGAACTAAAGGGAAGTATCCCCGTTTAAAAAGTTTTTTTTTCTATAAAAATGCATTGGTAAAGTGTTTTACTTTAGGAATATATTATTTAGGATTTTTACAATGGGAATGCATTGAAAACGGTTTAACTATAAGAATGCATTGGAAAAGGGTTTTACTATAGGAATGTATCGGAAAGGATTTTCACAATAGGAATACAATGAAAAAGGTTTTTTCTATAAAAAATGCACTGGTAAAATTGTTTTTATATCAAGTTATAAAGAAATTGTCTTTCAATAAAGCATTAAAGGGAAGTAACCCAGTTTTAAAAGTTATTTCTCTTCGTTTTCATTAAAAGAATTGTGTTCTTTGGTTAAATGAAAGTTGAGTTTAGAATTCCATTGATTGTTGGTTGGTTGGTTGGTTGGTTGGTTTTACGGCATATGAACCCTTTTCGGGTTATTTGATGCCGATCAAGTTTTTTTATAAACAAAGGACTAAGGTTGTTTAAAAGGTTTAAGGTTGTTTTGTTGGTTTTATTGATTTATTGATTTATTGATTTTAATGACCCGTCATGGGTTATTTTATGTCTAAAGGTTAGGGAATCGCATTCATTGTACATTTATATTTACATTTTTCCAGAGTTTTTTTTTTTGCACGTTAATACAAATATCTTTCAACATATTTGTTTAACCCATAGATTGGATTCTAACAGTTTCTAGCACTCTTTTAAGTTAACAATCTATACATATATAAAGAGTAGTTGTGTGTATGTATGTCCGGATGAAACTACAAAAATAAAACAATTAACAACAAAATATATATTGAATATCACTGATTCTTGCAATTTTGTCCAAAAATTATGAAGATTTGATTTATATTCGAAGATATTTAAAAATTCAAATATACATAGAAATAGCATTGAAATTCTACTTTAAAATGTCCATCATTTGTAAATCTCAAAAGTAAACAAGTCAATACACCAGGGATTTTGTTCCCCCTCTACCCAGGTGATGCTGGGTAGCCGCTTCTAGTCTAACATAAAGAAAAAGAAACAGTAAAAAGAAAACCATTAGTATTAATCAGTATAACAAAATCCAGGGTTTAAAATGATATATCATATTAATGTAGGTAGATAATAGTTTATATCAAAATCTGTATCTAAGTTTAGAATGACAAAAACTTCACTTGTTTTTGCGCTTGTTGCAGAGTTGGGAATGTACAAGTAAAATTCGTCTGGCATATTCATAGAGAGAGTGGGTAAAATACGGCCGTTTATCTGCAGACTAAGTGAGAGATATAAGGGAATGAACAAAAAGAAAAATAGAAAGGGCGTGCGAGCAACACGGTCTTTCAAAAATACAGCAACAATAACAAAACAGAAATTTATTATCCGAGAAGAAATTATTAAGATGTTTAAACTGGAAAGGAAAGTTGTTTATGTGCAAGCGTATGTGAGCGAGAATGTCATTACAAAAGGAAAGGTTGTTGTTGGAAATAAACTCTTGTTTGTGAGCACTTAATATGATTTTTTATTCTGGTGATACAATGAAGTTACTAACTCGGCGAGAATCCTGCTTTGTTCCTTCTGCTCTGTGACCAGTCCACACATTATACATTAGTGCAGTAGTTCTCAAACAGTGCGCTCGGAACAATGGTGCACCCCAGAGCTTTTTCAGGTGCGCTCCGTAGTATTCCTGAAAAATCTATCCAGATATGATTTCTCAAACATAAGACCACACATCGAAGATATCGTAAGGTCTCATAAAGCTCATGTTTCTCATTAACACAGGAATTAATAAACTTCATAGAGTATGTTAAGTTTGCTTTTGTTAAATGTGTTATTTTTTATATATTTAACAGTTGACTTAATAACATATTAGTCCTATTTTGTATACAGTGCGCTATCAAGTATCTGTAGTACTGTAAGTGCGCCCAGACTGTATAAAGTTTGAGAATCACTGCATTAGTGGATTGCGGAATCCGCGTTGTTATGCGGCTGTTCCAGTCGTGGATGCTGTGTCTGTCGTTGTTTGCTGTCTTTTTGGTGTCTGCTGTGGAAGATTTCGTTGATTGTTGTTATAGTAATCCACTGGGTTGAGCCCGACCAAAATTATAGGCGTTTAGGTCGTTTATTGCTATTGGTTGAAATGTGTGGTTTTTGGAATCACGTGGTTTATTTACAACTACGTCCGCTTGGGTTTGAAGTTTTTTTCTATTTGTTTTATTCATTTGTTAGTGGGGTTAGTGTCTGTTGCCATGGCGTAGTGGATAACGTGCTGGAAAATGACATCGTAATAAGTGAGTTCGAACTCCAGTGACGTATATTACGTTCACTTTCGGATTTTTGCCTTTGGGGAAGATGTGAATCTCCGCATCCCCCACATATGAGTTAAATAGTACCACTACTTTCTGTAAGGGTGGCTTTCGTATTAAATAAGCCAAAAAGGTTGTTATGCCATTAAACACAGAAACCAAACCTTATTTGTTTGTTTCGAAGCATAGTACACCAACTAAGGTACATTTAGTTTGTTCAGTTTTATTCGATTTTCTTTCCTTTTTTTTTGTATGTTTGTTATTTTCAATCTGTTAAAGGTCTTTCTTCTTTAATGAAGGTATAAAGTTTTAACCACGAATGGTGACAGACAGGTCAAGAGTTAAGAATAAAACGAATAACTTGAAATAGGAATAAAAGACTTGTATTACAGACATATAACAATAAGGTTGCAAACTTTTAGTTTGTCTGCACAATTGTTTACAATTTGTCCACTTAGCTGAAATCCTGAGGTAGGGTGTGTTATCGGAATCCCCTGCTACGGCTTTATCTGGTCGTAATGCTGGATATGAGAGACGTTCAATTTTGTGGTCCGTCTTCGATGCTGGTCGAGCAGAAAAGGGAAGAATTTACCACTTTGGCTTGGCCGCCAAAGTATTCTAGCCTGTGATTGGTTGGTTCCATAGTGAGGCTCGTAGACAAGGACGATAACCCCTACCTCAGATTTATTAATAAAGGTTTTTATTCATGAATATCTGTGAGTGTGTGAAAAAAAAAAAGAAAAAAGTGTGTATTTCAAAATTCGGTATACATTTATTCAAACGAAGCGATTTGTTAAATATGATTCGACGAAACAATTTTGGTACTCTTGAACTTTCTCGACCTTAGGAGCGGTGTTCAGTAAATTCGTATACCTTAAAAAAAAAATAAACCATTAAGCAATAGATATGGTTTAACAATGCTTTATAGTGAGGCAGATATATCATTAAGGATTTTTTTTTATTTTGCCAACGGAAGCTGGAAATTTTCAGAATACTCCACCGTACACTGGTTACGGTTGGGTGAGAGTTTAAGTTAATTTATTCAAGCAGATATGCTAGATCATATGTTTATGAATTCTTGTGACGAAAGAACAAAGAAAGTACCTTTCAATCAAATTCTTAATGATATAATTGATTCACAATAAACTCATCTACCGCTCATTGTCTTATTTTTTTAAGGTATAAAAATTTATTGAACACCTTCCTACGATCCAGAAAGTTCAAAAGTGCCACAATTTTATTTTTAATCTCAGGGAATACGGTAATCCTTAACTTGTTCCTCGTAAATTCCTACCATAAAATAAACTGAACCTTCATTCTATGTCCGTGTTTTTGCAATAAATGTTTTATTTTTCTTGCACCCGTTATTTTACAATACTGAATATATTTTATTTATTTATTTTAATATTCACTTCAATGTGTATATTCTAGAAGTTTTTATTTTGTGAAAATAGTTAGTTTTAAAATGGGGGTCGTTTTACAATTTAGGCATAAATTGGATCCTCCTTTTATGACCGTAATTTTGTTTTTCGTCGACGATGATTAAAATCTGACGTTTTTATTTTAGAGTACCAAAGCCAAAAAAAAAAAAGAAAAGAAATAACAACAACAAAAGGTAATCTTCAACTTTTTATTTGTAAATTTCTACCATAAAATTAGGCTTGGGCATTATCTGAGCCAAGCCTAATTTTATGGTAGGAATTTACGAGTAAAAAGTTGAAGTGTAAAACGAACCAAAATAAAAACTTTTAGAATATACACATTGAAGTGAATATCAAAATAAATAAAGAAAATATATTTAGTATTGTAGAATAACGGGTGCAAGAAAAATAAAACATTTATTGCAAAAAACACGAACATAAAATGAGGGTTCAGTTTATTTTATGGTAGGAATTTTCGAGTAAAAAGTTAAGGATTACCGAATACTAGCTGTCTTGTTTTAAATCAATGTTCTTTATTACAATAAATACGAAAGTTGTTGAATTTCTTAATCAATAAATATTCCGTGATTATTTTTGTTAATTAAATGTGAAAAAAAAGGTGGGTGGACTGGTGACTTACTGGGGAGTGGCTGGTTTGGTCGAGGAAGTCTCTGACGGCATGTGAGTACTAAGAACGCGAGGCCGGGAAGAGACAATAATTTAAATAATTTATAATCTCCAGGCAGAAGTTGGAGGGGTGAGATAGTTAAACAACACCTATAAATAGGCTGCCCTCCCCTTTCAGCTTCATTCTAATTTCTTCTTCAGAAACGACCTGCTTCTGTAAAGTTACATAGTAGTTATTTGACCTAAGGCAGAGTGGGTCGCTAAAGAAGTATATTTTTAGCAACCCCAACACATCGGCCAGCTTTACCTTGGTCATCAGAGTCAATACCTTTTTTTTTCGACAAATGAATGCAAAACAATGATTCAAATAATCTTTATCTTTTCCACGCGTATCTACGGTGATCTATCTGCCGGTGTTTATTTAAAAAAACATCATTCCATATTCGATATGCGTGTAAATATCTATTGAAATGTTATTTCCTGTAAACTATTACAAAATTACAAAACATTAGCTTCTGATGAGTGTATTGTTTTCACGGAAGCCTTTTTTTATTTCATATAAGAATGACATACTCTATCATATTCAAAGGTATTTGTTTGGCCGGTTTAGCTCAGTCGGTAGAGCGTTCGGTACCGGTCCTCGCCAACTCTGCGTATAAGTAGCACAGGGATATGTGCAGTAATGTGAGAAGCTGATGGTAGGTGTGGCGCTCCACCTCAGACGCCGAAACAATCTCCTTGGTCTAGCGCTAGTGAAAAGGAAATAGACTACCCCGCTGTCTGGCTGTATCGACTTTAGGTCACCCCGATGACTATATATAATATATATATATATATATATACCACAAGGTTCCTAGTTCGATACCGGTCCTCGCCAACTCAGCGTATAGGTAGCACAGGGATCTGTGCGGTAAAGTAAGGAGCTGATGGTAGGTGTGGCGCTCCACCTCAGATGCTAAAACAATCTCCTTGGTCTAGCGCTATTGAAAAGGGGATAGACTCCCTCGCTGACTGGCTGATACCGACTTCAGGCCGCCCCGTCGACTATATAATATAATATATATATATATATATATATATATATATATTGTATAGCGGTTTATCTCAGTCGGTAGAGCGTCGGACTAGGAACTACAAGGTTCCGGGTTCGATACCGGCCCTCGCCAACTCAGCGAATGAGAAGCACAAGGATCTGTGCGGTAAAGTGAGGAGCAGATGGTAGGTGTGGCGTTCCACCTCAGACGCCAAAAACAACTCCTTAGTCTAGCACTAGTGAAAAGGGATAGACTCCTTCGCTGTCTGTCTGATGCCGACTTTAGGCCACCACGACGACTTTATATATATATTGTAGTTAGGGTATTTTGCAAGGAAAGGTAGTCGCTCAAATACCCCTGTAAACTATTCATCTTATGGGCGGGTAAATATTGGACTGGGTGTAATTTTTCAGCATTTGTTGCTGTTCCAGAGTGATTTTTAGTCATTCTTGTTATTTTTGTTAATGTTGTTGATCATATACAAAAATATCATCTGTTTTCGTATTAAATACATCCTTAACTTGTTGATACTTGTCGCTAGACCAACCATCAGACAATGTTTTGAAAGTATGATATACACCCTAATTGTTCTCGTATTAACTTTTTCCTGGGTGTGGTAAATGCATTTCACTTAGCGCTAATACCCTTGGGAAAGGTATGAATCCTACTCTTCCTCCAGCTATGGATAAATAGTAGGGCAGACTGGGCTCTTTAACCTTGGTTAGGCAACCGGTCTAGGAGAAGGAAAACTCTAAATTCAAACCTGTTGAACTCCGCTTTAGAAATTGACCTTGTGTCGCATCCTGCTCGTGCGGAGGGGTTGGTAAATATATATATGGACCACGATTTTCTGAAACTAAACTTTTTTCCTTCATTGCTTTATCTCTATTTATATTAAGTATTTATTAATTAATTTTCCAAAAGTAAATTTTGTCTCAACTCTAATAGCACCTTTTATGTTTGACATATTATTATGTTTAGCATGTCTAGCCCCCCGCCCGGTTTCGACCGGGGGTCCGGTGAGCTTCGGCCGCTGGACCGGTTCTGTTATAATAATAGCGTCGATCCCAGGGGGCCATCCCCCCAGGCAACACCTGCCCCCTCGATTTAAAGGGGCAGGGCTGGGTTTATTGCCCAGTGCCTGAGGCGCCCCCCTTGAGGGGGAATGCCGACGGGATCGACGCAATTTTTCACCTGCCACCCCATGAGCTTCGGCTTGTAGGTGGTCCCACATAAATAGGGCCTTCGTGTCTGACCCGTACAAGTGGGGTACGTGGAAAATATCATGTCTAGCATAGGGGAGTAAACCCCGAAAAAAAATCCGGAACCGGTGTCTCTAAGGTGGAGTAACGCTGAATTTCAGTGCTATACAGCAACTCCTACGACACTGTCGTTGCCAAATTGCATAAGTTCTTATCCTTTCCTTTGGACTACAGCGGTAGTATGGAGAGGGAGATCTACTGATTGGGCAACAGCACATCCTTCATAACAAGCCGCCCAGGCTACGTATAAAAAAATACACCATCATCTGTCGCAGGCGGAAGGATGCCAATAACATGTCTAGCAGAGCAGGTGCAAATATGCAAACAGTAATGCGATAACTCGAATAAGAGTTATCGCATTACTGTTTGTATATTTGTCAGGATAAAGGTGACTAGCATTTGTATTTATTGTTCTCTATGTAACTTTTTTTTTCAGTAAAAGAATGAACATTTAAAATTTTGTTTTAAATAGATAAATAAATAATTTCTGAGCATTTATTAGACAGATGAAAAAGGTAAGATAGAATTCAGAAAATTCAGAAAACTCTCTAAGAGTACATATGCTAGAATAATCTCCTTGGTCTAGCGCTAGTGAAAAGGGGATAGACTCCCTCGCTGTCTAGCTGATACCGACATTAGGCTGCCCCGACGACTTTACTTTACTTTTACATCCATAATCTTGTTAATATCTGTTGCTATACCAACCATAAGATATTGTTTTGAAAATATGATCTAAGAATTATGACTCCCTTATTCTAAAGAAAGAAAGAATATTGTGTTCCCTCAATCTTCCAAACTTAACTGAGAAATATTGTGGCATGAAGCTTAGCCGAACCCGGCACACATATAGGGACAGAAAATAAGGAAGATTGTGTAGCTTGAAATAAAGAAGGTTTGATAGTGTTTGCTCGCTTTGAAAATCAAAATTCCCCTTATTATTATATTTTAATGATGATGTTCATACCAAATATATCAGAGGTGTCGATTTCGACATTTCGCCTGTTACCATATTGAATACATCTCTATATTTTTTACTTATATCCATAGAATGAACATCATACTCACCTTCACAGGAAGGCAGTGACTAGCGTCCAGTCACCAGACAAAAAAAAGACAGAGAGTAACCGAATACACTGTAGCGACTGACAGGACATGGTCAAGGTTCAGTATATATGGATAAAAAATATACACACTAAAACCACCAGCCAATCAAAATCCTGGAAATAGACTTGACCATGCCACATAGTAGAATAGCCCAAGCTGCAATTTAAACCACTTACCAAGTCTGGATTCTGAGAAGCTGATCCAACTTGCAACACAGTTGAATACGGATAAGTCTACACAAATCTCTATACTATCGATAGACCGACCCGCATTAAAACTTTGTTTTAAAAGTACATCAAAAATATAGCTACGTCAATATAATAAATAGAGAGGAAATGTTATGTACTGGGGTTTTCACCGTACCAAATCTATATAACGTTATATACCTTTCTTACTTCTTACTCTAGTCGTCTTCTCCTCTGGTCGGCTTTGCTTCTGATCGTCTATCATCTTGGTCTGGTATATCTTCTAAAGGTCTGGTCTTTCTTGTATGGGGATTTCGGGTCTGGTTTCTGTTAGGGATCACTCCTTATCAGAAGCCCTGTGTTATTGTTAGTTTTTAGGTAATAAACACAAGACTTCGATTTACGTTGATGTTACTTTATTTCAAATCCCCGACCCAGACAATCTGCGTAGATGAGGCTTACATG
Source organism: Doryteuthis pealeii (assembly GCA_023376005.1). Classification (NCBI taxonomy): domain Eukaryota; kingdom Metazoa; phylum Mollusca; class Cephalopoda; order Myopsida; family Loliginidae; genus Doryteuthis; species Doryteuthis pealeii. Next base: position 82,334,857 of record CM042146.1, on the reverse strand, counting down.
TTGCTAGCTCGGCTTCTAAGTTCTAACTGACTCTTACTTACTTAGTATCCTTAAACCGGAAGAGGGCCTATCGGGGTTCCGGTTCTCACGATTCATCCCCAGAACGCAAGGTCAGAGTGAGGTCAAACGCTGTCACTCACTCTCAAGGCCATCAGCTATACTAATCGCCATTATGATTTCTACAATACCTTATAAAAGCATTAGGGATCCAATAATTATGTAACAGAAAGATTGTGTACCATATATTTCCAAAAACAAGCTTAATCATTTACAATGATAGAATGTCACGCTGTAGTGACGACGCAACAACATACATCTAAGTATTAGCTGAAACAAGCACAAGGGATGAAGTAAGATTGTGTTGCGCCGATCTATTAGGTTGAGATATCTACTTACCGTAGACGTTTATTAGATTTACCTTAGTCTGACATAATTAGGCAGTGTTTGCGGAGAGTATATGAGATCGGTGTCATAACAATCGTCCCAGTCCCTGTTTGTTTTGAAAATCGACCTTCAAAACTTTGGACTTTAACAGGGATCGAACAGCGATCGCTAGCGACGGTGGAAAGTACACAACTACCTCAGCTGCCCGACAGACCAAAATCTGCAAAGGAATAAGATTATACGATTTCATACTTGACTAAAAATGATAAGAATGATTATATATATATATATATATATATATATATATATAAATGAAGGAAAAAACTTTAAATTTGATTCATTGCAATAATTAATTTCAACTATGTGAATGGAGCATCATTAGACATGAGCAAACACGTGATTATCACTACGGTTAAATTACACATGGAATGATCCTCATTACCATAAATGTATATATATATATATATATATATATATATATATATATATATATTGTTGAACTTTTTGAAGCTCATTGTTGTATTCTTTGAACTTCTGAAATTCTGAACTTTATTTATTTATTTTTTTCTTTTTTATCAAGCAATGGCAATACTCGAACACGAGTTTGTTGCCATCATATATATATATATATATATATATATATATATATATATATATATTGTTGCCATCATATATTGTTGCCATCATATATATATATATATATATATAAGACTACCCGTGGATGCGTTGGCTAACTGTTGCAAAGTGTACCATAATGACACTGATACTTCTATTTTGGAAAGGAGTAAAAGATTCTAATTAGCATTTCATTGTTAACAGAGGTCCATGATGATACTAATACTTCTATTTAGGAAGGAGTGACAGATTCTAATAAGAATTTCATAGTTATCTCCGTGATATTCATAATATGAATGATGGATGATTAAAAAATGATGATTGGTGAAGAATTATAAATCTGTTACAAACTGAACTGGAAATTGAATTATTCTTAAATTCTATTTTTTTTTCTTTCATCAAAATTGCGTTGTAATTTGTCGTTTTTGTTTGATTATTGTGATATATATACAAACGTGAGAATTTTAGCACACACTTACACACACACACATACACACACACACATTTATATATATATATATATATATATATATATATATATATATATATATATATATATATATATATATATATATATATATATATATATATATTTGAGTGTGTGTGTTTTGTGTGTGTGAGCATTTACAGATATGCAAGTATGCATACACACATCAAACCATCATATATATATATATATATATATATATATATATATATATCCGTCTGTGAGAAAATGGTATGCACGCAAATGCGTATGTATGTATGTATGTATGTATCTAAGATATATATAGTGAAATCAACTTATACGCGTATGTATACATATATATACATCTTTACTTGTATAACATATTACCACATATATATTTCATTTACACATATATATGTCATAATAAATGTACATGCGTACACATACGCGCACACTCACACACACACACAGATATATTATATATATATATATATATATATATATATATATATATAATTTGTGAATTTTTTTGTTATGTTTTTATTTTTTTTTTTATTGGCCAGTTGCTCACGACTTTCAAGTTTCCGCCACAACGAAAGCTGTTATTATTAAACCAAAGGGGAATAACTGTGAGGTTAGGAGTTGCTGTTGTGAATTGCCTCAATGAGAGTGCACTGTGCGTTCAAAGTTTCAGCTTTTCACCTTTATTTCATTATACACTGTATATTTTGTTACAATTCAAAAAAAAAAAAGGAAAATAAAAAAAACGATGACGACGATATTAAACTGAAAATCATACAAAAAGGAAAATTTCCCAAGAAATAACTGAACGGAATGAAATGATGCGAAATGAAAACGAAGAAATGAATGAAAAAAAAAATAATTAATTAATAAATTTTAAAAAAATTGAATAAATCTTGAGTTATGTTTTTATTCATATTTTTGCTTGTTTGTTGTTCTCTTTTCTTTTTCTTTTTTCTTTTTTTTTTTTTTTTTTTTTTTTTTTTTTGTAGGAAGACAATAAATTATTGTCTCCCTTAAAATTTGAAAATCGCAAGGTTCTAGGTTCGATAACAGTCTTCACCAACTCTGCATATAAGTAGCACAGATTGGGTAATCTGATCTGTGCATTAAAACATCTGGGAGCTGATGGTAGGTGTGGCACCCCACCTTATCAGAACACTCTTCCGGGTCTAGCACTAGCGAAAAGGGAATAGACTCCCTCGCTGTCCAGCTGATACCGACAATAGGCTACTCTTCAGACTTTTCTTCTTATGCTTTTATGAGTGTTGTTAGTGTTCCGGTGTAACATGCTGTCTTCGTTGTTATTTTTGTTAATGTTGTTGATAACACAAAAATGTGCAGGTGTCGATTTCGACATTAATTATACATTAATTTATCGAATTTTCATTATGAAATGGAATAAGAGATGAAAGATGTTTCAGCATTTCTTGAATCTTCAAGGAATCCAACATTTTAATCCAACTTCTTGAATCCAATCTCATTGGAGTTGTCTCAGAAACATCTTCTGCACATGAAGAGACTGTATTTTCTGATTTCGCCATGAGTATTGGCTCAGACATTGGCATTGCCGAGAACTAGGTTCAAATCTTCTGGGATGAGAAAACCACAAGTTAGTGTGTCCCATTTTTTTTATCGCAAAGTAGAATGCCGATTCAAGTCACAGCGAATTAAAAATAAGTAGAGCAATATATAGTTAATGAAACAAATACATCCCTAATCATTTACTATATTTGTAGTCCATCTGTCTGTCTGTCTGTCCGGAGATGCACTTGAAAACAATGCATTGTGCCAAGTTCAAACAACACTTTTCTGTGGTAGAATTTTACGGGTAATCAAGTAGTGGTGTTTACATTTACGCCTGAATTCATGTGGGGTTACAGGGACCAAATTACCGGCTATGTTATGAGAAAATAGTGTTGTATACCCCTTTACATATATCGGGTATATAATGGGGAGAGAGAGAGAGAGAGAGAGAGAGAGAGAGAGAGAGAGACAATGAGAGATGAGATGATTAGGACTCTTGTTAAACTCTGCTTCTAACTAGTCGGCCGCAATGTTCTTCACTTATTTCTCGGGCTGATCCTATGGGTTGCTTCTTCGTGTTGGGCTGGTCATCGCTTGTTTTAATAACTTAACAAGACTTGTTGTTTTTCTTAAGTCTTTATTTAAACAACCCAGCCCACATGGATTCCTCCTCATGGTGAGAGAAGCGACTATCAGAGTGGGAGACTTTCGATTCCACTCGCTCTGAATCTCTGGTCGCAACTAAACTAAAACTTCTCGCGCCTGTAATCGCATGCACCCAGAGGGGTCAAGTTGGGGTCATCATAAACCAATCAAAACCCTAACGGTTATGGAAATTCCCCACTTTTTTAACTTAACGAACTCTTATTCTAAAATATTCTAACTACTGTGCGTACATAACTCATTGACTATCCATGAATTATATAACAATAGGGAAAAATAGATTGTTGCCGTTCCAGTGTAATTTATAGCCTTTCCTGTTATTTTGTAAATGTTGCTGGTCACATACAAAAAAATAGGAAGATGCTGATTAAAAAAGAGGATTAAATAGGAAGAGGGGGGGGGCTCTCAAAGTATTTTTGACTAACGAGAAGAGAGCCCCTTTGGTTTGAATTCAGAGTTTTTCTTCTCCGAGACCGGTTGCCATACCAAGGTTAAACAGCCAGTCTATCCATAGATGGAAGGAAAATAGTTGGATTCGTACCATTCCCAAGGGTATTAGCGCTATGTGAAATACAAACAGCCTCGTCCATGATTTGAACTCGGGTCGACGAGCCCATGTCCTACGACTCTAACCATTACACCACACAACTTCCTACCATCTATGGCAAATATAGATGCGTTAATCCATACATAAATTGGTTTAAAGGATATCCCACTGTGGTGTAATGGTTATCAGGTTAGTCTGGCATATCATAAGTTACTGAATAGGGTATTAGCGCTATGTGTAATGCAATAAGCCGCGTTAAGGATTTGAACTTGTCTCGCCGTGTCCATTTCCTACGACAATAACCATTACACAAAGCGCCTCCAACAAACGATTTTGATACCACATCTGTTCATGTATTAGATATATCCCTAATCTTATTGTCACAAAGTGTTTCAGCTTAAACTTCCAATTTTTTTTAAATCAAACCTTTTCTTTTAAAAAAAATATCCATGAAAAATACTACGAAAATAAAACAATTAACAGCAAAGAAAGGCCGGTTTAGCTCAGTCGGTAGAGCGTTTGACTAGGAATCACATGGTTCCTGGTTCGATACTGGCCCTCGCCAACTCAGCGTATGAGTAGCACAGTGACATGTGTGGTAAAGTGAGGAGCTGATGGTAGGTGTGGCGCTCCACTTCAGACGCTAAAATGATGTCCTTTGTCTAGCGCTAGTGAAAAGGGGATAGACTCCCTCGTTGTCTGGCTGATACCGATATTAGGCCGCCCCGACGACTTTACTTTACTTAAATATATATACACATTCACTATAACCAGATCTTGATTTTTGAGGAAAAATAATGAAGATTTGATTTACGTTCGGGAAGATAATTTTTTTAAATAAAATTCAAATAGTAACAGCAGAGGGTTTTTTTGGGGGGTGGGGTGCCTTTAATATTTAACTCC
>CM042146.1:82294749-82324749 GCA_023376005.1 Doryteuthis pealeii | reverse complement strand
ACAAATCCCCAACAGTATATATCGCCTAGGTTATCCAATAATTTCTCCGATATTAACATCTTCAGGAGAAAGAAGGTGAATACGAAGAAGCACTTAAAATTGTGGATTTAAAATCAACCTCACATACAAAATCGATAAAAACTAACACAACTATAATGAGAGAAAGAAAAGAAAAACTGGTCGAGAAATATGTAATACTTATTTAAGGGTCCTTTTAGCTCAGTCGGTAGAGCAATCCGACTAGGAATCGCCAACTCAGCGCATGAGTAGTACAGTTTGGGTAATCTGATCTACGAGGTAAAGTGGGAAGCTGACGTTAGTTGTGGTGCTGCACCTAAGCAAACATAATCTCCCTGGTCTAGCGCTAATGAAACGGGTATAGACTCACTCGCTGTTCGGCTGATACTGACAATAGGCCATTCTGCTTACTTTACTAGTAACAGGCTAAGATATTGTGGTACTTTTAAAAAAATTAGATTTCAAGGCCTCTCCCCCAACTTTGTTTATTTTAATTACTTGTTTATGTGTAATGCTTATGGAGGTGCGTGGTGTAATGGTTAGAGTCGTAGGAAATGGACCCGTCGACCCGATTTCAAATCCTAGACGAGGCTGTCTACATTTCACATAACGCTAATACCCTTGGGAAATGTATGCATCCGCCTGCTATGGGTAAATAGCAGGGTAGACTGTGCTCTTTGACCTTGGTTAGGCAACTAGTCTAGGAGAAGGAAAACACCGCCTAAAAAAATTACCTTGTGTCACATCCTACTCGTGCGGAGAGGTTGGTAAATATGTACGTGTAATGCTTATTTACACGTAATACTGTATCTCTACAATGATCTGTATCAGTGAGTATTAACCTGACACTCCCTCCCAGCACTCGGCTGGTCACGTCAAGCCCTAGCACCTATATGATTGCCCAACCCTATTGCCCTTATGGCAAGCCCTAACCCCATTTTATCATATGGGTGCTAGAAGGCGGTGACTGAGGGCCTACATGTCCTGGAATGGCGTTAAACTCTATCTGATGGTGAGGTTCCAGTTTTGGAGGTTTGGGGAATGTGGAGCACCCCTTCATCACCATTGCTCCCTGGCCCACTCTGACCCGGAGTGGTAGTACCTGTTAGGGTCCCATCTATGGGTTAAATAGAAAAACATGAGTTAATAAACAAAATTTATTATCATTAAGAATTGATTTATTTCAAAACTTTATCGGCATTAAATGACCCACTGAGGTTGATATGCCGTAAAACAAAACAAAACCAAACCAAACCCTCCCAGCACGGTCAATTGTTAAGAAGAATACAACTGGTTTAAATTCAGAGTTTTCCTGTAGTTGCCTTACTGGAGTTAACCCAGTCTGTCCTACTATTTATATATAACTGTGGAGAGAACAGACAGATTCATGCTTTTCCCAAGAGCATTAGCGCAAAGTAAAACGCAAACAGCCTCGTCCAGGATTTGAACACTGGGCACCAATTTCATTTCCTATGATGATGACCATTACGCTTTGTGCGCTTCCTGCATACGTGACGCTGTATTTCTACAACAAGAATTTATCGTGAGTAATTACCTGAAGTCAGTTTTTGTAAAAGAAAGAACAAATATTGTCTGAATTTTTTAGATGAGACTTGATAATTTGTATTATTTAGATTTCCGGGCTGTTATCGATATCTTTATTGTTATATACACAAGGTTTCGGCCGATGTGACCTCCGACTTTCTTCAGTATTCTATGTAGGTTGCAGGTCCAACCCTGACTACGGGTGAAAATAACATAACAGAATAGAATACTTAACATAGCTTAACACTTGTATCCGGTCATAATTAACGGAATGGGAACAATCAACTGAAATGGATTAAATAAAGGGTTCGGTTCGAAGTTTCGTAAAGGTCCCGATTATGACATAAAGGCCCCCCGAGTTGGACAAAAATCCCCGAAACATCATTACCAGAAATACCTTACGATAATACAGACTTTGTTAGACTTCCATCACATTGTGATAATACTTGTTGCCTTGTGTCAAGTATAAGCAGTGTTCAGTATTGTGGTGATTCACGCCACGAGTGTTGATAGACAGGAGTTAAAATAGAAAACACGTGAACACAACGTAGAATTCAAACGACTTGTATTATTGTGACGGAGAACGAGTACCACCGTAATCATTTGAAAAAAGAGTGTGAGTGTCTTGCCTGCCGGAATCGAACCCGCGCCCTCCAGAATGCAAAAAAATGAGATTAAGGCGCTGGATGGACGCGAGGTGCAATTCAGGTGCCCGGATGTTGGGGCCTACTCGCGTCCATCCGAATGCACGAGAATTGTGCACTGGCGTGAAGTTCGACTGATGTGCCCGTATGACAAGGGGAAACGGCAGTATAAGTAGAAGTGGGATGACGACAGTAATGTGTGTTGCGACTTCAGCTGCTGGTCGACGACGAAGTCTGTGTTGACCAAAAGAAAGTTTAGCCTGCGAGAAGACGGTGGACTCGCTTCTTTTTGGTCTTCACTCAACAAAAACTTGTTGACTCAAATATCTAAACCCCCCCCTCTATTTTTTCCTTCTAGACATACATAAAGAAATAACAATTAATTACTTGCAAACTAAGGTTTTGTCTGCAGGAATGATTATATAAATAACACAGTCCACTTAACTGAGTTCCTGGGGTATTTTTATAGTATTGAATTATACAGGGCGTCCACAAAGTCTGGGTACATGGAGATTTCACTATTGTATTTATTTATGTTATTTTTCCGAGAAGGCAGATATGGTAATTTAGCAGTTAATAAAATCATGACATAAACAATTAAATATAAGAAATAATCATTAGATTAAAAAAAAATACTATGCGTTAATGTACCCAGACTTTGTGGAGGCCCTGTATAATGCAAACATTTTTTTTTTAACTTGAAATTTCGATTGCATTATAAACATTCCAGTGACTGTAAAAAAAATCTAGTGCGTTGTCATCAAATTTTAAGCAGTGGCAAAAATAAAATAGAAGCGGCCATGTAAAATATTGATTTGAAAACAATCTTTATTCTATGACAAGAGTTATTTTAGTAAACTTTAGATCATTGCATTAGTAATTGGTTGGTTGGTTGGTTGGATTTTACGGTGTTGAGGTTTGGTAAGTAGCAGAGGAGTGCATAGTGAAAATAATGCGTGAAATAATAATAGAATTTACAATAGGTAAAAGTATAAAGTGAGGAGCTGGTCACACAGGGTAGAATAAGGATATGTCAGCAGAGGTTAACACACGAGGTAAATTCAACAATGATTTATTACGAACTGATTTAATTTCTTACAAGGGTTAAAAAAGACGGGAACAAAACTTGGGCGGAAGTGGGTGGAGTTTTGAGCTCCTACTGATGTCACATCAAATATATTTATTTATAAAAATATAAGCTTATAAAGAACTTAACATACGGCATGTCAACCCTTGTTTGGTCATTTTATACCGAAGACGTTTTGTTTCATTTATTTTTATGGGTATTCAAAAAATTTAAACTCAATTTTTTTTAAACATTTTTTCTATTTAACCCATAGATGGTACTACCGCTCTGGGTCAGGGTGGACCTTTTCAGATGAAGATGAAAATACAACGTTGTCGAGTAATTATCTACTGTATTCAAAACTTCCGGTCAATATACATGAGCTCAGCAATTAAGCGTTAATTTAGCTTGATATGTTGAATATATATTGTGGGGCTGCTGGTTAGTGCAACGATTATTAGCAGTAAATTGAGGTCGAATTTCAGTTAAAGATGCTGACTAAAGCTAAAATATATTTAGAAAAACTATAGAAATATGCTTTGTTCTATCAACAAATACCTTAACAGAAATGCCTTGTCACTCGCATGACACAGTAGTTGACAAAGAAGAGAATGGGTGAGTAATCACTTGGATAAAATCACTCTCCCATGAATAACGCCCTGGTAGTTTGTAAAAACTTGTAACAGTGCTAAATTTTGAAGAGTCCTTTCGTCTTTCTTTCGTTTGTGTGTGTGTGTGTGTGTGTGTGTGTGTGTGTGTGTGTGTGTGTTCCCTTGTTTAATGGCATATCAACCTTAATGGGTTATTTAATACCAAAGCTATCCTTGTAGAAGAACGGTAGCGATACTATTTTTAACCCTTATCCTGGGGTGAGGTGGGTTCATACCTTTCTCAGGGGTCCGAAAGTGAACGTAATAGTGGAGATCGAACTCGCTTACTATGATATCACCGTCCAGCACTTACCTGTCCCAGACGGGGGTCCAGTATGCTTCGGCCACTGGATCAGGTTAAGTTAAAATTAATAGCGTCGATCCCAGGGGGCCATCCCCCCAGGCAATACCTCCCCCCTTGGGAGCAGGGCTGGGTTTATTGCCCAGCGCCTGAGGCGCCCCCCCCTCCTTGAGGGGAATGCCGAAGGGATCGACGCAATTTTTGTTCTTTCCCACCCATGAGCTTCGACTTGTAGCTGGGCCCACGTTAAAACGAGGCCTTGTGTCCAACCCATAAAAGTGGGGTATGAGGCAAATACCCTCTCCCATGCGCGCGTGTGTGTATGTGTGTGTGTGAGAGAGAGAGGGAGAGACAGAGAGACAGAGACAGACAGAGACAGAGACAGAGATAGAGACAGAGAAAAGTGGAAGAGCTTTTCAAGGGAAATCACTCTGCTTAAATCCAGTTGTAAATATTTGTTGTGCCCCTTACATTCTGCTTCCAAGACAACAAAACAAAACAATAATTTGAAATGCTGGTAGGTTTGTTTGCTTATTTTTGTTTGTTTGTTTATTATTATTATTATTATTATTATTATTATTATTATTATTATTCCAACTCTTTTTTTGAAATATCTCAATTTCAACGGAGTAAACTAAATAAGTTTGAAATTATTATTCGACAATTCTATCTGTGTTTTAAAAACAAACTCATCATTGGTAGAAATTCGTTTCAGTAAAAATCCTCCTTTTTCCGATTACTCATGATGTATTTATAATTTACGAGTGGCATTAAGGTTCGTGGGTAGATAATTGAATCAGCGCTCCGAGTTCAAACTCCGAGTAGGAAGTTAGCATTCTCTTTGCTCAAATTCCCCAGGAAAAAGGCGTTTTGTGTGGGTAGTGCATGTAATAGGGTCTGGCAAAAGTCACGTCATGTACGTATTTTATTAAATAAATTTAACCCCCCGATTGAAAAAAAAAACAATCAGGGAATTATTGAAAAAAAAATCAGGGAATTATTGGATTTTAATGAAATTTTCAGTGTTGATTTACAAATGAATGAATTTTATAATGCATCAGTTATTTTAATTCAAAACTTTCTGATTTTTTCCAAGTCACTTAACTTTGATCGCAAAATATCGGTGGGGTTATATACTTTCGAAACTAATTACAGTATAAATAAAAAGACAAAGGTGTAAATAGAAGGGGAAACATTAAGGGAGCGACTCTGGTAGAAAACAAGTACCGAAAATTGGAAAATTAAATGTAAAAAAATAAATCTGAAAAAAAACTTTTGGGGGATATTTTTTCACTCTGTGGTTTAAGTATATAATTGCCTATTATATCAATAGGGAAAAAATATACATCGATATTTGTTCTGTTTAAAAGGGTGGTGACCTAACTAATACATTGAAAATTCTCAAAAAACTATTACATAACAATACTAAATTAAGGTTGTTATTAAATAAATACTTATTTTTAGAATCTAAAAATATGAATTTTGAAACTTAAAATTTGGTGTTTCATATTTTAAATGAATTTTATCTATTAATTAGGTATATAAATTGTTTCCTCAAAAGCATCTATGGTTGTTAAACTGTAATATCTTATTATAATGGAGATTGTGGGTTTGTCTGTCTGTAACCGAAACTATATCACTACTCAAGTCACAATTCCCTTTTTTCTTTACGTCACATTCTCCATGATTTTATTTTTATTTAAACCTCAATTATTAATAAAATTGTTTTACATCATTAAGACTGTTTATCATATCTACATACTAATAACATGCAATTGTATTTATATATACAACAAAATAGCGGATTACATTGTGAAAGGGAAGGCTAATTTGCATATTGATCTTAAAAAAATGATTTTAATAAATATATGCTTAGTATTGTTGATTTCTAATTGTTTGGTTTTATCTTAATGAATATGAGCAAAAATCTCAGGAATAAATCTTTAAAGAAATCCATTAACAAGAAGAAATAACTAATTTTATTCTTTACTTCCTATTTTAACTAAATAGTTAAATTATGAAAATTTACCAATGAAAGAAGGAAGTAATGGAAAACAATGGAAGAGTTAGTGTCAAAGTTGTTCTATTTTTCAATCATACCCCCTCTGTTCCAAATCTTTTTATCTGAATTTGTATTCAGTTTCATTAGCCTTTCTAATTTAATATGATATTTTATTATATTAAAACTTAAATACTTGCACCCGGAGGGTGCATATATTTGCTAGTTTACTTAAAAGAATTTCGATTTATTTCCATTGAATCAGTTTGATTGAAACTAAATGTTTTCCCTTCTCAAGATAAGGTTTCGCAAGGTAAACGACTTTTATGCGCTGTTTGTTTGGAACGAAAATGATTATTATATTATATTTGAATAAATATCAACAATTTAGTAATTTTTCTGTTCATAATGTATTTAAAGTTATTTTGTTACTAATTTCTAAGAAACTTTAAATTTATTTTTTGAATTGTTATGAAAACGTTATAAAAGCGTTCCTTTATTTCCTGATAGTTTGGTTCTGTAAGTAGTTGGAGTGGTAATAAAATATATCAGGCCTGTTCTCTTTGAATACCAGACTGCTATTCTCTGGGCAGTGGTTAGCTGGACACAAAACCTGCTAAATTTTGGCGACAAGAATAGGGAAACGTTATTCAAGGAAATTATGACACACTCGGGTCCTTTTCCTATCAAAAGCAATTTTATTTTTATGTGTGATAAAACACCCAGAGATTGAGACCGTTGCAACTCTATAGCTATATAAAAAATGCGTGAATAGCAGATCCAGCTCTTTAGGCTGGCAAAGAAAGACCATCCCTTTTGAGTGTTCAAAACTAGGTCATGTTAGGGATTTCAACTTGATACTAGTACAATAAAACCGGCTGTATGTTATTTGGGGGATTGTGGACACACAAAAGAAATATCCATTGCACTATTGAGATGTTATGAAGTAGAATCACACAGCATATATCTCTTCTTTCTACACTACTGAATGCTATATATATATATATATATATATTGGAAATGAGCAGTGTGTCGTGATACGTATCGTATTGTGGCAACCCCCACTAAAAGGAACAGCCAGAAGCCAGCGACACTATTGTCCTTACACAGTCTGAAGAAGGGAGCATAAAAATCCGGAAAATTTACTACTACTAAATAAACGAAACTCTACTAAAAAACAACCGAGTATCTGATATTCATTTCTTTAATGCTTCATACAAATGCCCAAACCTGATATATGTACCTCCCACAAACGGATACATATACCAAAATAATCACACACACACACACATACACACACACACACGCGTGTGTGACATAACAAAGGTTACTAAATGAGAAATAACCAAATGGAGGTTGAAAATTAAATGTAATCTTTATAACATTAAAAAAATGCAATACTCGCCAGTGGTATAAGACTACTCAGTCAGCATAATACTCCCGTACCTATGAAGATTGGGACATACCCATTAATGTTCATAGGTATGGTACATATATATATATATATATATATATATATATATATATATATATATAATATATAGGGGGGTATATATATATATATATATATATATATATAGAGAGAGAGAGAGAGAGAAGAGAGAGAAGAGAGAGAGAGAGCATTAGTGTATCCGTATATCCGTAGTGTACTAACACTAAATAAATGGAATGAAAGACAAGGTAAACTTATTTGTTCATACCAAGAACATTCAACATTTTATAGACATAATATACCTATGAAAGAATACGCAAACGAGTCCCAACAGCTAGAACTATACACATATTATTCTACGAACAAGCAGTATGTGGAAAGGGTACAAAATAGAAAAAGGCTTACTTGATAAGGATAGATAAGACAGACATTTGACATTACCATCCCTTGTCAGAGTCAGTGACAATGTCTCTACTGGTCAAAGATCAGAGGCAAAAAGTGAGCGAGATTTTTTGGGGGGAACTGTTACGGGTCCCTTACTGACAATGCAAATTATCTAATGGAGATAATTATTTATTATATCCTTTAATATAAACATCATTGATTTTTTGTGTGTTGGTTTTTGTTGTGGGTTTTTGTTGTTTTTTATTTTTGTTTTGTTTGTTTGTTGTTTTGTTTTTGTTTTTTTATTTTAGGTTTTTGAATAATGTGGAATTTTAGTTGAAAATTTAACGGCCATATTATGGAACCAAAGCCGATTCAGAAGACACTTTTTGACACTTCAGGAATCTTGTGGACCTAATTTACGTCTCGCTTCTCAGTAAGTAAGCAAGTTAGTAAGTAAGTAAGTATATATATATATATATATATATATATATATATATACTAGCAAAAGTACTCGGTCCATGACCGGACTATTAAAAAATAGGAATACCAGAGGGGGAATGAGAAAGAGAAAACGGGAAAAAGAGAAAGAATATGATTTATTAAATTTTTTTAAAAAGAGAAGAAAATGATAAGTCAAATTTAAAAAGTCGCCGATAATTCGTATAGTACAATGTTGGCTTATTTTAGGAAATATTTTTCTTTTTGTTTACATTTGAAATATCATTTTTTTTTAATGTATTCCTAAACTTGAGTGTTTTGAAACATTTTTTTTTTTTTTCAAAAACTTTTTGTATATATGACAAAAACTTAAATTCAATTTTTAATTGCTTGTTGTCTTAAAGTAATCAAAATAAATTCGTTTTGTTTTTTAAAAAGTAACAATTTAAAGGAGCTAGGTATTAAACTTCCTTATTTATTTAGGTCTATCGGCTGGGACTGTATAATACGCCGACTGCACCTCTGTTGAAGAGTAAGACCTCCTTCCAGTTGGGCCACATGTAAGCCTTGGGTGGCGACACGTAATGCTTATGGACGGAATCCAGGTGGCTGAGCAATCCATGACATGCTACAATCCACTTTGATCCTTACTTGGGCTAGACAATCGGTCGGAAAGTTCCCCATACCGATCAATCGGCTGTTCCCGTCAAGTTTAGTGTTTAATAAACACTAAACAAACATAAAGCTTAACTTAACATTTCGTATATAAAAAAAAAACACTGTTTATATACGAAATGTTAAGTTAAGCTTCTTCATATAATTTATTCAACTTCCTCGTATCTTTATTTTTTAAATTTTGTTATTGTTATTATTGTTATAACGCAATTAGATGTTAAGCTGAGTGTTACTAATATAAAAAAAAGGTAAATAAACTTTCGACAACTATATGTATGCATTTATTTACTGTTTGTCTACTTATTTACGAAATGTAAGTTAAGTTTCTTCAAATAAGTTATATAACTTAACTACCTCGTATTTTTAACTCCTGTCTAGATTTTTGTAAAAGGCTTTTTTTTCTAAAACTCTTTTGTACATACGAAAAAAATTAAATACTGATTAAAAACAAAGTTGAGTTATTATTAATCGTTAAATTAAATGTTTCCATTTATTATTGTTATTTACTTCGCTGTAAAATAATAATTTAATTGATAAAACCACATACAAATTACATATTTAGAACGATTATTTTATTTTCTTTCTTACCAAATAAATATTTGTAAGATTATACCGGTGATACGCGAGAGATTCCGAGCTGAAACGATTAGGGCACAAATTTGTCAACTTCAAATTACCAGCAGCGGCGCTATTTTAAATCATTGCTGAATATAAGCAGCAGTCAGTGAAATTTTTCTTATATTAGCAGCAGCAGCTAAGCCACGATTAACGCAAATCGTTTGATTTTTATTTAATTAATTAATTATATCCCTTAATCAGTAAAAATCAATAACCAAATTTGGCGTGTTTCTTCATAGACAAGATATGCAACTGGTGTGTGTGTTACCTTTGTCAAGGCTGGAGGGTAAAATAGGTTATGACTTTGCCGATTACACTTTTATAAAACTGCTCGCTACACCACTTAACGCCACCTAGCAGACACGGAAGGTAATTACCTCTCGTGCCCCATCGTTTTCTTTTTTTTTTTTAGAAGTCCGTCACAGACGACGATGACGTCACTTCAAGTCGTTGATCAGTTGTGGACCCTCCGCTGGATAGTTAGTCCAATTCTGGACTTGCAGATGCAGTCATACACATTGCAAGGGAAATTTCCATCTGCATTTGGTGGTTTATGACGACGATGACGTCGCCGCTTTTCAGCCCTGTTAATCTCGATATTGAACCGGTCAGTTCCTGTGCGGCACGTGTCCCGCCAACCCTGTCTGTTGGAGGCTAGATCTTCCAGGCTTGAAGGTGTAATGGCGCATTTCTTCAGCGTCGTCTTCATCTGGTCTATGAACCTCTTTGATGGGGGGTGGGGGCTGTCCTTCGCGTGCCTTCTGCGAGTTCACCATAAAGTATTTTACGGGGGGTATCTGTCCGCAGACATGTGGATGGAGTGACTCAACCATCGCAGTTGGCGTTGCGATAGAATGGTCTCAATTGGGCCAATGCGTGCTCTGCTTCGAGTGGGGGTTTTGTGGGACCACTTTACGCTTAGTATGCGTTGGAGGCAGTTGGTGTGGAATGCCTCCATATAATATTCGTGTTTCTTCCAGTTATTTCTCTCTTAACTCTGATACTCGAGTTACGACAAGACCATTTTTTTCTTTCTTTCTTTTTTTTTTTTTTTTCAGACAACAACGAAATTATTTTCAGAAAAAACTCACGGAAAATTCTTTTCAAAGAGAACGAATCATTCAACTCATTCATGAGGAAATATTTCTTGAAGTAAGAATTTGATATTTCGCCTACTTACTGTTAAAATCAGGGCTTTTCAAATTGATCCATACAGACCCCTGGGTGTGAATAGCATTTTGGTACCGAGAATAAAATCAAAGGGGTCTACAGGCGGTGAATTTACAAATCTGCATTTATAAATACCTTTATAAAAAGAACAAAAATCGCTGGATAATGTAGACTAGTTGTCATATATAGTACACTAGGGACATCCAATTTGAAAATTGGACTCTTAATTGATTTTTCATAAAACTTGTAAAAAAGTCCCAAGTCGTAACTTATTTTTTTAAATGTTACCACTGTTTACAGCTTAATTATTAAATAAAAAGCAACATATCGGAGGTATCGGTGGTGATGGGGACATACTTTTAATTTGAATTCTAGTTATAATATTTTATTCGTTTCGTTTAAAATGTCAATCTTTCTCTTTTAGATATTGAAATTGCTAAATTTTCTAACCAATTTCTAGGCTAAATGTTGTGAAACGATGATTTTTTTTTGTCCATTTTAGTTGACGATCTTTAATGCAATTTCCTAAAAAAAATGGTGTATGTACGAGATCTAGGTTTTGGTATCAGTACTCATTATACCAACACACAACTTTCGCTGTTTGAGAGAATTTGATTTTTTTTTTCCAAAAAAATTGAAAAATCAACTTACCCTGATAGATAGTGATTTTATGAAATATTACATCATACAGTTAACAATTACCGGGGAAATTTGGTAAGGAAAGAGTTAAACACCCCCCACCCCTTTTCCCGAAAAGTGAGAGAGACTGGAATTTTCTTTCATCTTATGCTTTATTTTTTTTTTTTTTTTTTATCTCGGTTTAATCTTTTCACTAACAATTACAGGTGATAATTGCAGGTGACTGCTGAACTGTGCGAAGAGATTTCTTCTCACGTGATAGAGGCATCCACAATGGCCGCCAGGGTAAGCCGAGACTTTCTGATAACGGTAAGATTGTTTTTTTTTAAAATCTGATTTGAAGAATTTCCTGAGATCTGTAAAAACCAATTTACTGCAGTTGTTTATTATAGACAAAGAAAAAAAAAGTTCAATTTAAGATTAAGACTGTCTCCTGAGGAATTAAGAAAAACTATCTATTTCTACTATTATTCTGATATTTTTTTAAATGATATATATATATATTACTATGGTATGTACAGAAGTAACCTACTCGAGTTTCACCATAAGGATCTTCAGGGTTAAATCTACTGAATTAATCAAGATATTGATTAATTACAGCTAACTGCAGGAGTTTATGTTGTGGTTTATGTTGAGACCAATTTCACGGTAAGTCATCCCATTTTCATATATATATATATATATATATATATATATATTATATATATAGTGCAATGTTTCGACCGGTTCATTTTCCAGTCTTCTTTATTGGAAAATTAAAACTTATTATATTATATTATATTATTTCAAAATAATTAGTGCTGGTGTTCCTAAATCTTCCGTCCGTTATGATCTTGCAACAACCTCTGATTAAAAATCAGACCGTCCAAATCGTCCAAGATGAAATGCAAGAACGTAAATACTGATTATCTAGTGTCGCTTATTCTTATTTCCTATCTTTTATGAGTGTCGTCACATTAGCTAAATTCCGTTTTAATTAGAAAAAAGAAAGAAAGAAAGAAAGAAAGAAAGAACATGCTACACAGAAAAAATACAATAAGAAAGAATGAAAGAGTGTAGGAGAAAGATAGTGGAGTGAGAACACGAAAACAATAATGCTAATCTGTTTCAATCGATGATGAAAAAAGGAAAGAAAGAAAAAAGGAGTGAGAGAGAGGGGGGGAGAAAGAGAGTTAAATCAAGATCTACGCCAAGCAATATTAATTAACGTCTCCTTTTTTGAAAATCTCGCTTTGTCTCCATTTTGTACTTCCTACAACAGTCGTGTCAAGAAAAGAAAAAAAAAACAAAAACCTTTCCATCCATGCGAGAGAAAAATAAAAGGGTCATAGAAATATTTTCCGACCAATCAGAAACCTAGCTACGTGACTCTCGTCAAGCCAATCTGGGCCTCCCGTGCGCTATCTAATTAAGGCTGGTTTGACACAGTAGGCAGAAAGGATCCCAACAGCAGAGTGAGAGAATGCACCCAACGAGCAGCCTTAACCATCCGTTACGGTCGGTGCGACAAGCCATCAACAGTCCTGTCTCACACGTGGATTTTCCCACGTGGTCCTTCTCAATTTATATATATATATATATATATATATATATATATATATATATATATATATACCAACGCCTCCATACGAGCAGGATGTAATACAAGGTCAATTGTTAAGCGGAGTTTAACAGGTTTGAATCAGAGTTTTCCTTCTTCTAGACTGGTTACCTAGCCCTGGTTAAAGAGCCCAGTCTGACCTGCTATTTACTCATAGCTAGAGGGAGAGTCGTTGGATTCATACCTTTCCCAAAATGTGAAATTCAAACAGCTTCGTCCAGGATTTGAACTTGGATCAATATAAAGAAAAAGGACACTAACGGCAGTACTCCGGGTTTGTAACGGAGTTAACCACGAGTGTGGCAGACAGGTTGAGAGTTAAAGAAATAAAACGAACTACTAGAATATGAATAAAAGACTGTAATACAGAATAACAATAGGTTGAAACTTTAGTTCGTTTGCACAAATAATATTTGTCACTAACTGGTGTATCCTGAGAATATGGGGTATTAACGGAGCCCTTGCTACGGCCTTCTGATAGTTCGGATATGATGGACTTCTGTTTTGCGTCCGATCCGATTCTGTTTGGTGAAGAAAAGGGTGGAGAGACCCTTTTTTTTAGGTCTGTCTCCTGTGCTAGCTGGATCAGAAGAGGTAGCATGAGTTTGCTTATTCGGCTTTGCCGTCAAAGTATGCTGGCTCATGATTGGTTGGTTTGAAACAGAGGCTCGCAGACAAAGGACGATAACCCCCATACCCCAGAATTCTCAATATCAACGAGTCAATTTCCTACGACTTTAACCATTACACCACGTGCCTCTATCCAATTATCTATATATGCGTTTTATTCGCACACGGAGATTTTCCATGGGGTTCCTTTCCAACTACAACTTTGATAGGCGATGTATCTTACAACAAACATACGAACGAGATCCCGAACAACTATAAACGAAAATAAAATCTTTCTTTTTTTTTATCTCAAACACGCCTCAGTCTCCATTGTTCTATTATTTCTCACTCTTTTCCGATTCGTGCAAATTGTGTTACCC
Source organism: Doryteuthis pealeii (assembly GCA_023376005.1). Lineage (NCBI taxonomy): Eukaryota > Metazoa > Mollusca > Cephalopoda > Myopsida > Loliginidae > Doryteuthis > Doryteuthis pealeii. The sequence continues at coordinate 82,310,578 of CM042146.1, read as the reverse complement.
TAAGACGACTACATTCGTACAAGGCCTATCCTCACTGGCCGGTTCTACAGCTTCCGCTAAAGCCTGTTACACTGCAACAATAGTAATGAAAAAAAAGTTTTGTTTAAAGGTTACCTTTTGTTCTACCTTTAAGCCTCCGACCAATCTGCTGGTCACGTTAAGCACTAGCACCTATATGATTGCCCCAACCCTATTGCTCTTATAGCAAGCCCCAACACTTTTTATCATATGGGTGCTGGAAGGCAGTGGCTGAGGGTCTACATGTCCTGGGAATGATGTTAAACTATCTGATGGTGAGGTTCCAGTTTTGGAGGTTTGGGGAATGTGGAGCACCCCTTCATCACCATTGCTCCCTGGTCCACTCTGACCCGGAGTGGTAGTACCTGTTAGGGTCCCATCTATGGGTTAAATAGAAAAATGTATTTATAAAAAAACATTGTATTATCCATTAAGAATTGATTTATTTCAAAACTTTATCGGCATTAAATAATCCACTGAGGTTGATATGCCGTAAAACAAACCAAACTTCATTTAAGGTTTCTCTTCTCCCCCACACACATCTCCTTGTCTAGACCCATCCTAGTCTATCAAGGTCATGGGTCTCAAGACTCATAGGTCGAAACCTGCCAAGTAACAGGCTATTTGCAACCCACGTCATCAGATTGGTGGTTTCTTGAAGACTTCATCGTACGATCCCAGATGCGTGTTCCCAACTCTTGAAAATACATTCTCATAATCTTTCTTAGCCTGAGGCTATCGAAGAATATACAACTTATTCTGCCTTCTCGTATCTGCGAAGATCCGGCAGTAATTTTAACCAACGGTCAGTTGAATAACATAAAACAATTAAATAAAATAACAAAAAGGCAAAACTGAAGACAATATATGTAACATAAACGTTATGTATTGTACATAAATACAAAGAATTAAATGAGCTAACAAAACGGAGGAAAAGTTCAAAGACCTTCTTAACCGACCTCAGTAGAAAAAAGATAGAGTGTTTGAGGGTGATCGAAGAGCGGTGAAGGGATGCGTGTTTGTCGCCTTGGGTTTTTTGGTAAGAACTGCCGAATTGCCCAGATAGGCAGGAAAGGGCCTGATGGGGTGGAAGGTTGGTACGTGTTAAAAGTCACATACGCATCGGAGGTCATGTGAGGTCGGACACTGGGTGGAATGAAGGAAGGAATGGTTTCAGAGAGGAGTCAATGCATGTATGTATGTATGTATGTATGAGAGTGAAAGAATCGTGCATGAAAACCTAAAGCGTCAACTTCGAAGGGTTACACCTGTCATATTGGAGAGAACATGGAGGGTTGGAAGTGTCTGACATGTGGTCGAGTTTTGCTTTCGGGCTGGCTGTGTCAATTATAGGAAATCTCACCTGGGTCAATCCATGCAGATTCCAGGAGTAAATAATGTGTCTTGTGCTATATGTGGCAAGGTCTTGTAAGTCGGCTTCTGGTCTTAAGAGACATATGGTGGTGCATAAGCCATCAAATTTTATCATCTGATTCATCTGAATCATCTCATTCAACAACGGGGAAGAAGTCTTTTCAATGTCATATTTGCAATCAAACTTTGTAGATCTGCAGCAGGTTTGATGAGTCATTTGAGAGCTCATGCAAGGAAGGGTTTTGGTGGTGGAGTTGTGGGATTGTGAGGGACGGCAATGATCTGTAAAGATTATGCTATTGCCATGTATACCTTCAGGTGTAGGTACTGTATGAGTCATGCGAGGTGCAGATTGTGGATCGGATCACAAGCTTGTGCGCGGAAAACTCCATGTCATGCGCAAGTCTCACGCCCCGGGAGTAAATAGTCCCTAAATGCATCGATATATCTAAACTTCAGGTTGTATGAATATAGCCTGCCTATTGGGGACTGGGCTTCTCAGTCACGTACGGTCACAATATAGAGAACTGGGGAAGGAGGCTCATGTGTGGCAGGGTGCGTAAACAAAGTTGGACCCGTGGGCCTTCTGCCAAGATCACAACCGAATTACTTGTAGAAGAGGCAATCACCATGAATAAAGGCAGAACACAACTCTTCTTTACTTTTTACTTTTCTTCCTTCAATCTGTATTTTTAATATACCTCATTTCTACAATATACTTACTGTTTCGAGTTTTATTGTTCTATTCTATTGTTTATTTTCTGTTTCGCCCTTTGGTTAAGCTATTTGTCCAATTGCTTTGCACAAGTGAGAAGGCAGAATACGTCAATTATTTATTTATTTCTCCCAGTGGGCCATCCAAGCGAACAGCAAAGGAATAAAAATCCCGAAAAATAAAGAGAGATTGGCCTCGGAATTTGGCATCAAGCACAAATCAGAACGAGACAAAATAAGGTAAGTATAATTGTAGAAATGAGGTATTATTAAAAATACAGAATTGAAGGAAGAAAAAGTAAAAAATAAAGAAGAAGTTGTGTTCTGCCCTTATTCTGGTGATTGCCTCTTCTACAAGTAATTCGGTTGTGATCTTGAAGAAGGCCCACGGGTCAACTTTGTATACGCACCCTGCCACACATGAGCTCCTTCCCACTTCTCTAGTAATGTGAACCGATACGTGACTGAGAAGCCCAGTCCCCAATAGCAGGCTATATCATACAAGCCTGAAGTTTAGATATATCGATGCATTTAGGGACTATTTACTCCGGGGCGCTGAACTTTGCGCATGACATGGAGTTTTTCCGCGGCGCAGCTTGTGATCCGATCCACAATCGCACCTCGCATGAACTCATAACCAGTACCTACACCCTGAAGGTATACAATGGCAATAGCAATAATCTTTACAGATCATTGCCGTCCCCTCACAATCCCAACAACTCCAACCACCAACCCTTCCTTGCATGAGCTCTCAAATGACTCAATCAAACCCTGCTGCAGATTACACAAGTTTTGATGCCAAATATGACTTGAAAAGACCCGTTCTTCCCCGGTTGAATGAAATGATTCAGATGAATCAGATGATAAATTTGATGCTTATGCACACCAATGTCTCTTAAGAACCAGAAGCCGACTTACAGACCTTGCCAACATAATAGCAACAAGACACAATTATTACTCCTGAATCTGCATGGATTGACCTAGGTGAGATTTCCTATAATGACAACAGCCAGGCCCTCGAAAAGCAAAACTCGACCACATGCAGACACTTCCAACCCTCCATGTTCTTCTCCAATATGACAGGTGTAAGCCTTTCGAAGTTGACGCTTTAGGTTTTCATGCCGATCTTTCACTCTTTCATAACATACATACATACATACATGCATTGACTCCTCTCTGAAACCATTCCTTCCTTCATTCCACCCAGTGTCCGACCTCAACATGACCTCCGATGCGTATGTGACTTTTAACAACGTACCAACTTCCACCCCATCAGGCCCTTTCCTGCCTATCTGGGCAATTCGCAGTTCTTACCCAAACCCCAAGGCGACAACACGCATCCCTTCACCGCTCTTCGATCACCCTCAAACACTCTATCTTTTTCTACCTGAGGTCGGTTAAGAAGGTCTTTGAACTTTCTCCGTTTTGTTAGCTCATTTAATTCTTTGTATTTATGTACAATACATACGTTTATGTTACATATATTGTCTTCATTTGCCTTTTTGTTATTTTATTTAATTGTTTATGTTATTCAACTGACCGTTGGTTAAAATTACTGCGGATCTTCGCAGATACGAGAAGGCAGAATAAGTTGTATATTCTTTCGATAGCCTCAGGCTAAGAAAGATTATGAGAATGTATTTTTCAAGATTGGAACACGCATCTGGATCGTACGATGAAGTCTTCAAAGAAACCACCAATCTGAATGACGTGGGTTGCAAATAGCCTGTTACTTGGCCAGGTTCGACCTATGAGTCCTTTGAGACCCATGACCTTGAATAGACTAGATGGGTCTAGACAAGGAGATGTGTGTGGGGGAGAAGAGAAACCTTAAATGAAATTTGGTTTGTTTTACGGCATATCAACCTCAGTGGATTATTTAATGCCGATAAGTTTTGAAATAATCAATTCTTAATGGATAATACAATGTTTTTTTATAAAAATACATTTTTCTATTAACCCATAGATGGGACCCTAACAGGTACTACCACTCGGGTCAGAGTGGACCAGGGAGCAATGGTGATGAAGGGGTGCTCCACATTCCCCAAAACCTCCAAAACTGGAACCTCACCATCAGAAAGTTTAACAATCATTCCCAGGACATGTAGACCTCAGCCACTGCCTTCCAGCACCATATGAATAAAAAGTGTTGGGGCTTGCTATAAGAGCAATAGGGTTGGGGCAATCATATAGGTGCTAGTGCTTAACGTGACCAAGCAGATTGGTCGGAGGCTTAAAGGTAGAACAAAGGTAACCTTTAAAACAAAACTTTTTTTTCATTTACTATTGTTGCAGTGTAACAGGCTTTAGCGGAGCTGTAGAACCGGCCAGTGAGGATAGGCCTTGTACGAATGTAGCGTCTTAGGGTAACACAATTTGCCGAATCGGAAAAGGAGTTGAGAAATAATAGAACAATGGAGAATTTGAGGTTTCTGAGGCCCGTGTTTGAGATAAAAAAAAAGAAAGATTATTTTCGTTTATAGTTGTTCGGGATTCGTCGTATGTTTGGGTTTGTAAGATAACATCGCCTATCAAAGTTTGTAGTTGGAAAGGAACCCCATGGAAAATCTCCGTGTGCGAAATAAAACGCATATATAGATAATTGGATAGAGGCACGTGGTGTAATGGTTAAAGTCGTAGGAAATTGACTCGTGATAATTGAGAATTCTGGGGTATGGGGGTTATCGTCCTTTGTCTGCGAGCCTCTGTTCAAACCAACCAATCAATGAGCCAGCATACTTTGACGGCAAAGCCGAATAAGCAAAACTCATGCTACCCTTTCGATCCAGCTAGCACAGGAGACAGACCTAAAAAAAGGGTCTCTCCACCCTTTCTTCACCAACAGAATCGGAGTCGGACGCAAACAAGAAGTCCATCATATCCGAAACTATCAGAAGCCGTAGCAAGGGCTCCGTTTAATACCCCATATCTCAGGATACACCATTAAGTGACCAAATATTATTTGTGCAAACGAACTAAAGTTTGCAACCTATTGTTATTCTGTATTACAGTCTTTTATTCATATTTCTAGTAGTTCGTTTTATTTCTTTAACTCTCAACCTGTCTGCCACACTCGTGGTTAACTCCGTTACAAACCCCGGAAGTACTGCCGTTAGTGTCCCTTTTTCTTTATATTGATCAAGTTCAAAATCTGGACGAAGCTGTTTGAATTTCACATTTTGGGAAAAGGTATGAATCCAACGACTCTTCCCTCTAGCTATGAGTAAATAGCAGGTCAGACTGGGCTCTTAACCGGCTAGGTAACCAGTCTAGAAGAAGGAAAACTCTGAATTCAAACCTGTTAAACTCCGCTTAACAACTTGACCTTGTATTACATCCTGCTCGTATGGAGCGTTGGTATATATATATATATATATATATATATATATATATATATTTAATAATTAATTGAGAAGGACCCACGTGGGAAAATCCACGTGTGAGACAGGACTGTTGATGGCTGTCGCACCGACGTAACGGATGGTTAAGGCTGCTCGTTGGGTGCATTCTCTCACTCTGCTGTTGGGATCCTTTCTGCCTACTGTGTCAAACCAGCCTTAATTAGATAGCGCACGGGAGGCCCAGATTGGCTTGACGAGAGTCACGTAGCTAGGTTTTCTGATTGGTCGGAAAATATTTCTATGACCCTTTTTATTTTTCTCTCGCATGGATGGAAAGGTTTTTGTGTTTTTTTTCTTTTCTTGACGACTGTTGTAGGAAGTACAAAATGGAGACAAAGCGAGATTTTTCAAAAAAGGAGACGTTAATTAATATTGCTTGGCGTAGATCTTGATTTAACTCTCTTTCTCCCCCCTCTCTCTCCCACTCCATTTTTCTTTCTTTCCTTTTTTCATCATCGATTGAAACAGATTAGCATTATTGTTTTCGTGTTCTCACTCCACTATCTTTCTCCTACACTCTTTTCATTCTTTCTTATTGTATTTTTTTCTGTGTAGCATGTTCTTTCTTTCTTTCTTTCTTTCTTTCTTTCTTTTTTCTAATTAAAAAACGAATTTAGCTAATGTGACGACACTCTAAAAGATAGGAAATAAGAATAAGCGACACTAGATAATCAGTATTTTTACGTTCTTGCATTTCATCTTGGACGATTTGGACGGTCTGATTTTTTAATCAGAGGTTGTTGCAAGACATAACGGACGGAAGATTTAGGAACACCAGCACTAATTATTTTGAAAAATAAATATATATATACATATAATAAGTTTTAATTTTCCAATAAAGAAGACTGGAAAATGAACCGGTCGAAAACATTGCACTATATATATATATATATATATATATATATATATATATATATATGAAAATGGGAATGACTTACCGGTGAAATTGGTCTCAACATAAACACAACATAAACTCCTGCAGTTAGCTGTAATTAAATCAATATCTTGATTAATTTCAGTAGATTTAACCTGAAGATCCTTATGGTGAAACTCGAGTAGGTTACTCTGTACATACCAATAGTAATATATATATATATCATTTAAAAAAATATCAGAATAATAGTAGAAATAGATAGTTTTTTCTTAATTCCTCAGGAGACAGTCTTAATCTTAAATTAACTTTTTTTTCTTTGTCTATAATAAACAACTGCAGTAAAATTGGTTTTTACAGATCTCAGGAAATTCTTCAAATCAGATTTAAAAAAAAAAACAAATCTTACCGTTATCAGAAAGTCTCGGCTTACCCTGGCGGCCATTGTGGATGCCTCTATCACGTGGAAGAAATCTCTCGCACAGTTCAGCAGTCAACCTGCAATTATCACCTGTAATTGTTAGTGAAAAGATTAAACCGAGATAAAAAAAAAAAAAAAAAAAATAAAAGCATAAGATGAAAGAAATTCCAGTCTCTCTCACTTTTCGGGAAAAGGGGTGGGGGGTGTTTAACTCTTTCCTTACCAAATTCCCGGTAATTGTTAACTGTATGATGTAATATTTCATAAAATCACTATCTATCAGGGTAAGTTGATTTTTCAATTTTTTTTGGAAAAAAAAAAAAATCAAATTCTCTCAAACAGCGAAAGTTGTGTGTTGGTATAATGAGTACTGATACCAAACCTAGATCTCGTACATACACCATTTTTTTGAGGAAATTGCATTAAAGATCGTCAACTAAAATGGACAAAAAAAAATCATCGTTTTCACAACATTTAGCCTAGAAATTGGTTAGAAAATTTAGCAATTTCAATATCTAAAAGAGAAAAGATTGACATTTTAAACGAAACGAATAAAATATTATAACTAGAATTCAAATTAAAAGTATGTCCCCCATCACCACCGATACCTCCGATATGTTGCTTTTTATTTAATAATTAAGCTGTAACAGTGGTAACATTTAAAAAAATAAGTTACGACTTGGGACTTTTTACAAGTTTTATGAAAAATCAATTAAGAGTCCAATTTTCAAATTGGATGTCCCTAGTGTACTATATATGACAACTAGTCTACATTATCCAGCGATTTTTGTTCTTTTTATAAAGGTATTTATAAATGCAGATTTGTAAATTCACCGCCTGTAGACCCCTTTGATTTTATTCTCGGTACCAAAATGCTATTCACACCCAGGGGTCTGTATGGATCAATTTGAAAAGCCCTGATTTTAACAGTAAGTAGGCGAAATATCAAATTCTTACTTCAAGAAATATTTCCTCATGAATGAGTTGAATGATTCGTTCTCTTTGAAAAGAATTTTTCCGTGAGTTTTTTTCTGAAAATAATTTCGTTGTTGTCTGAAAAAAAAAAAAAAAAAAAAGAAAGAAAAAAAAAAAATGGTCTTGTCGTAACTCGAGTATCAGAGTTAAAGAGAAGAAATAACTGGAAGAAACACGAATATTATATGGAGGCATTCCACACCAACTGCTCCAACGCATACTAAGCGTAAGTGGTCCCACAAAACCCCCACTCGAAGCAGAGCACGCATTGGCCCAATTGAGACCATTCTATCGCAACGCAACTGCCGATGGTTGAGTCACTCCATCCACATGTCTGCGGACAGATACCCCCGTAAAATACTTTATGGTGAACTCGCAGAAGGCACGCGAAGGACAGCCCCCACCCCCATCAAAGAGGTTCATAGACCAGATGAAAGACGACGCTGAAGAAATCGCCATTACACCTTCAAGCCTGGAAGATCTAGCCTCCAACAGACAGGGTTGGCGGGACACGTGCCGCACAGGAACTGACCCGGTTCAATATCGAGATTAACAGGGCTGAAAAGCGGCGACGTCATCGTCGTCATAAACCACAAATGCAGATGGAAATTTCCCTTGCAATGTGTATGACTGCATCTGCAAGTCCAGAATTGGACTAACTAATCCAGCGGAGGGTCCACAACTGATCAACGACTTTGAAGTGACGTCATCGTCGTCTGTGACGGACTTCTAAAAAAAAAAAAGAAACGATGGGGCACGAGGAGGTAATTACCTTCCGTGTCTGCTAGGTGGCGTTAAGTGGTGTAGCGAGCAGTTTTATAAAAAGTGTAATCGGCAAAGTCATAACCTATTTTACCCTCCAGCCTTGACAAAGGTAACACACACACCAGTTGCATATCTTGTCTATGAAGAAACACGCAAAATTTGGTTATTTATTTACTGATTAAGGGATATAATTAATTAATTAAATAAAAATCAAACGATTTGCGTTAAAATCGTGGCTTTTTAGCTTTTTTTGCTTGCTAAAATAATAAAAGAAAAAAAAAATTTCACTGACTTCTGCTTAATTCAGCAATTGATTTAAAATAGCGCCGCTGCTGGTATTAATTAAGTTGACAAATTTGTGCCCTAATCGTTTCAGCTCGGAATCTCTCGCGTATCACCGGTATAATCTTACAAATATTTATTTGGTAAGAAAGAAATAAAATAATCGTTCTAAATATGTAATTTGTATGTGGTTTTATCAATTAAATTATTATTTTACAGCGAAGTAAATAACAATAATAAATGGAAAACATTTAATTTAAGATTAATAATAACTCAACTTGTTTTTAATCAGTATTTAATTTTTTTCGTATGTACAAAAGAGTTTTAGAAAAAAAAGCCTTTACAAAAATCAGACAGGAGTTAAAAATACGAGGTAGTTAATATATAACTTATTTGAAGAAAACTTAACTTTACATTCGTAAAATAAGTAGACAAACAGTAAATAATGCATACATATAGTTGTCGAAAGTTTATTTACCTTTTTTTATATTAGTAACACTCAGCTTACATCTAATTGCGTTCTGTAACAATAAATAACAATAACAAAATTTAAAAAATAAAGATACGAGGAAGTTGAATAAATCTATATGAAGAAGCTTAACTTAACATTTCGTATATAAACAGTGTTTTTTTTTTATATACGAAATGTTTAAGTTAAAGCTTTATGTTTGTTTAGTGTTATTAAACCATAAACTTGACGGGAACAGCCGATTGATCGTATGGGGAACTTTCGACCGATTGTCTAGCCCAAGTAAGGATCAAAGTGGATTGTAGCATGTCATGGATTTGCTCAGCCACCGGATTCCGTCATAAGCATTACCGTTCGCCACCCAAGGCTTACATGTGGCCCAACTGGAAGGAGGTCTTACTCTTCAACAGAGGTGCAGTCGGCGTTAGTATACAGTCCCAGCCGATAGACCTAAATAAATAAGGAAGTTTAATACCTAGCTCCTTTAAATTGTTACTTTTTAAAAAACAAAACGAATTTATTTTGATTACTTTAAGACAACAAGCAATTAAAATTGAATTTAAGTTTTTGTCATATATACAAAAAGTTTTGAAAAAAAAAAAATGTTTCAAAACACTCAAGTTTAGGAATACATTTAAAAAAAATGATATTTCAAATGTAAACAAAAAAGAAAAATATTTCCTAAAATTAAGCCAACATTGTTACTATACGAATTATCGGCGACTTTTTAAATTTGACTTATCATTTCTTCTCGTTTTAAAAAAATTTAATAAATCATATTCTTTCTCTTTTTCCCGTTTCTCTTTCTCATTCCCCCTCTGGTATTCCTATTTTTTAATAGTCCGGTCATGGACCGAGTACTTTGCTAGTATATATAATATATTATATATTATACTATTATATATTATTACTTTACTTACTACTAAACTTGCTTACTTACTGAGAAGCGAGACGTAAATTAGGTCCACAAGATTCCTGAAGTGTCAAAAGTGTCTTCTGATCGGCTTGGTTCCATAATATGGCCGTTAAATTTTCAACTAAAATTCCACATTATTCAAAAAACCTAAAAATAAAAAAACAAAAAAAAAACACAAACAAACAAAAACAAAAATAAAAAAAAAAAAAAAAAAACAACAAAAAACCCACAAACAAAAAACCACCACACCAAAAAATCAATGATGTTTTATTATTAAAGGATATAATAAATAATTATCTCCATTAATATTTGCATTGTCAGTAAGGGACCCGTAACAGTTCCCCCAAAAAAATCTCGCTCACTTTTTCCTCTGATCTTTGACCAGTAGAACATTGTCACTGACTCTGACAAGGGATGGTAATGTCAAAATGTCTGTCTTATCTATCCTTATCAGTAAGCCTTTTTCTATTTTGTACCCTTCCACTACTGCTGTTCGTAGAATAATATGTGTATAGTTCAGCTGTTGGGACTCGTTTGCGTTATTTCTTTCATAGTATATATGTCATATAAAATGTTGAATTCTTGGGTATGAAACAAATAAGTTTAACCTGTCTTTCATTCCAAATTATTTTTAGATGTTAGTACACTACGGATATACCGGATACCCACTGAATGCTCTCTCTTCCTCTCTCTCTCTCTCTCTCTCTCTCTCTCTCTATATATATATTATAATATATATATAATATACCCCCTATATATATTAATATTATATATTATATATATATATATTATATATATATATATATATGTACCATACCTATGAACATAATGGTATTCCCAATCTGTCATAGGTACCGGAGTATGTAAATGGCTGACGAGTAGTCTATATACCACTGGGCGAGTATTGCATTTTTTAATGTTATAAAAGATTACATTTAATTTTCAACCTCCATTGTATTTCTCATTTAGTAACCTTTGTTATGGTCACACACGCGTGTGTGTGTTGTGTATGTGTGGTGTGTGTGTGATTATTTGGTATATGTATCCGTTTGTGGAAGTACATATATCAGGTTTGGGGCATTTGTATGAAGCATTAAAGAAATGAATATAGATACTCGTTGTTTTTTTAGTAGAGTTTCGTTTATTTAGTAGTATTAAATTTCCGGATTTTATGCTCCCTTCTTCAGACTGTGTTAAGGACAATAGTGTCGCTGGCTTCTGGCTGTTTCCTTTTAGTGGGGGTGCGCACAATACGCATACGTATCACGACACACTGCTCATTGTCCAATATATATATATACTATATAGTATAGCATTCAGTAGTGCTAGAAGAGAGATATATGCTGTGTGATTTCTACTTCATAACATCTCAATAGTGCAATGGATATTTCTTTTTGTGTTCCACAATCCCCCAAAATAACATACAAGCGGTTTTATTGTACTAGTATCAAGTTGAAATCCCTTAACATGACCTAGTTTTGAACACTCAGAAAAGGTTGTATTGGTCTTTCTTTGCCAGCCTAAAGAGCTGGATCTCTATTCACGCATTATATAGTATAGAGTTGCAAACGGTCTCCAATCTCTGGGTTTTTATCACACCGATAAAATAAAATTGCTTGATTAGAAAAGACCCGAGTGTGTCATTAAATTTCCTTGAATAACGTTTCCCTATTCTGTCGCCAAATTTAGCAGGTGTTGTGTTCCAGCTAACCACTGCCCAGAGAATACAGTCTGCGTATGTCAAAGAGAACAGGCCTGCTATATTTTATTTACACCCAACTACTTACAGAACCAACTATCAGGAAATAAATGGAACGCTTTATAACTTTTCATAAACAATCAAAAAAATAATTTAAAGTTTTTCTTAGGAATTAGTAAACCAAAATAACTTTAAATACAGTTTATGAACAGAAAAATTACTAAATTTTGATAATTGATTCAAATATAATATAATAATCATTTTCGTTCCAAAACAAACAGCGCATAAAAGTCGTTAACCTTGCGAAAACCTTATCTTGAGAAGGGAAACATTAGTTTCAATCAAACTGATTCAAATGAAATAAATCGAAATTCTGTGTTTTAAGTAAACTAGCAAATATATGACCCTTCCGGTGCAAGTATTTAAGTTTTAATATAATAAAATTCATATAAATTAAAAGGCTAATGAAACTGAATACAAATTCAGATAAAAGATTTGGAACAGAGGGGGTATGATTGAAAAATAGAACAAGCTTTGACCACTTAACTTCTTCCATTGTTTTCCATTGACTTCCTTCTCATTGGTAAAATTTTCATAATTTAACTATTTAGTTAAAATAGAAGTAAAGCAATTAAAATTAGTTATTTCTTCTTGTTATTGGATTTCTTTAAAGATTTATTCCTGAGATTTTTGCTTCATATTCATTAATACAAAAAACCAAACAGTTTTAGAATCAACAATACTTAAGCGATATATTATTTAAAAATCATTTTAAGATCAATAATTGCAAATTTAGCCTTCCCTTTCACAATGGTAATCGCTATTTTGTTGTATATATAAATACAATTGCATGTTATTAGTATGGAGATTATGATAAACAGTTCTAATGAGTGTAAAACAATTTATTAATAATTGAGGTTTAAATAAAAATAAAGTCATGAGAATCTGACGTTAAAGAAAAAGGGAATGTGTGGACTTGAGAGTGATATAGTTCGCGTTACGACAGACAAACCCACAATTCTCCTTAAATAGATATTTACAGTTTAACAACCATAGATGCTTTTGAGAACATTTATATACCTATTAATAGATAAAATTCATTTGTAGAAATATGAAACACCAATTTTTAAGTTTCAAAAATTCATTATTTTAGATTCTAAAAATAGTATTATGTAATAAACAACCTTAATTAGTATTGTTATGTTATAGTTTTTGAGAATTTTAACAATGTATTAGTTAGGTCACCACCCTTTTAACAGAACAAATATCGATGTAATTTTTTTTCCCTATTGATATAATAGGGCAATTATAACTTAAACCACAGAGTGAAAAAATATCCCCCAAAAGTTTTTTCAGATTATTTTTTTACATTTAATTTCCAATTTTCGGTACTTTGTTTTTCACAGTAGTCGCTCCCTTAATGTTTCCCCTTCTATTTACACCTTTGTCTTTTTTATACTGTAATTTAGTTTCGAAAGTATATAACCCCACCGCATTAGTTTTTGCATCAAAGCTTTAAGCTTGACTTGGAAAAAATCAGAAAGTTTTGCAATTAAAATAACATGATCGCATTAAAAATTCATTCATTTGTAAATTCAACACTGAAATTTCATTAAAATGCCAATAATTCCTGATTTGTTTTTCCAATAATTCCCTGATGTTTTTTTTTTCATCGGGGCGGTTAAATTTATTTAATAAATATACTACATGACGTGACTTTTGCCAGACCCTTATACATGCACTACACCACACAAACGCCTTTTTCCTGGAATTTGAGCAAAGAGAATGTGCTAACTTCCTACTCGGAGTTTGAATCGCGAGCGCTGATTCAATTATCTACCCACGAACCTAATGCCACTCTTAAATTATAAATACATCATAAGTAATCGGAAAAAAAAGGAGGATTTTTTACTGAAACGAAATTCTCACCAATGATGAGTTTGTTTTTTTAAAACACAGATAGAATTGTCGAATAATAATTTCAAACTTATTAGTTACTCCGTGCAAATTGAATATTTCAAAAAAAGAGTTGGAATAATATAATTAATAATAATAATAATAATAATAATAATATAATAATAAACAAACAAAACAAACAAAATAAGCAAACAAAACTCTACAGCCATTTCAAATTATTGTTTTGTTTTGTTGTCTTGGAAGCAGAATAAGGCACAAAAAATATTTACAACTGGGATTTAAGCAGAGTGATTCCCTGGAAAAGCTCTTCCACTTTTCTCTTCTCTATCTCTGTCTCTTGTGCTCTGTCTGCTCCTGCTCTCTCTGTCTCTCCCTCTCTCTCTCAACCACACACCACATACACACACGCGCGCATGGAGGAGGGGTATTGCCTCATACCCCACTTTTATGGGTTTGGACACAAGGACTCGTTTAACGTGGGCCCAGCTAAAGTCGAAAAGCTCATGGTGGGAAAGAACAAAATTGCTCGATCCCTTCGGCATTCCCTCAAGGAGGGGGGCGCCTCAGGCGCGGGCAATAAACCCAGCCTGCTCCCAAGGGGGAGGTATTTGCCTGGGGGATGGCCCCCTGGGATCGACGCTATTAGATTTTAACTTAACCTGATCCAGTGGCCGAAGCATACTGGACCCCCGTCTGGGACCAGGGGGTAAGGTGCTGGACGTTGATATCATAAGTAAAGCGAGTTCGATCTCCCACTATTACGTTCACTTTCGGACCCCTGAGAAAGGTATGAAACCCACCTCACCCCAGGATAAGGGTTAAAATAGGTATCGCTTACCGTTCTTCTACAAGGATAGCGTTTTGGTATTAAAATAAAACCCATAAGGTTGATATGCCATAAACAAGGAACACACACAACACACACACACACACACACACACACACACACACACCACAAAACGAAAGAAAGACGAAAGGACTCTTTCAAAATTTAGCACTTTAAAGTTTTTACCAAACTACCAGGGCGTATTCATGGAGAGTGATTTTATCCAATGATGTACTTCACCCATTTCTCCTTCTTTGTCAACTACTGTGTCGATGCGAGTGACAAGGGCATTTCTGTTAAGGTATTTGTTTAGAAACAAAGCATATTCTATAGTTTTTCTAAAATATATTTTAGCTTTAGTCAGCATCTTTAACTGAAATTCGACCTCAATTTACTCTAATAAATCGTTGCCACTAAACCAGCAGCTCACAATATATATCAACATATCAAGCTTAAATTAAGCCTTAATTGCTTGAGGCTCATGTATATTGACCGGAAAGTTTTTGAATACAGTAGATAATTATCAACAAACGTTGTATTTTTCATCTTTCATCTGAAAAAGGTCCACCCTGACCCAGGAGCGGTAGTACCATCTATGGGTTAATAGAAAAAATGTTAAAAAAATTGATTTAAATTTTGAATACCAAAAAATAAATGAAACAAAACGTCTTCGGTATAAATGACAAACAAGGGTTGACATGCCGGTATGTTAAGTTCTATAAGCTTAATTTATAAAATAAATGATATTGTGTGACATTCAGTAGGAGCTGCAAAACTCCACCCACTTCCGCCCAGTTTTGTTCCCGTCTTTTTAACCCTTGTTAAGAAATTAAATCAGTCGTAAATAAATCATTGTTGAATTTACCTCGTGTGTTAACCTCTGTGCTGACATATCCTTATTTCTACCCTGTGTGACCAGCATCCTCACTTTTATACTTTTACCTAGTTGTAAATTCTATTATTATTTCACGCATTATTTTTCACTATGCATCCTCTGCTACTTACCAAAACCTCAACACGCGAAATCCAACCAACCAACCAACCAATTACTAATGCAATTGATTTAAAGTTACTAAAATAACTCTTGTCATAGAATAAAAGATTGTTTCAAATCAATATTTTACATTGCGCTCTATTTTATTTTCCACTGCCTAAAATTTGATGACAACGCACTAGATTTT
>CM042146.1:82176725-82294649 GCA_023376005.1 Doryteuthis pealeii | reverse complement strand
AGGAGATAAAAATCTCAGGAATGAAGAATCTTGTAAAGAAATCCATAACACAGGACCAAGCAATATACTAAATTTTATTATTCTGTATTTCTAGATTGTTACCTAAATAAAGTTAAGAGTTATGAAAGATTTACACGGAGCGCACATGAACAGAAAGGAGAGTTGAAGTGTGGAAACAATGGAAAGAGTTAGTGTAAAGTGTGTTCTATTTTTGTCAATCATATCCTCCCGTTCCAAATTTTGTTATCGGGTGTGATTTGTAGTGTTGGCAGTTTCATAGTTATCCTAATTTATTAATATTGATATTTTATTATATAAAACTTAAATACTTCACACCGGAGGGTGCATATAGTTTGCTAGTTTACCTTAAAGATTTCGATTTATTTCCATTGAATCAGTTTGATTGAAACTAAATGTTTTCCTTCTCAAGATAAGGTTGTCGAAGGTAAACGACTTTTAGCGCTGTTTTTTGGAACGAAAATGATTATTATATTATTATTTGAATAAATCTAACAATTTAGTAATTTTTCTGTTCATAATGTATTTAAAGGTTATTTTGTTACTAATTTCTAAGAAACTTTAAATTATTTTTTTGAATTGTTTGAAAAGTTATAAAAGCGTTCCTTTATTTCCTGATAGTTTGGTTCTGTTAAGTAGTTGGAGTGGTAATAAAATATATCAGGCCTGTTCTCTTTGAATACCAGAAACTGCTATTCTCTGGGCAGTGGTTAGCTTGGACACAAACCTGCTAATTTTGGCGACAAGAATAGGGAAACGTTATTCAAGGAAATTATGACACACTCGGGTCCTTTTCCTATCAAAGAGCATTTTATTTTTATGTGTGATAAACACCCAGAGATTGAGACCGTTGCAACTCTATAGCTTATATAAAAATGCGTGAATAGCAGATCCAGGCTCTTTAGGCTGGCAAAGAAAGACCATCCTTTTTGAGTGTTCAAACTAGGTCATGTTAGGGATTCAACTTGATACTGTGTACAATAAAAACCGGCTGTATGTTATTTGGGTGGATTGTGGACACACAAAAGAAATATCCATGCAGCTATTGAGATGTTATGAAAGTAGAATCACACAGCATATCTCTTCTTTCTACACTACTGAAATTCTATAGGTTATATATAATATATATATTGGAAATGAGCAGTGTGTCGTGATACGTATCGTATTGTGGCAACCCCCATAAAAAGGAACAGCCAGAAGCCAGCGACACTATTGTTCCTTACACAGTCTGAAAGAAGGGAGCATAAAAATCCGGAAAATTTACTACTACAATAAACGAAACTCTACTAAAAACAACCGAGTTCTGATATTCATTTCTTTTAATGCTTCATACAAATGCCCAAACCTGATATATGTTACGCTCCAAACGGATACATATACCAAATAATCACAACACACACACACATACACACACACACACGCGTGGTGTGACATAACAAGGTTACTAAATGAGAAATAACCAAATGGAGGTTGAAATTAATATGTAATCTTTATAACATTAAAAAAATGCAATACTCGCCAGTGGTATAAGACTAACTCAGTCAGCATAATACTCCGTAATATGAGATTGGGACATACCGCTCATTAATGTTCATAGGTATGGTACATATAATATAAATATTATATATATATATATATATATATATATATTAGGGGGTATTATATATGTATATATATATATATATATAGAGAGAGAGAGAGAGAGAGAGAGGAGAGAGAGAGAGGGAGAGCATTAGTGTATCCGTATATCCGTAAGTGTACTAACACTAAATAAATGGGAATGAAGACAAGGGTAAACTATTGTTTTCATACCAAGAACATTCAACATTTTATAGACATAATATACCTATGAAAGAATACGCAAACGAGTCAACAGCTAGAACTATACACATATTATTCACGAACAAGCAGTATGTGGAAAGGGTACAAAAATAGAAAAGGGCTTACTTGATAAGGATAGATAAGACAGACATTTGACATTACCGATCCTTGTCAGAGTCAGTGACAATGTTCTACTGGTCAACAGATCAGAGGCAAAAAGTGAGCGAGATTTTTTGGGGGGAACTGTTACGGGTCCCTTACTGACAATGCAAATTATCTAATGGAGATAATTATTTATTATATCCTTTAATAATAAAACATCATTGATTTTTTGTGTGTGTGGTTTTTGTTTGTGGGTTTTTTGTTGTTTTTTTATTTTTGTTTTTGTTTGTTTGTTGTTTTGTTTTTGTTTTTTTATTTTAGGTTTTTGAATAATGTGGAATTTTAGTTGAAAATTTAACGGCCATATTATGGAACCAAGCCGATTCAGAAGACACTTTTTGACACTTCAGGAATCTTGTGGACCTTTCTAATTTACGTCTCGCTTCTCAGTAAGTAAGCAAGTTAGATAGTAAGTAAGTAAATATAATATATATATATATATATATTATATTATATACTAGCAAAGTACTCGTCCATGACCGGACTATTAAAAAATAGGAATACCAGAGGGGAATGAGAAAGAGAAAACGGGAAAAGAGAAAGAATATGATTTATTAAATTTTTTTAAAAAGAGAAGAAAATGATAAGTCAAATTTAAAAAGTCGCCGATAATTCGTATAGTAACAATGTTGGCTTATTTTAGGAAATATTTTTCTTTTTGTTTACATTTGAAATATCATTTTTTTTTAATGTATTCCTAAACTTGAGTGTTTTGAAACATTTTTTTTTTTTTTTTCAAAAACTTTTTGTATATATGACAAAACTTAAATTCAATTTTTAATTTTGCTTGTTGTCTTAAAGTAATCAAAATAAATTCGTTTTGTTTTTTAAAAGTAACCAATTTAAAGGAGCTAGGTATTAAACTTCCTTATTTATTTAGGTCTATCGGCTGGGACTGTATAATACGCCGACTGCACCTCTTGAAGAGTAAGACCTCCTTCCAGTTGGGCCACATGTAAGCTTGGGTGCGACACGTAATGCTTATGGACGGAATCCAGGTGGCTGAGCAATCCATGACATGCTACAATCCACTTTGATCCTTACTTGGGCTAGACAATCGGTCGGAAAGTTCCCCATACCGATCATCGGCTGTTCCCGTCAAGTTTAGGTGTTTAATAAACACTAAACAAACATAAAGCTTAACTTAACATTTCGTATATAAAAAAAAACACTGTTTATATACGAAATGTTAAGTTAAGCTTCTTCATATAATTTATTCAACTTCCTCGTATCTTTATTTTTTAAATTTTGTTATTGTTATTATTGTTATAACGCAATTAGATGTTAAGCTGAGTGTTACTAATATAAAAAAAAGGTAAATAAACTTTCGACAACTATATGTATGCATTTATTTACTGTTTGTCTACTTATTTACGAAATGTAAGTTAAGTTTCTTCAAATAAGTTATATAACTTAACTACCTCGTATTTTTAACTCCTGTCTAGATTTTTGTAAAAGGCTTTTTTTTCTAAAACTCTTTTGTACATACGAAAAAAATTAAATACTGATTAAAAACAAAGTTGAGTTATTATTAATCGTTAAATTAAATGTTTCCATTTATTATTGTTATTTACTTCGCTGTAAAATAATAATTTAATTGATAAAACCACATACAAATTACATATTTAGAACGATTATTTTATTTCTTTCTTACCAAATAAATATTGTAAGATTATCCGGTGATACGCGAGAGATTCCGAGCTGAAACGATTAGGGCAACAATTTTTGTCAAACTTCAATTACCAGCAGCGGCGCTATTTTAAATCATTGCTGAATATAAGCAGCAGTCGTGAAATTTTTTCTTATATTAGCAGCAGCAGCTAAGCCACGATTAACGCAAATCGTTTGATTTTTATTTAATTAATTAATTATATCCTTAATCAGTAAAAATCAATACCAAATTTGGCGTGTTTCTTCATAGACAAGATATGCAACTGGTGTGTGTGTTACCTTTGTCAAGGCTGGAGGGTAAAATAGGTTATGACTTTGCCGATTACACTTTTATAAAACTGCTCGCTACACCACTTAACGCCCTAGCAGACACGGAAGGTAATTACCTCTCGTGCCCCATCGTTTTTTTTTTTTTTTAGAAGTCCGTCGCAGACGATGATGACGTCACTTCAAGTCGTTGATCAGTTGTGGACCCTCCGGTGGATAGTTAGTCCAATTCTGGACTTGCAGATGCGGTCATACACATTGCAAGGGAAATTCCCATCTGCATTTGGTGGTTTATGACGACGATGACGTCGCCGCTTTTCAGCCCTGTTAATATTGAACCGCTCAGTTCCTGTCAACTCTGTCTGTTGGAGGCTAGATCTTCCAGGCTTGAAGGTGTAATGTATTTCTTCAGCGTCGTCTTCATATGGTCTATGAACCTCTTTGATGGGGGTGGGGGCTGTCCTTCGCGTGCCTTCTGCGAGTTCACCATAAAGTATTTACGGGGGGTATCTGTCCGCAGACATGTGGATGGAGTGACTCAACCATCGCAGTTGGCGTTGCGATAGAATGGTCTCAATTGGGCCAATGCGTGCTCTGCTTCGAGTGGGGGTTTTTGTGGGACCACTTTACGCTTAGTATGCGTTGGGGCAGTTGGGTGTGGAATGCCTCCATATAATATTCGTGTTTCTTCCAGTTATTTCTCTCTTAACTCTGATACTCGAGTTACGACAAGACCATTTTTTCTTTCTTTCTTTTTTTTTTTTTCAGACAACAACGAAATTATTTTCAGAAAAACTCACGGAAAATTCTTTTCAAAGAGAACGAATCATTCAAACTCATTCATGAGGAAATATTCTTGAAGTAAGAATTTATATTTCGCCTACTTACTGTTAAAATCAGGGCTTTTCAAATTGATCCATACAGACCCCTGGGTGTGAATAGCATTTTTGGTACCGGAGAATAAAATCAAAGGGGTCTACAGGCGGTGAATTTACAAATCTGCATTTATAAATACCTTTATAAAAAGAACAAAAATCGCTGGATAATGTAGACTAGTTGTCATATATAGTACACTAGGGACATCCAATTTGAAAATTGGACTCTTAATTGATTTTTTCATAAAACTTGTAAAAAGTCCCAAGTCGTAACTTATTTTTTTAAATGTTACCACTGTTACAGCTTAATTATTAAATAAAAAGCAACATATCGGAGGTATCTGGTGGGATGGGGAAATACTTTTAATTTGAATTCTAGTTATAATATTTTATTCGTTTCGTTTAAAATGTCAATCTTTTCTCTTTTAGATATTGAAATTGCTAAATTTTCTAACCAATTTCTAGGCTAAATGTTGTGAAAACGATGAATTTTTTTTTGTCCATTTTAGTTGACGATCTTTAATGCAATTTCCTAAAAATGGTGTATGTACGAGATCTAGGTTTGGTATCAGTACTCATTATACCACACACAACTTTCGCTGTTTGAGAGAATTTGATTTTTTTTTTTTTCAAAAAAAATTGAAAAATCAACTTACCCTGATAGATAGTGATTTTAAATGAAAATTTACTCATACAGTTAACAATTACCGGGGAAATTTGGTAAGGAAAGAGTTAAACACCCCCCACCCCTTTTCCCGAAAAGTGAGAGAGACTGGAATTTTCTTTCATCTTATGCTTTATTTTTTTTTTTTTTTTTTTCTCGGTTTAATCTTTTCACTAACAATTACAGGTGATAATTGCAGGTGACTGCTGAACTGTGCGAAGAGATTTCTTCTCACGTGATAGAGGCATCCACAATGGCCGCCAGGGTAAGCCGAGACTTTCTGATAACGGTAAGATTGTTTTTTTTTAAAATCTGATTTGAAGAATTTCCTGAGATCTGTAAAAACCAATTTACTGCAGTTGTTTATTATAGACAAAGAAAAAAAAAGTTCAATTTAAGATTAAGACTGTCTCCTGAGGAATTAAGAAAAACTATCTATTTCTACTATTATTCTGATATTTTTTTAAATGATATATATATATATTACTATGGTATGTACAGAAGTAACCTACTCGAGTTTCACCATAAGGATCTTCAGGGTTAAATCTACTGAATTAATCAAGATATTGATTAATTACAGCTAACTGCAGGAGTTTATGTTGTGGTTTATGTTGAGACCAATTTCACCGGTAAGTCATCCCATTTTCATATATATATATATATATATATATATATATATATATATATATAGTGCAATGTTTTTCGACCGGTTCATTTTCCAGTCTTCTTTATTGGAAAATTAAAACTTATTATATTATATTATATTATTTCAAAAATATTAGTGCTGGTGTTCCTAAATCTTCCGTCCGTTATGATCTTGCAACAACCTCTGATTAAAAATCAGACCGTCCAAATCGTCCAAGATGAAATGCAAGAACGTAAATACTGATTATCTAGTGTCGCTTATTCTTATTTCCTATCTTTTATGAGTGTCGTCACATTAGCTAAATTCCGTTTTTAATTAGAAAAAAGAAAGAAAGAAAGAAAGAAAGAAGAAAGAAAGAACATGCTACACAGAAAAAATACAATAAGAAAGAATGAAAGAGTGTAGGAGAAAGATAGTGGAGTGAGAACACGAAAACATAATGCTAATCTGTTTCAATCGATGATGAAAAAGGAAAGAAAGAAAAAAGGAGTGAGAGAGAGGGGGGGGAGAAAGAGAGTTAAATCAAGATCTACGCCAAGCAATATTAATTAACGTCTCCTTTTTTGAAAATCTCGCTTTGTCTCCATTTTGTACTTCCTACAACAGTCGTGTCAAGAAAAGAAAAAAAAACACAAAACCTTTCCATCCATGCGAGAGAAAAATAAAAGGGTCATAGAAATATTTTCCGACCAATCAGAAACCTAGCTACGTGACTCTCGTCAAGCCAATCTGGGCCTCCCGTGCGCTATCTAATTAAGGCTGGTTTGACACAGTAGGCAGAAAGGATCCCAACAGCAGAGTGAGAGAATGCACCCAACGAGCAGCCTTAACCATCCGTTACGGTCGGTGCGACAAGCCATCAACAGTCCTGTCTCACACGTGGATTTTCCCACGTGGTCCTTCTCAATTTATATATATATATATATATATATATATATATATATATATATATATATATACAACGCCTCCATACGAGCAGGATGTAATACAAGGTCAATTTGTTAAGCGGAGTTTAACAGGTTTGAATTCAGAGTTTTCCTTCTTCTAGACTGGTTACCTAGCCCTGGTTAAAGAGCCCAGTCTGACCTGCTATTTACTCATAGCTAGAGGGAGAGTCGTTGGATTCATACCTTTCCCAAAATGTGAAATTCAAACAGCTTCGTCCAGGATTTGAACTTGGATCAATATAAAGAAAAAGGACACTAACGGCAGTACTCCGGGGTTTGTAACGGAGTTAACCACGAGTGTGGCAGACAGGTTGAGAGTTAAAGAAATAAAACGAACTACTAGAAATATGAATAAAAGACTGTAATACAGAATAACAATAGGTTGCAAACTTTAGTTCGTTTGCACAAATAATATTTGTCACTTAACTGGTGTATCCTGAGATATGGGGTATTAACGGAGCCCTTGCTACGGCCTTCTGATAGTTCGGATATGATGGACTTCTGTTTTGCGTCCGACTCCGATTCTGTTTGGTGAAGAAAGGGTGGAGAGACCCTTTTTTTTAGGTCTGTCTCCTGTGCTAGCTGGATCAGAAGAGGTAGCATGAGTTTGCTTATTCGGCTTTGCCGTCAAAGTATGCTGGCTCATGATTGGTTGGTTTGAAACAGAGGCTCGCAGACAAAGGACGATAACCCCCATACCCCAGAATTCTCAATATCAACGAGTCAATTTCCTACGACTTTAAACCATTACACACGTGCCTCTATCCAATTATCTATATATGCGTTTTATTCGCACACGGAGATTTTCCATGGGGTTCCTTTCCAACTACAACTTTGATAGGCGATGTATCTTACAACAAACATACGAACGAGATCCCGAACAACTATAAACGAAATAAAATCTTCTTTTTTTTTTTTATCTCAAACACGCCTCAGTCTCCATTGTTCTTTATTTTCTCACTCTTTTCCGATTCGTGCAAATTGTGTTACCCTAAGACGACTACATTCGTACAAGGCTATCCTCACTGGCCGGTTCTACAGCTTCCGCTAAAGCCTGTTACACTGCAACAATAGTAAATGAAAAAAAAGTTTTGTTTAAAGGTTACCTTTTGTTCTACCTTTAGCCTCCGACCAATCTGCTGGTCACGTTAAGCACTAGCACCTATATGATTGCCCCAACCCTATTGCTCTTATAGCAAGCCCAACACTTTTTATCATATGGGTGCTGGAAGGCAGTGGCTGAGGGTCTACATGTCCTGGGAATGATGTTAACTATCTGATGGTGAGGTTCCAGTTTTGGAGGTTTGGGGAATGTGGAGCACCCCTTCATCACCATTGCTCCCTGGTCCACTCTGACCCGGAGTGGTAGTACCTGTTAGGGTCCCATCTATGGGTTAAATAGAAAAATGTATTTATAAAAAAACATTGTATTATCCATTAAGAATTGATTTATTTCAAAACTTTATCGGCATTAAATAATCCACTGAGGTTGATATGCCGTAAAACAAACCAAACTTCATTTAAGGTTTCTCTTCTCCCCCACACACATCTCCTTGTCTAGACCCATCCTAGTCTATCAAGGTCATGGGTCTCAAAGACTCATAGGTCGAAACCTGCCAAGTAACAGGCTATTTGCAACCCACGTCATCAGATTGGTGGTTTCTTGAAGACTTCATCGTACGATCCAGATGCGTGTTCCCAACTCTTGAAAAATACATTCTCATAATCTTTCTTAGCCTGAGGCTATCGAAGAATATACAACTTATTCTGCCTTCTCGTATCTGCGAAGATCCGGCAGTAATTTTAACCAACGGTCAGTTGAATAACATAAAACAATTAAATAAAATAACAAAAAGGCAAAACTGAAGACAATATATGTAACATAAACGTTATGTATTGTACATAAATACAAAGAATTAAATGAGCTAACAAAAAGGAGGAAAAGTTCAAAGACCTTCTTAACCGACCTCAGGTAGAAAAAGATAGAGTGTTTGAGGGTGATCGAAGAGCGGTGAAGGGATGCGTGTTGTCGCCTTGGGGTTTTGGTAAGAACTGCCGAATTGCCCAGATAGGCAGGAAAGGGCCTGATGGGGTGGAAGGTTGGTACGTGTTAAAAGTCACATACGCATCGGAGGTCATGTTGAGGTCGGACACTGGGTGGGAATGAAGGAAGGAATGGTTTCAGAGAGGAGTCAATGCATGTATGTATGTATGTATGTATGAGAGTGAAAGAATCGTGCATGAAAACCTAAAGCGTCAACTTCGAAAGGGTTACACCTGTCATATTGGAGAGAACATGGAGGGTTGGAAGTGTCTGACATGTGGTCGAGTTTTGCTTTCGAGGGCTGGCTGTGTCAATTATAGGAAATCTCACCTGGGTCAATCCATGCAGATTCCAGGAGTAAATAATGTGTCTTGTGCTATATGTGGCAAGGTCTGTAAGTCGGCTTCTGGTCTTAAGAGACATATGGTGGTGCATAAGCATCAAATTTTATCATCTGATTCATCTGAATCATCTCATTCAACGGGGAAGAAGTCTTTTCAATGTCATATTTGCATCAAACTTTGTAGATCTGCAGCAGGTTTGATGAGTCATTTGAGAGCTCATGCAAGGAAGGGTTTTGGTGGTGGAGTTGTGGGATTGTGAGGGACGGCAATGATCTGTAAAGATTATGCTATTGCATGTATACCTTCAGGGTGTAGGTACTGTATGAGTCATGCGAGGTGCAGATTGTGGATCGGATCACAAGCTTGTGCGCGGAAAACTCCATGTCATGCGCAAGTCTCACGCCCCGGGAGTAAATAGTCCCTAAATGCATCGATATATCTAAACTTCAGGTTGTATGATATAGCCTGCCTATTGGGGACTGGGCTTCTCAGTCACGTACGGTCACATTATAGAGGAAGCTGGGGAAGGAGCTCATGTGTGGCAGGGTGCGTAAACAAAGTTGGACCCGTGGGCCTTCTGCAAGATCACAACCGAATTACTTGTAGAAGAGGCAATCACCATGAATAAAGGCAGAACACAACTCTTCTTTACTTTTTACTTTTCTTCCTTCAATCTGTATTTTTAATAATACCTCATTTCTACAATATACTTACTGTTTCGAGTTTTATGTTTATTCTATTGTTTTATTTTCTGTTGTCGCCCTTTGGTTAAGCTATTGTCCAATTGCTTTGCACAAGTGAGAAGGCAGAATACGTTCAATTATTTATTTATTTCTCCCAGTGGGCCATCCAAGGAACAGCAAATAAAAATCCCGAAAATAAAGAGAGATTGGCCTCGATTTGGCATCAGCACAAATCAGAACGAGACAAATCAAGGTAAGTATATGTGGTGATGTAAAATAATGAATGTGAAAGTCAGTGTGTGACGTCAGCGGTGGGTTGGTGTGGAACGAATGTGGGGAAATTGAAAAGTGTAATAATGGAAAATAACCAGAATAAGTAAAGGCGTGAGTGATGATGTGTAGGTCATTGACCTTGGCTTCTGATTAGTCAGAACAAGCGAGAGCAAGACTGAGAGTAAAAGAGATGGGGAGAAAGGGAAGTATTGCTGAAGTGTTTAGAGGAGACAGGCAGAGAGAGTTGGCTGGTTGTTTGAAGGGGACAGATGCAAGATGGACATTTCTTTATGGGTAACTTAAGACTGTAAAATAAAGAGCTCTGAAAAAAAAAAGTCTTGTGTTCATTAATTAAAAACTAAGGAATAATACAAGACATCCCAAGAAGCAAGTGGTTCCATATCCGAAGAACAGGGAGAATGCCAGCCCAACAATAGACCCAGCTCAGCAGATAAGTAAAACAACAAGAAGTAGATAACTATACTAATGAACGTATATCTTCTAAAATTGGGCCCACAGCAATGTTACAGTGATTATAGAAAAGTGATACAGATATACTGACACCTTCATTATCAATGAATATATTTATTCTATTCTTTTAAATAGAAGAATTTTTGTTCATTAATAGATTAGCTCTATTATTTTGAGAGTAGCGTGAAATTGAATCAGAAATTATACTCGGAAACATAAGGTCAAAAGAGTGTGAGTGAAAGGCGATGACTCCTGAGTCAGTTAGGGAGTTTGGCTGGTTTCATTCATATGATCAAAAAGTTCTAGAAGTTAGAAAATAGTTTTAAATTTAATGTGGAGGCGCCCGTAGTGTAATAGTCATCGTCCTATGAAATGGACACAAGTTCAATATGACAATTGTCTACTTGAGGTTTTGGATCAAGTCACCAATAGGCACCACAGTTGAGAGCAGTTGTCAAAAGAACAGCTTTTGCTTGTAAATAAGAATTATTTTTACTTAAATAAACGTATCTGCATTTCTCTTCTGATAAATTTTTTTTTAAACTATTATATATATATATATATATTATATATATATATATATATATATATATATAAAACGTGTCTTTTGTTTAAAGTTTTATAATTGGGTGCCTATTTGTGACTTGGTCTGATGTTTTTAATCATTTTTTTTTTTGTTCTTTTTCTCTTTACAGAAACAAAGTTTGGACTCATAGCCAGAAATTAACGAGATATGAACCTTGAATGAGTTTTGTCCTGAGTATGATTCTAGAGAAATCCATGATCCGGAAACTAAGTGGACACATAACCAGAAATACACCACTTCAGCCTTTATTTGGGTCAAACAAGCAGTCAGAAATGCCCAATCTGATCAATCAGTCGGTCACATCAAGCTCTAACACCTATATGATTAAGTCTCAACCATATTCTTCCAATCACTTTTATGGCAAACACCCAACCATTTTTATCTTATGGTGCAAAAAGGCTATGGCCGAAGGTCAACCCCCAGTTTATTAATTAATACACATGTACTTCTTCTAACATGAAGTTATTGAAAATTATTTCTACCAATTTATTAATACACAGAAGTTAATGCATAGGAAGTTATTTATTCTAATTTATTGATACACATGAAGTTAATGAAAATTATTTCTACCTGTTTATAAAACCAAAATAAAAAATATTTACCTAAAAACTATTTGCTTACAATCATGCGATTGAAAATAGAGGAAAATGCAGATAAAATACAAAACAAATAAATTCAAATGATATTTTGCCTTCCTACCAGACTATCAATTTTTACGATGACAATAAATGAACCCACAAAAAATACCATGCCCCGTTTGACAAATAAACCCATTCCTTTTTCCTTCTTTTTTCCTCACTCCTTACCACACATCCAGCCCTCCCCTCTTTCCTTTCCTTTCGCCTCACATCTTATCACACATTACACCCTCCCCTCTTCGGCCCTTCCCAATTAATTTTTCAGCATAAAAGTTGACTGTAGATCCAGTTGTCTTCAAAATAAATTTGACAAAGCTTCATAACATACCGAGGTGAATTTGAATTTAGTTGTTCTGTGTTTTATCCGCATTTTCCTCTAATCTTTTGGATTTACTCGATCCGTTACTCCTTACAAATCATATATACAAAAAAATCAAGATCTTGCATTAAATATTCCACAAGGGTTGATATGCCATTAAATGAAATAACCAACCAACTAATCAATTCCCTGAAATATTAGATTAACAGTGTATAGTAAAAAAAAAAAACTCAGCATGAAATGTCAGGCCTCTGGTTTGGTTTGGTTTGTTTTATGGCATATCAACCTCAGTGGGTCATTTAATGTCGATAAAGTTTTGAAATAAATTCATTCTTAATGGATACTCAATTTTTTTTATAAACTCATGTTTTTCTATTTAACCCATAGAGGGGACCTAACAGGTACTACCACTCCGGGTCAGAGTGGACCAGGGAGTAATGGTGATGAATGGGTGCTCCACATTACCCAAACCTCCAAAATTGAAATCTCACCATCAGATAGAGTTTAACATCTTTCCCAAGACATGAAGACCC
Source organism: Doryteuthis pealeii (assembly GCA_023376005.1). Classification (NCBI taxonomy): domain Eukaryota; kingdom Metazoa; phylum Mollusca; class Cephalopoda; order Myopsida; family Loliginidae; genus Doryteuthis; species Doryteuthis pealeii. Next base: position 82,281,687 of record CM042146.1, on the reverse strand, counting down.
TGAGGGAGCTACCACCTTCTATCACCCACATGATAAAAAGGGTTGGAGTTTTGCCATAAAGGCAATAGGGTTGGGGAAATCCTATAGGTACTAGAGCTTGACATGACTAGCCGATTGATCGGAGGGGCCTCTCCGACTGCCCGTCTGTAAGTGTCTAAGTGGATTGTTGCATATCATAGACTGCTCATCCACAAGTATTCCGTCCTTAAGCATGATGGGCGCCATCCATGACCAACAGGTAGCCCCATTGAAGGGTTCTTACCCCTCTGCAGTGGTTCAGTCGGTGTGTATTCTAAAGCCGCAGCCAACAGGGCTTCAGGCCTCTGGATTATCAACAAAGTTCATGTCCTACCAAAAGGGACATAACTCTTGAATGCTTACTGGGTAACTTTCACCTTTAGTTGGCTAAAATCCTAGCATAAAATTGTGCATGCACATTATCTGAAATGAACTTGTTATTAAGAACATGTTTTATGATATTTTTGTGTTAAAGCATACAGTTGTATTGTTTTCGAAAAGTTTCTAAGATTTCTATATTTTGCACGGAGACTTTAAAAATGGCTACCAGCTTGTTTCGAAGTGAAAGTCAGTTGGCTAAATTCCTAGCATAAAATTATCTGAAATGAACTTAATTGTTATTAAGAAGACATTTTATGATACTTTTGTGTTAAAGCATGCAGTTGTATTGTTTTTCAAAAAAGTTTCTAAGATTTGTTTATTTCGCACGGAGACTTTCAAAATAGCTACCGGCTTGTTTCAAAGTGAAAGTCAAGGGAGGTTACTCTAATTGCCTTATTTGCTAGGAATTTAGCCAACTAAAGGTGAAAATTACCGCTTACTGTAACATGTTCATTTTCCTGTTTATCAGATTTTGGGATTTTCAGTTACAATTAAAAAAATAAAATACGATGTTGAATAAAATAAAAAAAAGGAATTTAATTTTGTCAAATATATTTTTATATAACTTCTTCAAGAAACATAATTTGAAAGAAGAAAATTTTGTCTGTTTAGACCAGGGTCGGCAACCCATGGCCCATGGCCCACATCCAGCCCTCGAGTGATTTTCGTCCGGCCCACCAACTTTACAGCTGGACTTTTATTGCTAGTAGTTGCTTTTCTATCATTAATGTAGTAAAATAAGATAAATTGTTTAAATAAAATCAGATTAAATTCCTTATCTAAATTTAAACCTTCAAAAAAGGACAGTTTTTTGGACAGGGTGGTTAGAGTCCGAGAAAATTTATTTGTATTATATTTAATACCATGGCTCTTCACCGAGACACTGCATAGCTAATTGGCCCCCACTTTTTCCAAAAGGTTGCCGAACCCTGGTTTAGACTGTAAATTTTGTGTATGAGTTAAACAGAGATTTTGTCACACATCAAAAATGTTTGTTATACATTTCTAATGTACGAGGGTAAGTCAAAAAGTAATGCCATTTTGTTTAGGACAGGTATAATTACCAACACAGGAACATGTATCATACATCAAAATGAGGCTGGTCCTCTGTGGATCACATCCCTACTTCATCGTTTATCTCAATAGCAATGTTTACCTCAAATGAGAGCATGTATCCTTGCCCCATAAAATTCTGTTGACTGTTCTTTGAGCCACTATTTCACTACAAAATTCACTTATTCGTCACTGGAATAATGTTTACCTTTCAAACCCTCTTTCATAGTCTGAAGGCACTAAATCTGGTGAGTATGGAGGATACAGTAAAGCTGTCCACCCGAATGTGGCGATTTTCTCCCTTGTCCTGATGCTTGTGTGTGGTCGAGCATTTTCATAAAGAAGGAGGACATTGTCGATTGGCAAGTTGGGTCTTACTCATTGATTCTTGCTCTGAGCCTCGTTAAGGTCGAAATGGCATTACTTTTTGACACGCCCTCATACATAGCAGTACCTGTCAGGTGAGTAGAAAGATTACATTTCTGGCTGCTTACTAATTGCAAAAGATGAGTGGTTTGGTTTGGTTTGGTTTTACGGCATATCAACCTCAGTGGGTCATTTAATGCCGATAAAGTTTTTAAATAAATAAATTCTTAATGGATAATACAATTTTTTTATAAATACATTTTTCTATTCAACCCATAGATGGAACCCTAACAGGTACTACCACTCCGGGTCAGAGTGGGCCAGGGAGCAATGGTGATGAAGGGGTGCTCCACATTCACCAAACCTCCAAAACTGGAACTTCACCATCAGACAGTTTAACGTCATTCCCAGGACATGTAGATCCTCAGTCACCGCCTTCTAGCACCCATATGATAAAAAGAGGTTGGGGCTTGCCATAAGGGCAATAGGGTTGGGAAAATCATATAGGTGCTAGGGCTTGATGTGACCAGCCAATAGACTATGCCCACCCCTTTGGGTGCTTTGCAAAGGGCTCACAACCTCAATATATAATAATTGAAATATTGTCATATAATCTTATAGAAGATATTGTCTCCCCACAAAATGTGAAAAGGTATGCCTGTTGCATAATTGATGGGTTGCCTATCAATTATGTATGATAGTGTAACTTAAATCAAACAGTTTCATGGAAAAATATAGGGAATTTGACTGACAGCATTTAACCTTGTATTTGACCTCCTTCTCCAATTTGTCAGAGCGAACGTGAGAATGTTAGTTCAGGAAATCAGTTTTTGGCTGGGCACTGAATGGACAGGAAGCAAGATGGCCGTCTCCTGTTGAAAGCCAAATTTTTGCACGCATGCTTGTCTAAGTTTGGGTGGTCCCATAACATGCAACACTCACCTTCAGCCAGGCCCCGACACTTTTTTCATGACCATCCCAAACAAAAATTATCAACCGTTCCAAATGGGGTTTGGACCGTCCCGAAATCAAAATATTTTTGTTTAATTAGCATCATCTATACTTGTCAGTCACCAGTAGCATAATAACATGTAATAAAACATTAAGAAAAGCTGAAGCAGTGATAATTCTGGATATTTGGACAAAAAATCCATTTCCTAGTGTTTTGAGCTAAAAAAAAAAAAAATACTTTTTTACTTTAAGTTACCCAATTTTCATATAATCATTGGTTTCCTTTTTCGGGAAGGATATGCTGAACCTTTTGAAATTTTTACCATCTCCGGCAAACTGTCCCGGATGACGTATTGATCGTCCCAGATGTAATTTTTATTGTCCCGGGACGACGGGACGGCGTTAATGTCGAACCCTACCTTCAGCCCTTACTTGGGCAAGACGCAGTCAGAGAAGCCCGCATCCAATGAATCAGCTGGTCATGTCAAGCCCTAGCATCTATATGAATGATCTGTATTCTTCAAATTGTTCTTATGGCAAACACCCAACCCTATCATATCAGTCCTAGAAACCAACCACCAGTTTATTAATACAGTTGTTTCTTTAATTTATTGATACACATTTAGTTAATGAAAATTATTTCTACCAGTTTATAAAACCAAACCAAATATTGGCGTGTCAGCTGGGCTGTAGTATACACCAACTGCAACTCTGCAGAGAGCTAAAATCCTCCCAATGGGTCCACTTGTTGGCCATGGGTGACGAACCGTAATACTTACGGATGGAAACCTGGTGGCTGAGCAGCCCATGACATGTAACACTCCACTTAGACTAGACAGGCGATTGGAGAGGTCCCCTTCCGATCAATCGGCTGGTCATACCAAGATATTATTGTCCAGACCCTATTCCCCTTATGGAAAGCCCCCAATCGTTTTTTTTTATATATCTGCTAGAAGGTAGTGGTTGAGGGTCTTAGTGTCCTGGGTAAGACGTTAAACTGCATTTAATGGTGAAGTTCCAATCTTGGAGCTCTGGGGAGTGTGAAGTACTTCTTCATCGTCATTACTCTGACCCAGAGTGGTAGTACCGTTAGTGTCTCATTTATGGATTGAATAGATTAAAAAATGTGTTTAAAGAAACTTTTTTTAAAAATGAGTTTAAATAAAAAAATAAATGTTGAATACCCATCAAGATTGAATAAAACAAAATGTCTTTGGTATAAAATAACCCAACAAGGGTTGACATGCCATAAAATCCAACCAACCAATTAACCAACTAAAACAAAAAAATATTTACTAACTGTTCACTTACAAATCATATATACAAAAAAAAAAAGATTTGGCATTAGGTGAACCAACTAAATTTTTATGAAAACTAGAAAATTAATATACAGAAAAAAAACTTTTTTATAATAATAATGATAATTTAATATGAGTGTGAGTCAAAAAGTAATGCCATTTTGTTTGGGACAGGTATCATACATCAGGCCGTTCTTTGAGCCACTTCTTCACTACAGATTTCATTTCCTTGTCACTAGAATAATGATTGCCTCACTTCGGCCCTATGAAAGAGAGTTTGAGAGGCAAACATTATTCTAGTGACGAGGAAGTGAAATCTGTAGTGAAGAATTGGCTCAAAGAACAGTCAACAGAATTTTACGGGGCAGGGATACAGGCTCTCATTTGAAGATGGAGCATTGCTATTGAGAGAAACGGTGACTATGTGGAGAAGTAGGGATGTGATCCTCAGAGGACCAGCTTCATTTTGATGTATGATACATTTTCCTGTGTCAGTAATCATACCAGTCCAAAACCAAATGGCATTACTTTTTGACTTACCCTCGTAAATAACACTGGGAACTTTTTACACCTAATATTTTAGCATTTTCTTAAAATAAAAATTTAAAAAAAAAAAACAGTAATAAAAAATTTAAAATACCTGTCTTCCCTTTCATATTTTCAGGAAAATACAGTTGTTACTTACTAAGCTTTGCTTAGTCTGATATACAGACTTCAAGTTGCTTACAGTACAAAGAGGTCACCCATCTCAGACTCATCATTGCTTAACCCTAGTGGTGTGATGGAAATCAGTGCTTTCAGCAAGACTTGACTATAAGTCAAAAATTAGGAAAATGCTTATATACTAAGTCTGCTACAAGGCTACAAATACGAAGCACCTAGTGAGAACTGAACACATTACTCAGTAATCATGTATGTGAGAAAAGCTTGCGAACCATAATAAGACGTTTCTAAAAAAAACTAAGTGTATGTATTTACCCAACCCCTCTGCCAGAAGCGGAATGTGACACAATTTGCTTAATTTTTAGTTATTTTTTTTTATATTTATTATTCTGATCTTCCTTCGTTGATTTTTTTTTCTCTTTCGTTTACCTTTTCTTTTTCTTTTTTTTTTCTCTTTCGTTTACCTTTTCTTTTCTTTTTTTTTCATTTCTTTTTCTTTTTTCCGTGTTTTTCTTTCTTTTCTTCTTCTTTGATTTGGTTCTAATTCACTGCCTGCTTTTTCGCTTAATTTCTTTTTTCATTACTAATTTCTTTGATATTTATGTTCTGATCTTCCTTCGTTGATTTTTTTCTCTTTCCTTTCGTTTTCTTTTTTCTTTGTTTCTTTACTTTTTCTTCTTGTTTCTTTTTCCTTTTTCTTGTTTTCGTTTTCTGTTTGTTGTTTTATTTTCGTTATCCTTTTTTCTTTTCTTTTCTTTTCTCATTTCGTTTATTTTTTATTCGTTTACTTTTTTGATTTGAATTCAGAGTTTTCTTTCTTCTAGATTAGTTGCCTAACCAAAGCTAAATAATCCAATCTTCTCTATTTACCCATCACTGAATTCATGCTTTTCCCAAGGGTATTAGCACAGAAGTAAAATAGAAGCAGCCTCATCCAAGATTTGAACCCTGGTTGCTATGTCCATGTTTCTAAGACAATGACTGTTAGTCCAGGTGCCTCCTAAAAGAAAAAGTAAAAAAAAAAAGTACCTTATATTTGGTACCTACTCAATAGTGCCTATTTGTGAAGAAAATATAATAATCTTATAGAGGTGCGTGGTGTAATAAGTAGCGTTGTAGGAACTACTCGTTGACCCGAGTTCAAATCCTAGACGAGGCTGTTTGCATTTCACATAGCGTTAATACCCTCTGGAAAGGTATGAATACAACTACTCTCCCTCAAGCTATGGGTAAATAATAGGACGGACTGGGCTCTTTAACCTTGGTTAGGTTACCAGTCTAGGAGAAGGAAAACTGAATTCAAACCTGGTAAACTCTGCTTAAGAAATTAACCTTGTGTCACATCCTACTCGTGCAGAGGGGTTGGTAAATATATATAATAATCCAACTGTTATCTCCACAAAAAATTCCCAGTTATCTCCCTTGGAACAGACAAGAAGAATTATTTCAGAACCAGATTGGGTTAAAGAGGTACAGTTCTCTTTATTCTCCTTTCCTGGGTAAATTTTTAAAAAGTTTGTGAACCAAACAAAGAACAATAGAAGAAAAAGGGGACCATATGACCTTTAGGCACCCCTTTTTGATCTCGATTCAGAAGGACATGTTTTTCATTTACAGTCAATATCCAGTTTTTTGTCAGAGGTTAGGGTTAGGGGTTAGTTTTATAATTTTTTTTTTAAATCTCTAACAATCGTCTGTTAACAAACAACCGGATATTGACAATGTAAATAAAAAACATGTCCTTCTGAATCGAAATCAAAAAGGGGTGCCTAAAGGTCATATGGTCTGAAAAAGGTTTTAAAAATCTTATAAAAAACATCCAAGGAAATTGTAGAAAGTTTATTCATCACTAGAACTACTGCTGGAAGACTCAGTTGACACCATTTCAGCCTCTTCATTGTCTCGAGATGTGTGGTTGCGGATTGACTCTGAAAGGCCAGCACTGCTGGCCATAGAAGACAGACTGGTCGGCAGGCAACTGTTGTGTGCACTATTAGGAAGGCCAAATATTGGGGGTGGGGGGTCAAGCATAGGTACAGTCGATGGTGGGGGCTGAGGTGGAACTGGAGGTGGGGGCTGGAGAGATGATGACTGCCATGGCATTGATCCACTCTGCGCATTTTGCATATGATCTGCAACGATAAAAAATTTAAAAAATAAATAAACCAAACGTTGCCATCAAGTAATATCAGTAATTTTGGTTTGGAAAGGTTTGTTTTACGGCATATCAACCTCAGTGGGTCATTTAATGCCGACAAAGTTTTGAAATAAATTCATTATTAATGGATACTCAAATATTTTTTTTGTAAACAAATTTTTCTATTTAACCCATAAAACCCTAACAGGTGCTCTTATAATCATGAGCCCTCAATATCCATGTTCCTTATCCAACCTGGGATCTTGGCTGAAAAATAAGCTGAAAATGTAAAACATTATAACCTGTTACATAACAAGAACAACAACCACAGTGTGAAACATGTCAAACACCTTTGATTGTTAAACACTTATTCATAGAATGCAGGGTTTTTTCTCACATCAGAAATCATTATTTTAATGCAAACAATATGAAAGATCTATTTGAAAAAGTCAACATAGAAGACATTCTGTCCTTTTTGAAGGAAATAAAATTATACCATAGAATATAGACATGAACCTAATCAATACCATTACAACATGATCCCCAATGATGCTAACACATTGTTAAAACCAATTACTACAAAAGTGTAAATATAGATACACAACATATATTACTTCCTAACTGTTAGGCATAACATAACAGATTACAATATTTTACTGGTAATATGAAAACATTTAAATAACAAAAAGGGTTAAAATTTTCTACATTTCAAGAGGGCAGTCAGTTGAAGAAATCATTTTGTTTATTTTTTTGATACTGGAGTGTTAAATTCCTTGAAACTCCAGAGTTTTTATGAGCAAGGGAAGTAACTCCAGCTACTTTATGCAAGGGAACTAAATCTGACGAGTCTTTATAAATCAGATCGATTTACATAATCTTATTCAATCTATTTTGTTTTCGATCAATTAATTTTATCATTAATTTGGACTTGAATTTTTCTTTCATCTGTACATTGTACGACCGCTGAAGTAAACAATCTGAAATAGAAATTAAGAAGAAGCCTTTGATGAGAACTTGCACCTCTGGAAGCTCGTCTGACATAAATGTTGTCTGGGCCATTATCAGACCCAAAATCACCAGCTCTTGTCTCTTAAAAACGCATGGTGAACTTGTGACAATCCTAGCCAGGTGTGATCACACCCAGAAAAAGACTTTGCTCAGTACATCAGTGTAATTCTAATTTTAATAGACAGATAGATATGAAGCAATTTTTGTTTTTAGTTGTCTGCCCACAACAATATCACAATCTCAATCTATAATTTATCCTTGTTTTCTAGAACTACAAATCAAAAAACAAAAAGTTATTTTCAACTGTACTGAATGAAAAGATTGAAGAAGATGATGATAATAAGTAAACTTCTCTTACCCAAAAATCCATGACGCATTTCAAAATCTGTTGGGTAAGGTCGCCGAGGGTCACCTAGAAATTAAAAAGAGCAATTTTTAACAAACTCTTCAGTAAGATTTTTTTTTTTTAACTTTGAGTCAATTTACATTAAACAGAGCCTAACAAAATTTACAAGTGAAACAAAAAAAAATGCCAAAAAATAATTTTATCTTTATTAAAATCATAAAGTTATGACTGAAATTTTTTCTTTTTTTAAATAAATGAAACATATCCATTGTCTTGCAAACATATATTTAAGTATAAAAAAGAGTAACCAAATTGATAATGTAAAAATAGATAAATAGATAGACAGACACATATGAACAATAGCATTAATAATTTTGAGCCAAATATGAGGAATCTCCAAAAACACGTGCAATGTTGTCAACAACAGTCAACAAAAATGTGCAGTTTTATTTTCCTCGTTTTTTTTTATATGAAACAATGTAAAAAATTGAAATATTTTCATCTTACCAGGTGCCCATGTGACAGGAGCCGCAATGGCATTACTAGCACTGATTCGGTGTGCAAATTTTATCAGTTCTTCTGAAGAGATTGTCTTCTTATTTGCCTGGGCGATTGAGTTTAGTTTCTGTTTAGCTTGGTAGATAGCCGTTGCCTGTCACAAAAAAAAAATGAAAGATAAATAGAAATCAGAAGATTAATGATAATACCTTGTATTAATAATGGAAATTCCATTGCCTACAAATTGTACAAATTGCATAAATATATATAAAGGGTGTAAAATTTTATAAATATATATAAGGGGTGTGAAATTTTATAAATACATAAAGGGCATAAAATTTTATAAATACATATAAAGGGCATTAAATTTTATAAATATATATATTTACCAACCCCTCCGCACGAGCAGGATGTGACACAAGGTCAATTTCTTAAGCGGAGTTTAACAGGTTTGAATTCAGAGTTTTCCTTCTCCTAGACCGGTTGCCTAACCAAGGTTAAAGAGCCTGGTCTGCCTTACTATTTACCCATAGCGGAAGGGAGAATTGGATTCATACCTTTCCCAAGGGTATTAACGCTAAATGAAAATGCAGTTACCACATCCAGGATTTGAACTCGGGATGACAAGTCCATTTCCCATGACTTTAACCATTACACCACACGCTATATATATATAATATATATATATATATAGTGTAAAATTGCATAAATATATAAGGGGTGTAAAATTGCTTAATATATGAAGGGTGTAAAATTGAATGAATATGTAAAAAAAAAAGTGCAAAATTGCATTAATATATATAAGGGGGTAAAATTTCATGAATATATATATATATATATATATATAAAGGCTGTAAAATTGCATAAATATACATAAAGGAGTGTAAAATTGCATAAATTTATGTAAAGGGTGTAAAATTGCATAAATATATATCTATCTATTATTATACTAAAGCCAAGATTATCAACTTTCCTTTCCTAAAGGAATTTTTCCTAAATATTTTAATGATACAAACCTTATCCCGGAGTATAATTCAGTATCTAATCTAATCATTGTTTTAAAAAAATACCATGTAATTTTATTCTAATTAGTCGTAATTTGCAATTAAGTAAAAAATTAACCCATCTCTGTCTTTACTATCTGCCTGTTTATTTTTCTATACACTCTCTCAATATTCTTTACTGTATCTACTCTCGTAAGCGGGACAAAGAAAAGAAAAGAGAGAACACAATTTTCTTTCTAACATTTGATTAACTGACTGCTGCTTACTGGTAACAGTCTTTGTATCTATCGCTCTCACTATCAGCATGGTTGAGAAGAGAAAGAAAGAGTGTTCCCTTCTTAACACTTAAATAAACAGAAAGTGACTGGCTCTCTTTTTCTCTCTCTCAGATCTGGTTGTATAATTTTTTTTAATTTATTCGCTTTGCAAACTATTAATTTGTTCAGGTTTTGAAGAATTTCGTCTGTTCTCCTTTATATTTAAAAAGTTTTTTTTTTAATAAACTTTCAATTTAACTCAAAAATCTACTTAAAATTGTTTAATTTCTAAAAAAAAGGTTAAGATTCGTAATGTGACTTGGTTTAAAAGATAAATAAAATTGATGGGGCTTTCGGAGAAATGCGCCCTTAAAAAAAGGCAGTGTTCACTCAAAAAAAGTCCCTGCTGAAAAAACAATCTTATATATCTAAAATATATAAATAAAACTAGCAAAAGTACCCCATCCATGACCGGACTAAAAACTTTTTAACACCACCAGGGAGTGAGTGGGTAAGAGAGAGAATTACTTAATTAGTAAAAATCAAAACCAAATTTTGTGTGTTTCTTAGTTATAAGCATATTAATCTGTATGCAAGATTTCGAATCTGAGTGACATCTCTTTTACGAGTTATAAGTCAACACGTACATACCAAACTTTTTATTTATATATATATATATATATATATATATAGATAACAAGCACTAAACACTTTTTTAAGAGGAAAGGAGTGATGACCAATAGAGACGGGGATGGCAAGAGAGTGTCAAGGGAACCTATGCTGTTGGTATGCCATGATGGTGATCAATTTAACAGGATTCTAATTTCTTCAAGAATCTTGTTAAAGAATTCGTAGCATAAAACAAAATTCCCTTTACTTTACAAATTGTATTTTTTAATTCTTTTATTTTAAACTTACCAGAATTGTTTCGGCCTCTTTCAAATTTTTCTGAAAATTCTTAATGTCTGCATCACGTTTGTCAACTTCAAGTTTAAGATCATCTGTAATCTTTTGAATTTCCATTTGTTCTTCCGCTGGGAAAATCAATGAAGAAGAAAAAAGATAAACATGAACATCGATTTATTTTAATGTAGCCATGCAAAATCACAGTTAAAAACGTCAGAATTGCAGTTTTGATGCATACTCCCTGCAGTAATATCGGTACTCTTCACGGAGTTCCGTCCCAGCCTCCTGCCTCAAAAATACACCAGCTTCAATTTAAGTCCGTAGCCGAAGCGGTGTCACTTGCAAAAAAAAAAAACAATCAACTTAGGGCGTTTTTCCCGAAAACCCAACGCCAACCCTAAACGTAGTTAAAATTAACAGTTTTATTACAAAATTTGTGGGTTCTGTTTTTTCTGGGTCACCCTGTATACAGGGTGACCCAGAAAAAACAGAGCCCAAATCATTTATTTATTTTCCCATTAAATTAACCCCAACCCTATTTTGTTTTCAAGTGACACCACTTCGGCTACGGACTTTAATCATTGCTGGGGTTTTTTTCAGCAGCCACTGGCTAGCAGTTTTTGAGGCAGGAGGCCGGGACTGAACTCTGCAAATATACCCGTAATATCCTTAGAAGTTTGCACCAAAACTTATATCATCAAATAGCACATTATTAGATCTTTAATTTGATGTAATAATCTATAAAATAAGTTCTGTAGTTATTATATAATAACAAAATAAAAAACTGCCATGCCACTCATTTTAGCGAGATTAACTGAGAATCAGTTTTTTGATACGGATCATACTGATAGCCTTTTAAAAGAACAGTTGGTGGAGTATCAGTATATTTTACAGACAAAAATCGATTACAAATTGGGAGAGCTAAAAATCGACATAACTCTGCCAATTTTTGGAAATTGGAAACTCAAATTTCGGGAACTGTCTCACTTTAACATAGTCCACACCTGGACAGAATTTCAGAAAAATTGAAGGGTAGGAGTTTCATGGCCTGGATGATTTGACACGGAATTACCCATATGCCAAAAGATTAGTGTCAAATAAGAATTTTAAACCAATAAAAAAAATTTATTTTCTGATTTCTTTATGCTCAGAATTGCGGAGGCATGGAATAAGCTTCCCGTCTGTTGTAGGCTGCCGAAACACTGAATCTTTCAAGGCCTCCATGCTTCCTGTAATCTGCCGACACTATACCTGATGACCCTCTCCATGCACACACATACATGCATATTAATACTGTAAACTGATCATGTTCCTAACACTAATACATTATTCTGTGTACTTGACATGAGACTTTGATGAGTTGTGGTGCACCTGAGCACTGTACACAATAAATTTCATTATCATATAATATATAAATTCTCTTCATTAGCTTGCTTGCTTATTACCAATGGATTCCAAGGCTAATGGGCAAATCTTCATGAAATATGGTAAGTTAATTCCTTTCACCTCAAGGAGTGTTTTAATGGTGTTGGGGAGGGCTCGTATATACCACCACCACCCCCACATACACTTACAGGTGCTCTGAACATTTTAGATTAAAACTGATCAGTAAGGTCTAATTCATCCAGAAAGCAAATAAATTGACATCTGCAGGAGTGCCCCCTTTTCAGGGAGACTTGCAACTTTTCGGAGAAAAATTATCCTTCCTCCAGCTATGGATAAATAATAGGGCAGACTGGGCTCTTTAACCTTAGTTAGACAACCAGTCTAGGAGAAGGAAAACCTGTTAAACTCCACTTAAAAAATTGACCATGTGTCACATCCTACTCAGGAGGAGGGGTTGGTGTGTGTGTGTGTGATATATATATATATATATATATATATATGTAGTATCCAATTACCACTTTAACCTTTCCATTGCAGTGGCATCAGTAAATAATCCAAAAGTGCTCAGTATATTAAAAATATAGAGCTGTAATGATAATGACAATAATAATATTAGTAGAGGAAAAGAGTTTGGGGTCTACCATGGTTTCAATCCAAATGATTTCATCAGGACCCAACCCTATGCTTAACTAAGTCGATGTAATTCCTTAATTAAACTCTAATTTAATTCTAGTTTAACTAAGAAATTACATCGACTTAGTTAAGCATAGCATTGTGTCCTGATGAAATCATTTGGATTGAAACCATGGTAGACCCCTAACTCTTTTCCTCTACTAAAATTATTATTATCATTATCATTATATATATATATATATATATATATATATATATATATTTTACTTGTCTTCTCACCTGAATGGATTTAGAATGGTGGACAAGCAATCAAGACAAAGAAAATGACTGACTGTAGAAAAAACAAATTCCTACCGAGTTTTAAAGATTCTTTAATTTCTTTGTCTTTTTGAACAAGTAATTCCATGAGAAGGCCTGGGTCAGGTGCATCTTGTTTTTGCTGGTTTTTAGGTGTGCTCATAACATCGAAAAGTTCTCTGGAAAAGAACAAAAATAAGAAGATCAGTTGAAAACAAACTCAGAATTCCAAGAAGATCAATGGAAAGAACAATTTTCAGAATAGGAAATACAAAGAGGACAACACTGGGTAATTTTCACCTTTAGTTGTTAAAATTCCTAGCATAAAATTGTGCATGCGCATTATCTGAAATGAACTTAATTGTTATTAAGAATACATTTTATGATATTTTTGTGTTAAAGCATGCAGTTGAATTGTTTTCGAAAAGGTTTCTAAAATTTGTTTATTTCACACGGAGACTTTCAAAATAGCTACTGGCAGCCATTTTGCATGTGTCCTTGTGAAATATACAAATCTTAGAATCATTTTGAAAACAATACAACTGCATGCTTTAACACAAAAATATCATAAAATGTCTTCTTAATAACAATTAAGTTCATTTCAGATAATTTTATGCTAGAAATCTAGCCAACTGACTTTCACTTTGAAACAAGACGGTAGCCATTTTGCATGTGTCCGTGTGAAATATACAAATCTTAGAATCATTTCGAAAACAATACAACTGCATGCTTTAACACAAAAATATCATAAAATGTCTTCTTAATAACAATTAAGTTCATTTCAGATAAGGCGCACGCACAATTTTATGCTAGGAATTTTAACAACTAAAAGGTGAAAATTACCTAAGATAAATCAAAATATAGATAAGGGTCTCTTCATCTCAGGTTTCAAGCTTCACTTACACAAAAGTAATGTAATAAAATCCATGTTGCTTAATAATTGTTATTTTTGCATATGAATTTCATACAACAATTATGAAGACTTTATGGGACAGAGAAAGTATTTTCAATCTTATTGCTTAAACAGAGATGCTGATAGGTACACGTCCTACATCACTGACACAGAAAAATCTTTAAAAAAGATGCAGAAAAATCATATCCATGCGTCCCAGTGTTTTGTTTTGTTTTCTTCCCCACCATTTCCAGCTATCTGTAAATACATTTCAATATTTTTTTTTAAACGAATTATACTGTATGGGGTATATTAGTTGTTCATAAATAAAAACTCAAACCAAGTTACCTTTTAAGCACCCCATGGCCGACCTGGATTCAGAGGGACATGTTTCGTTTTGCACCGTCAACATCCGGTTGTTTGTTACCAGACGTTTTTTAGACACATTTTTTTTTTAATTATAAAACTAACTGCTAACCCTAACCCCAGGGCTCGACATTAACGCTGCCCCGTCATCCCGGGGACGATAAAATTACATCCGGGACGATCAATTACGTCATCCAGGACAGTTTGCCAGGGACAGTAAAAATTTTTCCTAAAAGTTAGTACTACATTCCAATATTGGACATCCAGTGATTGCCTGAATACTGACCTCAAAAAACGGTCTAGTTCTAGATTTAAAATTACTAATGGCAACAACACTGAAGAAATAGACACAGTCACATAGTATATATTTTTATGATTGGAAAATGTCCGCATAAAGATGGAAATAGAATAAATTTTAGTTTATAAAATTTTTATTTTATTATTTTTGATTATAAATAAATGTTTCTGTCAACTGCTTCAGCTTTTCTTAATGTTTTATTACATGTTATTATGCTACTGATGACTGACAAGTATAGATGATGCTAATGAATTAAACAAAAATATTTTGATTTCAGGACGGTCCAAACCCCATTTGGGACAGTTGATAATTTTGTTCGGGACGGTCATGAAAAAAGTTAATGTCAGGGCCTGCCTAACCCTAACCCCTAACCCTAACAAACAACCGGATGTTGACGGTGCAAAGCGAAACATGTCCCTCTGAATTTAGGTTGCCCCTGGGGTGCTTAAAGGTAACTTGGTCTAAAAACTCTATAATTTATTAAGAAACTTTAGTTGGAACCCATCAAATTTCCCTGGGACACATTCAAATCAAATTCATGTGTCAAATTAAAAAGCTATCAGCATCATTGTCTAAACAAAGAAGTTATTTTGATATGACCAAAAGGACATGACAGTTTAATATGAGTATAAATGAAAACAAAGCATATAATCTGGCAGGGCTCGACATTAACACCGTCCCATCATCCCGGGGCTGATAAAAATTACATCCGGGACAATCAATTTGTCATCCAGGACAGTTTGCCGGGGACAGTAAAAATTTTTCCTAAAAGTTAGTACTACATTACAATAATGGCCGTCCAGTGATTGCTCGAATGCTCACCTCAAAATGAGGCTACGGCACCACAGGTCTATTCTCAAAGCCATGTAATGAATAATGGTGGAGGAAGATAGTTTAAAAGGACTGAATTATGTACTACTAACCCTACTCAGGGTAACTTAAAGTAAAAAAGTATTTTTTTTTTAGCTCAAAACACACTAGGAAATAGATTTTTTGTCCAAATATCCATAATTATCACTGCTTCAGTTTTTCTTAATGTTTTATTACATGTTATTATGCTACTGATGACTGACAAGTATAATGATGCTAATGAATTAAACAAAAATATTTTGATTTCGGGATGGGGACGGTCCAAACCCCATTCGGGATGGTTGATAATTTTTGTTCGGAACGGTCATGAAAAAAGTTAGTAATCTGGTCATGCAAACATTAAGATAATGACTTTGCGCGAGTGCAGATGAAAACGTTTTGGACACTATGTAATCGTCTCAAGTAGACAGATGGATGCCAAAAAAATGTGTTTATATCTATTTACCCAATCACTCCAAACAAGCAGGGTGTGACATCCCAATAACCCCCCTCCCCCGGTTTGTTGTTTAGGTGAAGAAAAACTTTTAGTTCAATTTCTTATTCTCATCTTCCCTTCATACAGTTTAGGGAAAGAACGTTCATTGTAGAATAAATATGATACAGGTAGAAGAGTTCCAATTACCATCGAATTGGTAAGACAAGGCAACAAGGAAGCCATAACTTAATACGGATCTTACCTTGTTGCAAGTCTATGCAGAATGCCAGAGTATTTATCAAGCATCATAATACCACAGAAACCAAGCAGCCAATGAGGACTCAAGGAATGGAATCACCCAAATACATTGTTGGGTCAGTAAAATGGTTATTCCTGTATATAGAGTGAATGAGGGAGAGGCTCTGTGATTGGATTTACCAATCACGTGATATTTTGGCGCAATATCCAAAAGTAGTAAGACAGAATACACCCGCGGTGCCACGAGGCAACGAATTCAGGGGCTCCAGGAAACCACCCTAATAACTCTTCTCCAACGCGCCAGTAAGTCCCTTAAACTCAACTTTACATACAGGAAGGACTTTATATTGTTGTTTGTGTTTTATGCCTAGCAAATAAATTGTTTGAATTAAAGGATATATTAATTCCTTTCTTGTTGTTGTTAGTCTTAGAATTGAATGTTATACTAACACAATAACATGAATGGAGTATTCCTGAGTTCCATAAATACCAGCTGTTTTGGGCACCAGTCAGTGGTGCTTAATTGCTGTTATTCAAACCAACAGCTCACTTCAACATACTCAGCTCACAAACAGCTGGATACTAATCACCCAACAAATCTCTAGGACCACATTACCTTTAGGCACCCCTTTTTGATCTCGATTAAGAAAGGGCATGTTTTTCATTTACACCGTCAATATCCAGTTGTTTGTTAGGGGTTAGGGTTTAGTTTTATAATTTTTTTTTTAAATCTAAAAATCGTCTGTTAAAACAACCGAATATTGACGGTGTGAATGAAAAACATGTCATTTCTTAATTGAGATAAAAAAGGGGTGCCTAAAGGTCATATGGTCCAATCTCTACATGACACTGCAAAAGGATGGATTGGATAATTAACTGTCAACAAGTAGTTATAGAGATTTACCACTTTGATGAGGTAGCTTTCCCAATTTCAGGGTTCATTGCTGTTCACAAATATGATAAAGTAACAAGTGAATGATAATTTTGTGGAATCAGCATTTGCACTGAATGTCATTATTTTAAATCTTCCAAATTCTCAAGGTAACAGAGATAACTATGAAATACTCATTAAAATTCATCATTCCTTCATAAATAGCAGCCCTGTCAGCTGAGGCTTTAGAATACACTGACTGTAAGAACCCCCCAATGGGGTCACCTGTTGGCAATGGGTGGCAAACCGTAATGCTTAAGGATGGAATCCTGGTGACTGAGCTGTCCATGACATGCAACACTTCACATTGATCCTTACTTGGGCTAGATGGGCAGTCAGAAGGCCCCCTCCAATCAATCGGCTGATCAAGTCCTAGCACCTATATGATTGTCCCGACCCTATTGCCCTTATGGCAACTCCCAACCCTTTTTTCCTATGGGTGCTAGAAGGCAGTGGCTGAGGGTCTTCTTTGTGTCCTGGGTATGACAGTAAACTCTAACTGATGATAAGGTTGGAGGTTTCGAGAATGTAGAGCACCCCTTCATCACTATTGCTGCCAGGTTCACCCTGATCTGGAGTGGTAGTATCTGTTAGGGTCCCATCTATGGGTTCAATAAAAAAATATGTTTATAAAAAAAACTGAGTATCCATTAAGAATGAATTTATTTCAAAACTTTGTTGGCATCAAATGACCCACCAAGGTTGATATGCTGTAAACCAACCAAACCTTCATAAATAGAAACAGGTAATAAAGTTCAAAATGAATAAATTAACTCGTTGCCTACTTTAAACTGCTCACAGCAGCTTTCCCAACCACATCCAAGCCAAGTACAAGAACTGATGATTAGTTCATTATAATTGAATAGAAGGACTCAAATTACAATAATAATAGGACTTTATTTGAATAGTATGAGTTCTGAGGTGAATAGATAGTGAACTTTGAAATATCTCATCATACAGGTAAAAAATACCAAGAAGCTTTGGTACAGCTGTGGGGGAAATTTGGTAAGCAAAGAGTTAACTTTTTAGTGTTTGTCCAGAATGGTGTACTTCATACAATTACCCCCAGTGTCTTCCAGTAGGCGCTAGGTAGCATAGCAAGTAGTTGCATAAAATCAGAAATGCCAAAGTTAAAATTCTCTTTCACTTTCTAGCCTCAACAACTTATCTTATCTACTGTCTAAGTGACATGGGTGATTCTTGCCCCCAGCAACCCCGTTGCACATGAGAATATTGTTCAACATGTGTTTAACTTTCTTCTTTAACAACAGCATCAAGAACTTTATCTATCAAAAGACTATCTACATATTAGGACATAGGGCACCTCACATGGTGTAATGGTTAGCAAGCTAGATTTGCAGACTATTGTTAGTGAGTTTGATTCTCATTGGGCGCCCCATACTTCTGGCCTTGTGCCACATCTAAGCTAAGCTTAGTAATAACTATATTGGGCACCTCACATGGCATAATGGTTAGCAAGCTAGATTTCAGACCATTGTTAGTGAGTTTAATTTTCATTGAGCGGGGCGCATGCACATCTAAGCTAAGCTTAATAAATAACTACATATTAGGATATTTCTCTTAATACAG
Organism: Doryteuthis pealeii; assembly: GCA_023376005.1. Taxonomy (NCBI): domain Eukaryota; kingdom Metazoa; phylum Mollusca; class Cephalopoda; order Myopsida; family Loliginidae; genus Doryteuthis; species Doryteuthis pealeii. The sequence goes on along the minus strand of CM042146.1, from coordinate 82,262,865 downwards.
CTATGTATAAGCTCTTCATAGTATCTTTTGTAATGTCTGTATTTCTCTTCTGATAAGTTTGCTCAGGCAAATGAAAATTGTTCTTGTCAATCTGTCATGATTTATTTTTGTATATACATATTTACCAACCCCTTCCGCACAAGTACGATGTGACACAAGGTCAAAATTGCAACAAATTCCAACCTGCAGTATCTTCCTCAAGAAAGTCGAACAAAAAATTATTCCTCAACTCCCATATACGTTCACCTTCAGCCTATTCAAAAACATCTTAATGCCCCCAAATCTTGAGTTGCGGGACAACTTATATTCTAAAATCTCTTTCAATATCTCATCCACAATGGACGCCTCATCCAAAAATTCCTCGTTAAGAAGAGATAGTGCGACTTCATAATTTCCATCACAAATTGACAGATGCTGAACTATCAGAAGAGCATAATTTGTCAAACAGATTCTAAGGTACTGGAACTTGGCTGCCTTAGATCCTACACAGGCTACGTAATGTTACATAATTCATGGATAGTCAATGAATTATGTACATACCTGTAGTAAGAATATTTGGACCATATGACCATAAGGCACCCATTTTTAATCTCGATTAAGAAAGTATGTGTTTTTCATTTACACTGTCAATATCCGGTTGTTTTAACAGAAGATTTTTAGATTTTTTTAAAATTATAAAACTTAACCCTAACCCCTAACAAACAACCAGATATTGACTGTGTAAATGAAAAACATGTCCTTTCTTAATCGAGATCAAAAAGGGGTGTCTTAAGGTCATATGGTCCAAACATTTTTCCAAAACATTCGTTAGATTTAAAATCGGGGGAATTAAGTAGGGAATTTCCATATCCGTAAGGGTTATGATTGGCAACTGATGACCCCAACTTCACCTTTCTAAAAAGAGTGCCATTAGAGGTGTGAGAATTAGTTTTAGTTTAGTTTCAGATGCAACAAAAAATTTAGAGTGAGCAGATGCACAGTCCGCTCATTCTGAGAGTTACTTCTCCACCGCGGCGGTCGAAGACGGACTGGGTTGTTTAATAAAGCTTTATGGAAAAAACAAGTCTTGTTGATTAAGTTATTTAAACAAGAAATGATTAGCTGAAGAAATAAAGAAGAACCAATCTGAGAAAGCAACCCACTGGATCAACAAGAGAAGATGGTGGCCGAATTAGCAGCGAGTAACAAGTAAGACACCTCATCCCATTATTGGAAATTCCATAGCTAATTATCTCCCCCTGCTGCCAGGGGGCGAATGGCCAACATCGTATGTTAGCGCCAAAACCAAAAAAATCACTTATCGAAAAGCAGTTACTAGACGAGAGATGTAAAAACAAACGCTCTCATCACTTAGCCCAAACAGGGCCTACTTATCACAGAGCACCCACTGAGGGTAGTCGCGTAAACAGCGGTCCCTACACTTCATTGATCACTTAGCCCAAAAACAGGGCTTACTTATCGCATAGCAGTATTGGAGGAGAGACGTAAAAACACCAAACTCTCATTACCAAGCCCAACCAGGGCCCACTTATCATAGAACTCTACAACCAAGGCATTGTATCTGCATACGTTAAAAGGCAGGTACAATAGCACATTTACTGAATGACGAGAAACTACAGAGACGAAGCATCTTATCAACATTTCCTACCGACAAAAAGAATACCCTGTTATCACCATTACTCCAAGAAAATTACTAACTCGGATAAGTCTGTAGCAAATACCATTAAAATTTGCAACAATTTTATGTAATTTTTGTCAATACAAGTGTCTGCATTTACTTTCGTGTTTGTTCCTTCTTTGTCTGACAATTTGCCTACAACTACGGAGAAATAAGAGCCCTTCGAAAACCGTAAATACTCTTACCATCTCTACCCTGTTTCTCTCCCCCATTATATATAGCTGATGTGTTATAAGGGGTATATAACAGTAATTCTCAAACTGGGCCAAGAAGTTTTTATAAGCAAATTTATCCCCCAAAGCTTTTCCACTAAAAGTGGGTGCTTTCATCGAAGGTCTCAGGGGAGGCGGACACGGCAAGCAAGTCAAGACGCAGAGCCTCTAACGAATTTCTGTAGTCAGAAGCATTTTCAAATCGACTAGCCAAAAGTGCATTCAGAACTCGAAGTCTAGCTGCGACTCTGTTCTTCTTTCCTCCCAGCTTACCATGCTTTCGAGAGAAAGACTTACTATCTCTCTGTCCAAATTGTCTAGGCAGGACAGCCACCTTTTAATAGTATCCCGGTGCTCCCTGAAAACATCTTTAGAGATGTCCAAATTCTTCAATCCCTCCAGCTCTTGAAGAATTCTTAATCTAACCCCGGTTTGTTATCGTAGCAACTTCTTGGGAACCTCCAGCTCTTGGGACATAGTTTCAAAGGCTCTGTAGCAAGATGATGATGCTGCTTGTCGTAAGAACCCGGAGCGTTTTTTTTTACAAAATACTGCGAATTCTCACAATATCTACCATAGAATGACAGCAGCAGTTTGCAACAAATTCTGTTGTTGCAGCCTGTCACCAAATAACTACTTGAATGGAAATTTCAACAAAACAAACTTTGGCTCGTACAAACACAAGCATCTACTACACAGTACTCCAGTGGTTCTCAAACAGTGTACCCCAGAGCTTTTTCAGGTGCGCTCCGTAGTATTCCTGAAAAATCTCTCCAGATATGAAAAGCAAATGTATACTAAGTTACTATATTATACCATTTTTTACGAACACTCTGCTTGTTTTTTTTTGCGACATTATTATGATAGTTATCAGTTACTTTTCTTGCAACTAAATAAAAACACAGGTTTTAAACAATTTTATTGAGAAAAATGAAAATCATTTATGGTAGTTTATTGAAAGTTAAAGAAAACAAAATCTTAATAAAAATATAAGATAATAAATGTTTTTGTTTTTTTATATGAGAGATCACTGGTCTCATCAAGCTCATGTTTCTCATTAACACGGGGATGAATAACTTCATAGAGGTATGTTAAGTTTGCTTTTGTAAATGTGTTATTTTTTATATGTTTAACAGTTAACTTAATAACATATTAGTCCTATTTTGTATACAGTGCACAATCAAATATCTGTAGTACTGTAAGTGCGCCCAGACTGTATAAAGTTTGAAAACCACTGCTGTACTCTAACGAGTCACAAACTCTTTCCGCAAAATAAAATGCTGGTTCGTACAAGAGCCGAACAAGACAATAGTTCTACTACACAGTAGTCTAAATCCTTCTACAACACGATAGACTAACGAGTTACAAACTCTTTTTATGTCTACCGGAGAGCGAGTTCACTATTGGCACGTGGTAAGCTATACCCGCTCTACACTACCTTTCACATTAATTTTAACTATATATATATATACAAAATTAACGGAAGTTGAGCAGTTCTGGAAAAACAACAATTCATTTTAAGTGAATAAATCAAAAAAAGAAAGCTCATGGTTTCTAGTTCAAATACGATGTTAATGCATTATTATTTTACCAAAATAATTTTTTTTTTTAATTTTAATTATATTTTTCGATAATGAATAATAATGACAGAAAGAAAATGATTTAACTGAAAAATATTTTCAAAAATAAAATAAAATAAAAAAATAAATAAAGAATACTTGCGAACAACACAAAACAACTTTTCGGAATTAAGTAGCTAATCGGAAATATAAATCATCACAAATACATATTGAACCAGGGATTTTATATTACATGCACTACAAGACATAAATGAGAATTTTTAATGCATACTTACTTAGAAACTATTTCAATGTCATCAATGAGCGTTAATAGCTTTTGTTTGGTACTAATAGCCGCCATCTTGAACAATGAGCGGTGTAAACCAACTAAAGTTCCTTATTTACAGAAACACCGGGACTCTTCATTAAACTCTGAAAATGAAACTAGTCTGCGTTATAATAGTAAATTTGGATTGCGCAATATTACACATGCGTTTAGAATTTTGACATCATTTGTATCAATGGGAAATTCCTATTTGAAAGGTATTTATTTTTAACAATAAAGAAACAATGTAAACATTGACAACAAAGAAATATCTAAACATGCCTATTACATGGGTCTACTCTAAATTCAAATAAACTGAATATTAGGTATGTCCAGAATGGGTAAGGGGAGGTAATAATTTTTTAAATTATTCTAATTAATATCAAAACAATTAATTACCAAACGATTATCCGATTTTAATGAAATTTTCACTACTTTATTCATTAATGATTTAATTTTATAATTAATAGCTTATCTTATTTTAAAAAATAAAATAAAAACTTGAAAAAAAAGGTTTTTATAAATTCAAATAGAGGGGGGGTCAAATTTTTGTCATTTGAATAAAAAAAAAATTCCGGTTCTTAATTTTTACATTTCTAGAAAAATTAAATCCTAAAAAAAAATAAATAAAATAAAAATTCAACACCCGAAAAAGTTGGAAATTTTAAAGTTATTTTCTTAAAACTAAGAAAAATAATTTTTGCTGCGTGTTTTCTTTTGTTTTTGTTTTGTTTTTGTTTTGTTTTTATTTTTGTTTTTTGTTTTTGCTTTTTTTTGTTATGTTTTTTGTAGTTTTAAAAACATTATTTTTCTTTGAATTGTTGCAAAAAAAAGTGTTGACATTTTTAAACAATTCAGAATTCATGATTTTTTTTTTTTTTCTAAAAAAAAAACGTATATAAATCTTCTAATATAATCATTAGGTACCACAATTTGACCCTGTGCAATTCATTTAACACAATGAAACTTGCAGAAAAATTAATATTTCTTGAAAATTTTTTTCCATTCGAAAGAAAAACATTAAATAAACTCCTGATGATTTTTAAATTTTTTATCAGCATACGAAAATAATGAAAATTATGATTGAAAAACAATGTTTTCATTTTTGCACTGTTAATTAACTGAAATTTAACGTAGCTAAAAACAAGTTACGAAAGAGGATTTTTTTAAAAATTCTATGAAAAATCAATTAATGGATTTTCACGAAAATTTCCATAAATGTTTACCATTGGATGTAAATAATCTGAAATAGTTTTTTTCTAAAATATATTAGGGAAATATTTTTTTACGATTCTATCACCCCCCCTATTTTTTTATGAGATAAAAAAAAATGTGGAAAAAAATTTGGTACTTTTTTCTATAAGATAAGAGTCTGAATAACTATATCAATGAATTGTATAACGTACCGAATTATATTTTTTAGGAAAAAATAATGAAATCGGAAATAAAAGTGCAAAAGAAATGTCATAATATTAATATTTGAAAACTTTTTTTTCTTATGTAATTGGTATGTACTATATTCTATTAAATTGTCAAAAAAAAAAATTTTAAAAAATTAATTTTTACGAGATTTCAATCTTTTGTGTGATTAATATTTTTATTTTCTGCGTGAAATAAATTAAATATTTTTTTTTTCCTGTGGAAAAAATCAAAATTTTCACGGATATTTAAAAACATGAATTTTAGAATTCAGAACTTTGGTCCGATCCGTGCTCGATTAATATTTTTAAAAGAATTTGTAATTTTATTGTTGAATAGTAATGTGTGATTCTTTTATGACGAGACGCTTCTCGGTAACTAAAGTTTGTTTTTCTGAGCGTAAAAAAATATTTTATTTAACTTTTACGACCAATTAGAATAAAAATAATATATTGAATGATTGTTTTATCAGTTTAGAAAAAATATTCAAATTTTCATTTTATTTCGATTTTAAGAATTAATACTAATTTTTTAACGTCAATTTCACTGCGAAATTTAAGATTAAAGTTTTTCAAGGGCATTTTAATAGAAAAAATTTGGCTAAAAAGTTTGTCCGTTAGTACTTAGATGCATAACTGTAAGAGGGTAATAATATGTATTTTTTCTATCTAAATCGTGGCACGTAATATGGATAGGTTTGTTTATTTTTAAGATAACGATGTAATTTTCCCAATCGGATAATTTGATCTTTGAATTAACTATTTTTCTTTGTAATGTACGATCTTTTTTTAACGAGATTTTTGATAAACAAAGTTCGGAAATATCTATTTCCGTTTTATTCAAGATGACCTAAACGGTCTGGTGGTACCTAATAATCATTCAAACTCTTATCTTCATAGAAAAAATTAAAAATCGTTTTTATCGGTTCATTTTTTCAGATTTAATAAAATAGAATTGGGGGAAACATCATAAAATTATTTCCCTAATATATTTTAGGCAAAACCTATTTTAAACATAATTTCATAAAAAGGTGAATAATTACCGAAATTTCCGTTAAAATTTGACAGATAGTTGATTTTTCTTAGAATTGTTTTAAAAAACGGTTGTCATTAACTTGTTTTTGGCTACGTTAAATTTCAATTGATTTAATGGTGCGAAAATGTATACATTTTTCGTTCATAATTTTCATTATTTCCGTAAGCTGATTTTTTTTTTTTTAATCATCAGGAGTTTTTTTAATGTTTCTTCTTTTGAATGGTCCAAAATTTTTGAAGATAATATTAACTTTATTCAAGTTTCATTGTGTTAAATATGGGGCGGGGATAAATTTGACATGGCAGATTGGACATCCTTAAAGTCCTATTTATTGTAATGAGTGTTTTTCAGTGTAAACAAGTGACACGTGTGAGAGCCGCTACCAGCAGTTTACAGTAGGACTGCAGTGGTGGGAGGGCCGCTGTGGCGGTTTAAAGTAGGCAAAGAGTTCATTTCTGCGATTGTTTTTGGTGATTTTCTGCTTGAAAACTGTTGTTTGAAAAATATTTTTTTAAAGTTTAATAAAATTGAATATGTATGCATGAATAGAACTTCTATTCATGCACTTCAAAACATGCACTTCTATTATAGAAGTGTTGAACCGAAGGCCCAATAATCAAGAGCCCTTTGCAGTAGCTAAACTTTAAATTTTTAAGTTTTTGCTTTGTTTTTTGTTTGTTTGTTTGTTTTGTTTTGTTTGTTTTGTTTTGTTTTGTTTTGTTTTGTTTTGTTTTTTTGTTTTGTTTTGTTTTGTTTTGTTTTTGTTTTTTGTTTGTTTGTTTTGTTTTTGTTTTGTTTTGTTTGTTTTTCAAAATCACTTTGTGTCACATGATCATGTTCAATCCTAATCATCATGTGACCAATAGTTTCATTCGAACGAACACGGCTGAGGGGTGTTGTTTTCTTTCTCTCAGTGTGTTCATTTTAGTTTTGTGGTTTTATTTTAAAACAAAAGATATGGAACATCGTATTTTTCTGGTTATTCAAGCTTTTTTGTTCCTGGCTTTTTGCTCTGGAACTAAAGCCCATCTTCGACCTCAGTTTTATTTACGGAAACATGTTGATGCTGGTTTCAGAGAAAATTACAAACCCCAAACATTGTCGATGACTCCGGAGGATAAGTTTCAAACTCTTTATTTAGCACAACCTGTAAATATATGAAATTTTCTTTTTAATCATTTTATTTATTTATTTGTTTATTTTAAAAACCTTGGTTTTTTAATTGATTTTTATTTTATTTTAAACGCAAACGGTGATCGTTACTCATAATTCCACAATAATAATAGTTTTCGAAAAAATTTTAGGTGGAATGAAGATATTGTTTTTGTTGAACCTTTTTTTTGTATGAAATAAATTTGTTGTTTCATATTTAAACGATTTTTAAACTTTAAACATTTTTTGACCATATTATAAATTTAGTTTAAAGAAAATAATTTTTCATGTGAATCAGTATTTTTTCTTTGTAAATAAAATTGTCATAAATAACCGAAATTATTTTCGGTTAAGGGAAAATCCAAGTTGAATATTTTAGTTTATCTCAAAAAATTTGAGATAAACTAAAATACTCAACTTGGATTTTTTTCCCTAAAATTGAAAAAAAAAAGAACATTTTTTTTTTTTTTTTTACCTGCAGTGCCTAATTTACAAAAATCTATTTAGACTTTGCGCTTTCTTTGTTTTTTATTCAACTTGGATGTTTTTTTGTTTTTGTTTTTTTTAATTTTATCTAACTGAAACTAATATTGATTATTATGACAATTTTATTTTAATAAAAGAAAACAAAAATACGGTATAAAAAAAATAAAAGTCAGAGGAAACAAACACGTTTTTACACTTTTCTTATTTCCGTGTGAATGGAAGCACGTTCATTTTTCATAGACAACAACAATAATTCATGAATAAGAATAAAATTCATAAAATAAAACCTTTATAAAAATCAATTACTTTTTTTTTAAATAAATAATGGAGCGTGAATTCGGCTTTCTTTTCTGACCGAACATTTAAGGTTTTTGTTTTGAGAACAACTTTTTGTTTATTATTATTTCTTTTCCTTCTTTTTTTGTTTGCTTTGCTTTTCCTTCTTTTTTGTTTTACATTTTTCGTCAAGTGTCGATAAAATAAGGGAGGCGACTCCCATCAGTTAATAAAATAAAATAATTCTAATGATAAAGTAAAGTAGTCGGGGTGGCCTAAGATCGGTATCAGGCTGACAGCGAGGGAGTCTATCCCCTTTTCACAAGCGCTAGACCAAGGAGATTGATTTGGCGTTTGAGTAAGAGCGCCACCTCTACCATCAGCTCCTCACTTTACCACACAGACCCCTGTGCTACACATACGCTGAGTTGGCGAGGGCCGGTATCAAACCCGGAACCTTGTGGTTCCTAGTCTGCCACTCTACCGACTGATCTAAACCGGCCCTTAAGAATGATAATAATAATAATAATACTTCTAGAAACCAAGCTCTGTAGTAGAAATCTCATCAAGGGAATAAACACCTGGGCTGTCCCTCTCATAAGATACTTGGGACCATTCCTAAAATGGACAAGACAGACGGACCAAAGGACAAGGAAACTTACTACAATGCACAAGGCATTACACCCAAGAGACATCATAGACAAAGTATATGTGCCATGAAAAGAAGGGTGAAGATTGTGTAGATGTGACAATCCAAGCACTTGAAAAATACACTAATAAAAGTAAGGAAAGACTAATAGCAGCAGCCAGGAAAAGCAATTGCAACACATTGACTAACAGAAATACATCAAAAGTTAGAAACAGAAATGAGAAGAAAAACTAATATATGGGTACTTCAAGCAACAAACTGAAAAGATATCAAAAGTTAGAAAACAGAAATGAGAAGAAAAACTAATATATGGGTACTTCAAGCAACAAACTGAAAAGATATCAAAAGTTAGAAAACAGAAATGAGAAGAAAAACTAATATATGGGTACTTCAAGCAACAAACTGAAAGATATCAAAAGTTAGAAAACAGAAATGAGAAGAAAAACTAATATATGGGTACTTCAAGCAACAAACTGAAAAGATATCAAAAGTTAGAAAACAGAAATGAGAAGAAAAACTAATATATGGGTACTTCAAGCAACAAACTGAAAAGATATCAAAAGTTAGAAAACAGAAATGAGAAGAAAAACTAATATATGGGTACTTCAAGCAACAAACTGAAAAGATATCAAAAGTTAGAAAACAGAAATGAGAAGAAAACTAATATATGGGTACTTCAAGCAACAAACTGAAAAATATCAAAAGTTAGAAACAGAAATGAGAAGAAAAACTAATATATGGGTACTTCAAGCAACAAACTGAAAAGATATCACATCAGAAGAAGAATAAATTATATAATGGCAAAAATAGATAAGACACAACAGAATAGCAAGTGTAGAATGTGTGGAAACAGAAGTGAAACAGTTAATCATATAATAAGTGAATGCAACAAACTGGCACAAAGAGAGAGTACAAGACTAGGCACGACTGGGCGGGAAAGGTGATCTACTGGGAATTGTGCAAGAAATTCAATTTTCTTGATGCTACTAAATGATATATGAACAAACAGAATCTCTCCTAGAGAATTAGATGCATAAAATCTTTTGGGACTTTGAGATACAGACGGATCACCTAATCCATGCTAGGAAACCATGTGGGGATTAACAAAAATACGAAAATAAAAATAAAATAAAAAAAAAAACTCCCATGGGGCCTTGACCGAAAGAACCCTTTGTGTGTGTCCGACTAAAAGGACTGACTCCTGCCCCAAAAAGGATACCTTGGTCATTTGAATTTAGGCCGCAACTGAATGCAGTCGTTTTCCTGGCAAGGGGCATGTCCCCTTGCCACGGCCAACTATGCCCCGTTCAATAAAGCCTAAGTCTTAAAACTACCTCTTGCCTTTGTCTCTTTCCTTTTCGTTCCTTAAGTTCCATTTCAGCTTTATTGGGGACAAGATATCAGATATAACACGAATGAGCCAAAACTTATTCCCATAACCAGACTTAGTTTTAATTAACAAGAAGAAGAAAACATGTCATCTCGTGGATTTTTCCATCTCGATGGATCACAGAGTGAAGGTGAAAGAAAATGAAGAGATAGACAAATACTTAGACCTGGCCAGAGAGCTTAAAAAACTTTGGAACATGAAGGTAAAGGTCATATCAATTGAAATTGGAGCCCTTGGAACAGTTCCAAAGGGTTTGGAAAAGAGTCTGGGGAATTTGAAATACAAAGAAGAATCGAGACCATCCAAACAACAGCATTGTTAAGATCAGCTAGAATACTCAGAAGATTCCTGGAGACATAAGGAGACTTGCTGTCACTCAGCCTCCAGTGAACCACCAGCTTAGGCGGGTGTGAAAAACCTTCATAATAATAATGATTATAATAAGAAGAACAAATTATATCAAAGCTAAAATTGATAAAACACAACAAAATAGTAAATGTAGACTGTGCGATGACAGAGAGGAGACTGTAAACCATGTTTTAGGCAAATGTAGCAAACTAGCACAATGGGAATACAAAACTAGGCATGACTGGGTTGGGAAGGTGATCCACTGGGAATTATGCAAAAAATTAAATTTTGACCATACAACAAAATGGTATATGCATAAACCAGAATCTGTTCTTGTGAATGAAACACATAAAATTCTCTGGGACTTCGAGATAAAGATGGATCACCCTATCCCAGCAAGGAGACCAGACCTAGTATTGATTAACAAAAAAAAGAGAACTTGTTAACTGATAGATTTTGTGGTTCCAGCAGATCACAGGGTGAAGATGAAGGAAAATTTTAAAAATGCACAAATACCTGGACCTTGCCAGAGAATTGAAAAAGCTGTGGAATATGAGGGTCAAAGTGATACCAATCGTAGTTGGTGCACTTGAGCGGTCCCAAAAAGCTTGGAAAAAAGACTGGAGGATCTGAAAATCAGAGGAAGAATTGAGACTCTCCAGACAATTGTATTGCTACAATCAGCTAGAATACTTAAAAGAGTCCTGGAGACCTGAGACTTGCTGTCACTTAGCCTCCAATGATCCACCAGCTTAGGCAGGTGTGAAAAACCTTCATAATAATAATAATAATAATAATAAAATCGCCATATCAAGAAAAAAAAACAATTTTTTGTAAATGTGGATAATTAGAGCATAATTCTTATGCAGATCAAAAATTTTTACCTGTACCCCCCCCTTATTTTTTTATTTTTTCCACCAATAGTTCTGCTTAATTCTTTTATTTTTCTAGCTCATAGAAAGTAAAACAATTAAATTGATCTTGGCTATTTTCTGAATTTGAATTACCTCTCTCTATTTTTTTAAAGAATAGAGTAATTCAATGTTTAAAAAAAAAGTAAAATTGTCACCCACCCCTTTCCATTTTTCTGAAATTTTTTTCCAGGTGTGGACTATGTTAACGTTAAACAATCCACAAAATTTGAACTTCCAATTCCAACAATTGGTGAAGTTATGTTGATTTTTAGCTCTCCAAATTTGAGGAATGGCGACTTTTTGTAACCCAATTTTGTCTGTAAAATGAGTTCTAGAGCTTCCTTACTTCTAAAAATTGGTTTATAAAAGCATTTTTGCCCAAGGAATCCAAAAATGCTATCAAAAAAGTCTTAAAGTCACCCAATTTTAAGTTATTGATGATTTCTGATTTTTTCATAGCAAGATCAATATCCCAATGTGGCACTGCATCTATGACAAAAAATAATTTCAATTATTATTTCACATATATTGAACATTATTTGTACCAAAAAGGTAGTTTGATTTTTGCTCAGGACCATCTCTAACTTTAACATAATCTACACTTGAACAAAATTTCAGAAAAATTGAATGTGTTGGGTGACATGGCCTGGATGATTTGACATGGAATTACCTAATAAATAAAATATAATTCAATTTTGAAATCATAAATAAAGTTCTTTTGTGTCAAGAGGATATGTTCAGGTATCATATCTTTTCAAGATTTTCTGGCATGATAAACTCATCTATTCAAAATTTTGGATCAAGTAACCAATAGGCACCCTGGCTGTGAGCTAGATTCAAAAGGACAGGCTTTGCTTTTCACCATCAACTTCCGGTTGTTTGTTAATTAAAAACAAAATTGCTATTGAATTAATAATAACAATATGAAAGAAGTAAAAAAAAATAAAAAAACGTGTCTTTGATATAAAAATGTGTCTTTCATTTATTGTTTTATAATTAAAAAGAAAATTCCTACTGAAGTAACAACAATATGAAATAACTAAAAAAAAGTATCTAAAAAATCGTCTGTTAACAAACAACTGGAAGTTGACAGTGAAAAGCAAAACCTTTCCTTTTGAATCTAGCTCACAGCCAGGGTGCCCATTAGTTACTTGATCCAAATTGTTTTTTATTATACTTCTTTACTGTAGAAAAATTGATTGTACTTTCTTTGGTATGGTTTCTTTAGTTTTTAAGGACATATCAACATTCATGGGTTATTTAATGCTAAAGTCATCCTTGTAGAAGAACAGTAGTAGGGTATGAAGGGTTTCATACCTTTTCCAAAGGTATTAGTCCAAATGTAATAGTGACTTGAGTTTTAACTTGCTTACTATGATATCGCAGTCCAGAACAAATCTCATTTTTCCTATTCTAGTTTTATTTTACATATAGAGTAACAGTTATTGTTTGGTTTGGTTTGTTTTGTTTTACGGCATATCAACCTCAGTGGGTCATTTAATGCCGATAAAGTTTTGAAATAAATCAATTCTTAATGGATAATACAATTTTTTATCAATACAATTTTCTATTTAACCCATAGATGGGACCCTAACAGGTACTACCACTCCGGGTCAGAGTGGACCAGGGAGCAATGGTGATGAAGGGGTGCTCCACATTCCCCAAACCTGGAACCTCACCATCAGATAGAGTTTAACGTCATTCCCAGGACATGTAGACCCGCAGCCACCGCCTTCTAGCACCCATATGATAAAAAGGGGTTGGGGTTGCCATAAGGGCAATAGGGTTGGGAAAATCATATAGGTGCTAGGGCTCGACGTGACCAGCCGATTGATCGGAGGGGGCCTCTCCGACCGCCCATCTAGCCCAAGATAGGGCCAAAGTGGAGTATTGCATGTCATGAACTGCTCATCCACCTGGGCTCTATCCTTAAGCATCACGGGTCACCACCCACGGCCAACAGGTGGCCCCATTGAGGGAGTCTTACCTCTCTGCAGAGGTGCAGTTGGTGCATTCTAACGCCCCAGCCGACAGGGTGGACAGTTATTGTGTTACATTATTAGGGGCCTTGGATAATTAAGGGTGGAAAAAAGTTAAGTTTTAGTAAACATAAGTTGTGATGGAAGAAGAAAGAAAGAAATGTTTTGAAAAAATATTTAGAAAGAACAAATTTATTTGGAATCCATTTTGTTGAAAATATTTGTTGAAATTCCGTCAGAGATTTGCTAGGGTCAAATATTTTCGGGGGAACTATAAACATTAGCAGAGGAATGTCGAATTGTTTAGGCTAAAAATTCCAGTGTGGCAATTTGACAATAGACAATAGAATTAAAATATGACGTAAGAAAGTAATCAGCTGATTATCAGTACGTAAGACAATAATAAGCTGATTATTTTGTAATTATAAAAGATGGGGTGAATGGAGAACTAGGGAGGATGAGAGGGGAACGAACTCCCAACCATGACAGGTCTACACCATGACATAAACTAAACATTAGCCTGTTAAAAATAGAACTACATCTCTTTCTACCTGTCCTCCTCTCCTAAGCCACCAGTGACAGATGAATGACAAGCTTAGCATATCTGATCTAAGTGACTTATCGGGACTTTCTTTCTATCTGTCTCTCTCTGTTGCCAACAGCTAGGATTTTTATCACAGTCAAAAATAAACATTTGTTAAAAGAAAGTGAAGGCTCATTGTAAATTGGTCAAAGGGGTTACCATGGAAGGATGGAAGTCTTTAGTCTTGGTAAAGAACCCTTCTTTTGCCTTGGTAAAGTAGGCTTCTTTTGCCTTGGTAAAGTAGGGTTCTTTAGTCTTGGTAAAGAACCCTTCTTTTGCCTTGGTAAAGTAGGCTTCTTTTGCCTTGGTAAAGTAGGGTTCTTTAGTCTTGGTAAAGAACCCTTCTTTTACCTTGGTAAAGTAAAGTTCTTTAGTCTTGGTAAAGTAGGGTTCTTTAGTCTTGGTAAAGAACCCTTCTTTTGCCTTGGTAAAGTAAAGTTCTTTTGCCTTGGTAAAGTAGGGTTCTTTTAGTCTTGATAAAGTTGAAGGAAAATTCTGAATTCAAATCAGCTGTGTTCCACTTTCTTTCAAATTTGACCTTTTGTTGTATCTTGCTTCTAGGGAAAGGTTAAGTAAATCTATACTTATATACCAAATGAATAACCTACTTGTACTTTTAACTTTAATACTTTAAGATTAGATTTTTTAACTTTTTAAATTCTTTTATTTTAAACGTGAGAGATTATCTCTATTTCTAAACCGTACTTCAAACACATGATAACAGTCTTGAAAATCTGTGAAATATTGTTATTTTTTTGTGATACATATATATATACATATAGATAAAAGGGTATGAAAACACACAATGTTGTTAAAATGAATATATTTTTATATCATTTTCATTGCTAATATTGACAATATTTCGATTTATTAAAAATCATCATCATTATGCTCTAATGATGATTTTTTATAAATCGAAATATTGTCAATATTAGCATTGAAAATGATATAAAAATATATTCATTTTAACAACATTGTGTGTTTTCATACCCTTTTATCTATACATATACCGTCGGATTCATTTCCTTACTCTTAACTCATAAATATATATATATATATATATATATATATATATATATATATACCAACCCCTCTGCATGAGCAGGATTCGACACAAGGTCAATTTATTAAGCAGAGTTTAACAGGTTTGAATTCAGAGTTTTCCTTCTCCTAAACTGCTTACCTAGCCAAGGTTAAAGAACTCAGTCTGCCCTACTATTTACCCATAGCTGGAGGAAGAATATATAGATTCATACCTTTCCCAAGGGTATTAGCGCAGTGTGAAATGCACACAGCCTCATCTAGGATTTGAACTCGAGTTGACAAGTCCATTTCCTATGACTCTAACCATTACACCACGCACCTCCAATTGATTACAGTCTTGAAAATCTGTGAAATATTATTCTTTTTCTTTTTTATGATAGTAAGGTGAGTATGGTAAGTCAACCCTTGCTGGGTTATTTTATGCTGAAGACATATTGTTTTATTCAATCTGGATGAGTATTGAAATTTTTTTTTAAACTCATTTCTTTTTTTAAAAAACATTTTTTGTTTAACTCATTTTCTTCTATTTAGGGCAAGTCAAAAACTTTGCAATATTTTAGTAATGTGAGGCTTTAAAAGCGGTTGTGAAGGTGATAAACCACACTCACCTGATACTCCCCGATGCTACTCATTAGATTTTCCTCTATGGCTAGGAGCACAGTATCGGAATCCACAATGTGAGGCCTATCTGACCTTATCGTGTAACATAGTAGAGAGGGGGAAGAGCCAGGAAGGTAACAGTAATATGTAAATTAGCATGGAAAGGATTTTTAAAAAAAATATAAGAATTATATTATGTAGATTAGAATAGAAAAGTTTAAGGATGAATCATCATAAGGCCACATTTTATTTTGTCTATTGGACGAGACCTAAGACATGGCTAAGTAGGAGAGAGGAAGAGGGAGAGTAAAGAGTGTGGAGTGAGTCTGGTACAATGCGTTGAGAGAGTGAGATGTGGCTTTCACTCGGCAGTTGGCTTAGGGGAAAATAAAAATCTCATAAAATTCCCCACAATCCCTGATCGTCAAGGTTCTTACGACTCAAGCAAAATTTCTTGAACAATATGGTTACTGTACAGTGATCACCTGCACCACGTTTCACACAACAAATGTTTTTGATTAAAGCACATTCATCTGTGAGGTTTTCATATCACACATGGAGTAAAGCAATGCACAACGTGTCAGTGCACCAACTACCACAATACTACCAACCGCAGGGTTATGGTCCAGTTCAAATTTGTAAAGTATATTCATCAGTTCAGTTTTCAAATTTCACATGGAGTAAAGCTATATACAAGTCAGCAAACCGATTACTACAATACTAACAACCACAGCAGGTTCCTTCTGTGTAAATGTATAGATTAATAACAAATTATTCAGTAAATAGAAAAAACTGTGACGCAATCAAAAAAATATTATGGATAATTTCTGCCCTTTAGAACTAAGTCCTACAAGATTTCTATTCATTTTTATTTGTTTAGTAGTCATTTGCTTGTAGAATTACTCAGTATATATCCCAGGATTTTAACTACTTCAATCATGTGATATATAAACTGCAAACTAACTGTACCAAAATATTGCAAAACTTTTGACTCACCCTAGTATATTCTCAAAATTTTTGATTATTTGAATTAATTTAATCATTTAATATTAATTAAACTTTTCTTTCTTTTTTTTTTTTTTTTTTTGTCTTTGACAGATTGACCATTTTGATTCAATGTACACAGATACTTTTAAGCAACGATATCTTGTCTCAACCCAATATTGGAATAAAGATGGAGGACCCATTTTCTTTTATACAGGCAATGAAGGAGATATTGTTTGGTTTGCAAAAAACACGGTATTTATCACTTTATTTTAAAGATTTATCAATTTTTAAAAAAATACATTTATATCAACATGAGCGTAAGTGAGTAAAGTCGTCGGGGTGGCCTAAAGTCGGTATCAGCCAGAGAGCGAGGGAGTCTATCCTCTTTTCACTTGCACTAGACCGAGGAGATTGTTTTTTTAGCATCTGAGGTGGAGTGCCACACCTACCATCAGCTCCTCACTTTACTGCACAGATCCCTGTGCTACTCATACGCTGAGTTGGCGACGGCCGGTATTGAACCAGGAACCTTGCGATTCCTAGTCAAGTACTCTACCGACTGAGCTAAACCTGCCCTGGGAAGTTAATTCTATAAATTAAGAATTTTATGAACATAAAATAAGAAAATATTTCTACCAGTTTATTAAAACTAAACCAAAAAAATTACCTACAAAATATTCATTTACAAAGCATATATATATTTACCAATCCCTCCGCAAAAGCAGGATGCAACACAAGATCAATTTCTTAAGCAGAGTTTAACAGGTTTGTATTCAGAGTTTTCCTTTCCCTAGACTGGTTACCTAGCCAAGGTTAAAGGGCCCAGTCTGCCCTACTATTTATCCATAGCTGGAGGGAGAATATATGGATTCATACTTTTCCCAAGGGTATTCGTACTATGTGAAATGCAAACAGACACGTCCAGGATTTAAACTTGAGCTGACGAGTCCATCTCCTACGTCTCTAACCATTACACCACGCACTTCCATACAAACCATATATATATATTTACCAACCCCTCCACACGAGCAGGATGCAACACAAGATCAATTTCTTAAGCAGAGTTTAACAGGTTTGTATTCAGAGTTTTCCTTCTAGACTGGTTACCTAGCCAAGGTTAAAGAGCCCAGTCTGCCCTCCTGGAGGATTATAAACCATATATATAAAAAACAAAATTTGGAATTAAATAACCCACAAGAGTTGATATGCCATTAAACAAAATAACTAACCAACCAAGTTCCTATTCAGGATAAGACTGATGCATTTCACTTTGTGCTAATGACCATTGGAAAGACATGTATCCATCTGTTCTGCACCCCCAGCTATGGGTAAATAAAATGTCTTTTAGCCTTGTTATGGCAACCAGGCTAGGAGAAGGAAAACTCTGAATTCAAACCAACTGTACATTATTTAAAAAATAACCTTTTATCACACTGTTCTCATGGTGGAGGGGTTGGGTAGATGCATACATTTAGTTGTTTGTTTATAATTCATATACAACTACAGAGATGCTGATAGGTACGCATCCAAATCTAAAAGCACACAGTAAAATTGTATCCATGGGTCCCAGTGTTTTTCTTTTTTCTTCCCTCACCATTTCAAGCTAACTGTTAATACATTTCAATAGTTTTTTAGAAATTAATTACAGGATAGGTTACAAGGTAGGAGTTAGACCGCTTTAGTTGTTTCCCCAGATCATAAATAAAAACCCTACAATTTATTAAGAAATTTTAGTTGGGAACCATCAAATTTCATGGGGACTCATTCAAAGCAAGTATGTGTGTCCCAAGACGCACTAAATCAAAAAGCTATCAGCATCACTGCAACTATAATGAGAGAGGTAATAATTTCTTTTTCTTTTTTTATTTTGTAACTCAGTGTAAATTCTGGTGCAGGTTTATCTAAGGGCCAAGAGGTTAAAGGTTTTGAAAGTTATCTTTTCTTTATGAATTAAACATTTCAAAAATAAAAGATTTGATCAGATTTCTGCTCTTGTTTCAATTCATTTGGTGGGGGGAGGGTACAGATTTGTGTCGTTCAATGTTTAATAAATTTTGATTTTCAATCTTTCAGGGTTTTATGAATGAAATGGCTGCCAAGTTCAAAGCAATGATGGTGTTTGCTGAGCATCGATATTATGGAGTATCTCTGCCATTTGGAAATCAGTCCTACAAGGTTTCTATTCATTTTTTTGTTTGTTTTTAGTCTTTTGCTTGTTTAAATATATATATATATATATATATATATATATATATATATATATATAATCAGGGGTTCCTGACCAGGGGTGCGAGCATCATTCCATGTGAGAAACGTCAGTTCAAATTTAGATTAAAAAAATTTCTTTTGTAATTGATATTATTTATATTTTCGTTTCTTTATTTCAGATTATTATTATTATTTAGAGAGTGAAATAGATATGATCTTTTGATAAGATTGTAGTATGGATTTACATTCTATATTTTTTAACAAAAGTATAAATTGTAGGGGTGCGAGGTCAGAGCAAAACTCTTTTTAAGGGTGCGGGAATAGAAGAAGGTTGGGATCCACTGATATATATATATATATATATATATATATATATATATATATATATGTATATATATATATATAATATACAATATACAATTATGAGGAATTAATGTGAAACGTATTAGCATATGAAAGGCTCAATGCTAAAATAGCAGAGCAAATTTAAAATCACATATATATCTTATTATAATGGAGATTGTGTGTTTTCTTGTCTGTAACCGAAACTATATTACTACTCAAGTCACAATTCCCTTAGTTATCTACATCACATTCTCCATGATTTTATTTATATTTAAACCTCAATTATTAATAAAATTGTTTTACATTATTAATACTGTTGACTATATCTACATACTAATAACATACAATTGTATTTATATATACAAAAAATAGCGGATTGCAGTGTGAACGGGAAGGCTAATTTGCATATTGATATAAAAATATGTGATTTTAATAAATATGTGCTTAGTATTATTGATTTCTAACTGTTTGGTTTTATTTTAATGAATATGAGCAAAAATCTCTCCAATAAATCTTAAAAGAAATCCGTTAACAATATTAACAGTGATTCTATTCTTTACTTCCTAATTTAACTAGATAGTTAAATTATGAAAATTTAACAATGAAAGACTAAAGTGAAGAAAAAGCAAGTTTTAGTTGTTTCCCCTCTGTTTCAAATCTTTTTATCGGCATCTTATTTAGTTTCATTAGCCTTTCTAAGTTAACATAACATTTTATTACAATAAAACTTAAATGCTTGCACCCGGAGTGTGCATATATTTGCTAGTATATATAATTATTAAAGAAAAAGGCTAAAATTTCATAATTTTTCAATAAAAACGGTCTCGTGAAACTTATAGGTATACACAGATACCTGTGGGTAGAAATAGATCTATAACCACAAAATGACTGATTTTTAAAACTTTTTCTTTAACAATTATATTCTTTTGTTCAATAATATTGAACATCAAGCTTTCAACTTGGACCTGAACAACTCTAACATTCTACTGTTGGAAGAAAGGTTGAACTTAGAATCATCCTAATACCACAGAGATTTCTTTTTGCAAAGCATACTGCTGCCGTATCTGATGGGTGACTTTTGCTGGATTTTACAATTAATTTTGATTATTCACAAATGTATTATAGTTATAAAAATTATCGTACAAAAAATTTTGTCACAAAAAAAACAAGCGCAGTAATCAGAACTTGGAAATAAAAAATTCAGAATTACAGCTCCAAAATGGTATGATATGTTGAGCTATGGCCTCTCAGAGTAAAGTTTTTAAAAATTGACCCATATGACCTTTAGGCACCCTTTTGCTTTGCTGATTCATAAGTACATTTTTTTCATTTACACCGTCAACATCCGGTTGTTTGTTAGAGGTTAGGGTTAGGGTTAGGGATTAGTTTTTTATAATTTTTTTAAAAAACTCTAAAAATTGTCTGTTAACAAACAACCGGATGTTGACGGTGTAAATGAAAAAATGTACTTATGAATCAGCAAAGCAAAAGGGGTGCCTAAAGGTCATGTGGTCCAAAAAATCTGACACAGTGATATATACATTTATTATGAAAGATTTTTTCCCCCTAAGTTTCTCATAACGACTCTGTTCATCTCTCTCTCTCTTTTTTCTCTTTTTAATTTCTAGGATCCCAAGAAGTTGTCCTTTCTGACTTCGGAACAGGCATTAGCAGACTTTTCCAATGTTATTGTTCATATGAAATCTACAATCCATGGTGCTCAAAACAGTTCAGTGGTCGCTTTTGGTGGCTCTTATGGTGGAATGCTTGCTGCTTGGTTTCGTATGAAATATGCTGGTGTTGTAGATGGGTAAGAAAAAAATAATTATCTATTATTAGGACCATATGACCTTTAGGCACCCCTTTTTGATCTCGATTAAGAAAGGACATGTTTTTCATTTATACCGTCAATATCCGGTTGTTTTAACAGACGATTTTTAGATTTTTTTTAAAAATTATAAAACTAACCCCTAACCCTAACAAACAACCGGATATTGACGGTGTAAATGAAAAACATGTCCTTTCTTAATCGAGATCAAAAAGGGGTGCCTAAAGGTCATATGGTCCAAAGTTTTAATATCTAGTTTATATTTGTGGTGAGTTTTAGTTTTATTTGTGACCCCTTTTTGATCTCGATTAAGAAAGGACATGTTTTCATTTACACCGTTAATATCCGGTTGTTTTAACAGACGATTTTTAGATTTAAAAAAAACAAATTATAAAACTAACCCTAACCCCAACCCTAACAAACAACCGGATATTGACGGTGTAAATGAAAAACAGGTCCTTTCTTAATCGAGATCAAAAAGGGGTGCCTAAAAGTAATATGGTCCTATTATTATACTAAACTGAGCGAATGAACTTTTGTCTCCTAAAGGCTTTTTTACTGTTTAGTTTAATGACACGAAAGTTATACTAAATTATTCCTTAGTTTTAGGATTGAGTTATGTTTGAAAAAAATTCCATTTTAATTGGTTCTGATTGGTTATATTTGCAATT
Source organism: Doryteuthis pealeii (assembly GCA_023376005.1). NCBI lineage: Eukaryota > Metazoa > Mollusca > Cephalopoda > Myopsida > Loliginidae > Doryteuthis > Doryteuthis pealeii. Next base: position 82,241,177 of record CM042146.1, on the reverse strand, counting down.
AAGTTAAAATTTGTCCCATCCCTTACTTTACATTCTGCCTATCACTTTCCCTCTCTCTATGTATCTTTTGATTACCTCCTCATTATATGTTAGTTTCTCTGGGAGAATAGAGAGAGATGGGAGAATTTTAAATTTATTTCTATGTTAAATTTCATAAGCAGCAACCTGTAGCTTAAATTAGGTCAAACATTCCCTTTCTTAGAAATCTGACAAAATGATTTTAAAGCTCAAATCGCTGTTTTTATCGTCCCGGGATTCGTGAAGCAAACGATTTAAAGCAGTGCTTCTCTTAACTCCCAGGTTTCGATCGTCAACAGAGGGTGAGTGCACACTTTTCTTTATATCACAATAACAAAATCTTCTTTTTTTTCCAGAGCGATTGCTGCTTCTGCTCCCATCTGGCAGTTTCCTGGGATTTCCGATTGCAATGGGGCATACGAGGTTATCACAAACACATTCAAAAAAGCATCTGTTCGATGCTCGGAAAATATTCGTGCTTCCTGGTATTTTATTAATAAGTTGAGTAAATCAGGTAAAGACTTTTTTCTTTTCTTTTTTTTTTTTATATATAAAAACAGTAGGAGGCACATGGTGTAATGGTTATCATTAAAGGAAGTGGACACAAATTCAAATTCTACCCCAGTGGATTGAATAAATGGTTCAGTTTGAAGTTTCGTGGAGGCTCGCAATTATGACATGAAGGCTCCCGAGTTTGACAAGAAAGTTCCTAAGTCTGATCTGTGTGATTAAGTGGGGAGCTGATGGTATGTGTGGTACTCTACCCCAGCAAAAACAATCTCCCTGGTCTAGTGCTAGCAAAAAGGGAATAGACCACTCCACTGACTTTACTTATATAAATATATATATAAATAACATGTTCATTATTATTAACAGCACAATTTTAAAAATACATTTAAAAAATACATTATATTAACTAGCAAATATATGCACCCTCCAGGTGCAAGTATTTAAGTTTTAATGTAATAAAATATTGTATTAAATTAGAAAGGCTAATGAAACTGAATAAGAATACAGATAAAAAGATTTGAAACAGAGGGAGTATAATAAAATATTTGAAACAGAGGGAGTATAATAAAAAATGGAACAACTAAAACTTACTCTTCCATCACTCTCGTCTTTCATTGTTATTTTTCTAATTTAAGTATTTAGTTAAAAGAGGAAGTAAAGAATAAAATGACAGTTATTTCATCTTGTTAATGGATTTCATTTAAAATTCATTGAAGAGATTTTTGCTTATATTCATTAAAATAAAACCAAACAGTTAGAAATCAATAATACTAAGCACATATTTATTAAATTCGATTTTTTAATATTAATATGCAAATTAGCCTTCCGTTCACACTGTAAACCGCTATTTTGTTGTATATATAAATACAATTGCATGTTGTCAGTATGTAGACATAGTTAACAGTATTAATAATGTAAGACAATTTTATTAATAATTGAGTTTTAGATAAAAATAAAATCATGGAGAATGTGACGTCAAGAACTAAGAGAATTGTGACTTGAGTAGGAATATAGTTTCGGTTACAGACAGAAAAACACACAATCTCCATTATAATAAGATTTGCACATAACATACGTAACCAAGAATACCAAACACAAATACGCATATTTATACGCACACACGCGCGTGGAGACAATTATATCATCACAGCCTTCATACATTCCCACGCGCACACGCATGACATCACATACATACGCACAAACAAAAATACGCACACACGCGCGTGGACACAATCATATCATCACAGCCTTCACGCATTTCCATGCAAACGCGCATGACATCATAACACATACGCACAAACAAAATACGCACACGTAGAAGAAAAAAAAAAACATTCCGCATCACGTAAACACGCAAACACGAGAATACAGTTAAAAAAAACGCACACATTTGACCATTTACACAATTTCTGTCATTTTTAAAGGAACTTTTCGTATTACCCGATGAATGCAACCGCTGGTTGTAATACCGTTCCCGTAATTAAATAAATAAAAGCAAAAACTTTTATTTGTTTTGATTTCTCATTGAACTATATATATATATATATATATATATATATTATTATTATTTTCCATTCAAAACATTGTAAACAAACTGATCAACAAAAACTATCACAGTCTCCTTATTATTCTGTGATAAATCATTATTCAGTATACTAACACACAACTCTCACATAGATGGACAATTTGATATTTTTAAAAAGTGAAAAATCGACCTACTCTACTGCATAATCCACATCAGTAATAGTCTGTGGGGGATATTGCCTGCTTCATGCCTTTTTTAATGTGAGGCCTCTTTCTTTTATGAGATATAATGATGCCAGAAGTACATAATCTAGGCCAGAGTTTTTCAACGGGTGTGCCACGGAGATTCTGTGGGTGTGCCATGAGTGTTGAGGACGGTTGATCATCTACTTATATTTTTATTCTATTACTTTAATATTTTTTGTTTTAATTTAATATTTTTGTTTTAATTATGCTACACTTGTAGCACATTTTCACTATTCCTTTTCTTTTAAAATTTAAATGATAAAATAATTATATGTTTATATACTAATGGTGTATCTTGATCAATTTATTGCCCAGTTCACTGTATGTACCATTGTGGTATATTTTCACGGTACCAAAATGATATAAGTAACGTTGTCCCCTTTTTCCGGGCACTAAAACGATATCTGTAAGGTGGCGGCGGCGTATATTGTATAGCGGGTCTCGTCCACGTGCCTCCAAATTCACAGTACTAAAATGGTGTTAATAGAAATTATAACATGAGAAATATGTAGTCACAACTGCCAGCCTTTATTATCGTGCTTGTATAGTGGGCTCGTACCAGAGAGGAAGAAAGGCAGAGAGAGAGAAACTGTTAAACTACTGTGACCCCATACTAGGGTCCTGAGACCCGTCCGTTCCCCTAGGCGTCCGAAAGCAAAAAGAGACCGATACATTTCTTCGTTGTTCCACGTCACCACGTGACTTCCGGTCAACACCAGACTTCCGGTTGCGGTCAACACCCGACTTCCGGTTGCCACTCAATTCTCAGTTCGGGGTCACGCTACGGTCAAATCATCATTCATCCTGTTTTGGCTCATCACTATTTTTTAAACCTTTATCATCTCTTATTTATTTATTTCTTCCTCCCCCTTCCATTAGTAGTCCTAGCTCACAAAAGTCAGGATAATATACCCATCTTGCAACACTGTACCGTGAGATGAAAAAGGTTGAAAAACTCTGGTTTAGGCATAAGCTCACATAAATCTCATTTTTATTTTTATTGTAGAAGCTGGACTCAAATTTATGACAGATGAACTCAAGATGTGTTCTCCGTTAAATTCAGCAAGCATTTTTGCTTTCCAATCATGGCTGAGTGAGACTTGGTTTGATCTTTCAATGGTTGACTATCCTTACCCTGCCAATTTTCTTCAACCTCTCCCTGCATGGCCTGTGAAGGTAAGGATCATTTAAAACCAGGGGTTCTCAAACTTTTAAGTCTGTAGACCCCTACAAAAATTTGATTGACCTATCATGGACCCCCCCCCTCCTTATATACCCTAGTCGACTTTGTAGTTGTTTTCTTGCAATCAATTATATAATTAATGAATTCTGCACAAACGTTGATGTAAAACTGTTAATTGTAAAAATAACCAGTAAAGTAAACATAACATGTAAAAAAGAGCTGCAAATATTTAATACTAACTTAAAAACTATCCAAGGAAACACATTTCCTAATGTGATGGGGGAAGCTGATGACTCTTGATAAGTTCATGAATATTGGGCTTAAACTTTTGAAAATATATCAACATAACCATGTTCTCCAGGATTCTTGTGGAATTAATTTCTTGGTTTGTTTTGTTTTGTTTACGGCATATTAACCTCAGTGGGTCATTTAATGCCGATAAAGTTTTGAAATAAATCAATTCTTAATGGATAATACAATTTTTTTATAAATACATTTTTCTATTTAACCCATAGATGGGACCGCTAACAGTATCGTCTCTCNGGGTTACTACCACTCCGGGTCAGAGTGGACCAGGGAGCAATGGTTGATGAAGGGGTGCTCCACATTCCCCAAACCTCCAAATCTGGAACCTCACCATCAGATAGAGTTTAACGTCATTTCCAGGACATGTAGACCCGCAGCCACCGCCTTCTAGCACCCATATGATAAAAAGGGGTTGTGGCTTGCCATAAGGGCAATAGGGTTGGGGCAATCATATAGGTGCTAGGGCTTGACGTGACCAGCCGATTGATCGGAGGGGGCCTCTCCGACCGCCCGTCTAGCCAAGATAGGGCCAAAGTGGAGTATTGCATGTCATGAACTGCCTCATCACCTGGGCTCTGTCCTTAAACATCACAGGTCGCACCCACGGCCAACAAGTGGCCCATTGTGGGAGTCTTACCCTCTGCAGAGGTGCAGTCGGTGCATTCTAACACCCCAGCCGACAGGGCGGAATAATTTCTTCTAATTACTAAGAATGCTTAGTAGTTTCTATAGACCCCTTGTAGACCCCCGAATACTTACAGACGCCCTGATTGTTGATAGACCCCAGGGGTTTATGTAGAATCTCTCGGTGGGAGAGAGATACGTCTAGAATCATCTGGTTAACACATTCTGATTTTGACGGTGTAATGAAATAAAATGTCGTGATGAACAGATACGAAAAAGGGGTCTAAGGCTCATATGGTCCGATTATATGTAAAGGAGTGGGAGAGCATTACTTTGTTTCAGGGTCTGGGAAAAGACGGCGCACATGGTTGGGGAGGAGAGTGACACAGCACACGTGAAGAAAAAGAATTTAGGGTTCTTATCATAGTCGTGTGACCCAATGGACAATGACCTGGGAGCCACCCTCAATATACAAAGGGAGAACGCTTTCTGATTTTGTTCAAAGTATTCGCTCCTCCTGAATGAGTGTAGATGCATAATATTTAATCAAGTGGGTGACTCATTAAGCAACAGTAGGTTTGCCATACAACCCGAAGTCCTTTGTTTTCAAATGACTTGATTAGCATTAATGGAAAATGATTATTATGGCCATATAACAAAACGGTACTGCTTGAATTTTGAACTGTATTCACGTTTGTTCGTTCTTTTGTTGTTGGTTTTTGGAGGCAGTGTTAGTAAAATTGTTATACTTAAAAAAGATAAGACATTTAGGCAATGATCAGTTTGAAAATGGCCATATTAGCTCTAGGCACCGCTTTTTGATCTCGATTAAGAACAGAACGACATGTTTTATATATTACCGTCAATATTTGTTGGTTAGGGTTGAGGCTTGAGTTTTTATAAAATATTTTTTTAAAATCTAAAATCGTCTGTTAAAACAACCGGATATTGAAGAGTGTAAAATGAAAAACATGTCTTTCTTAATCGATGATGCAAAAAGCGGTGCTACAAGGTCAGTATGGTCCGAAAAATGCTTTATGTGGTCAATTATATCAGTAAGAATTTGATTAAAAGTGTTATTGTCTTGTTTTGGTTATGAGTGCGATTGATGATAAGCCATTTTTGTAAGGCGACAATATAATCGAGCTTAGTTGACCAAACAATGGTGGGTATTTTAGGAGGTATATAAGTAAAAGTCGTCGGGAAGCGGTCTAATGTCGGTATTCAGCCAAAAGCGAGGGAGTCAGCGCTTTTCACTAGGTAGACAGCGATATGATTATTTGGAGTCTGAGGCCTGGAGCGGAACTCTACATTCACGTACTTACTTTACGACAGACTATGTTGGCTATCTAACATAACGCTGAGTCTGCAAGGGCCAGTATTGACTAGAAGCCATGGTTTCTAGCCGATGCTCTACTCGACTGAGCTAACCGCTGTAAGGAAGGTTATACAGTGACGAAAACAAAATAAAAAGCAGTATGCACTCCAAGCAGATATGCTATTATATCTTATTGTGATTCTTTGGGGACAGAACAACTACGAAATTCTTAATGATATAGTTGACTCTCATAAAGTATTTTTCATACTATCTATTGCTTAATGGTCTCGTAGGGAGACTAAATGGAGTAGTCTTCTTGTTCACAAGGGTTTGAGGAAACTCTCCAATCCGTGAGTCTTGTTTTTGGTTCATGTGAGTGCGGGAACCCCAAAGTCTCAGCTTTTTTAGAACTTTGACTTAGAGGTAAGATTAATCAATGCTTCTTCTCCTCAATGGCGCAGATAATGCATGCTTTAATCCAAGACCCAAGAAACAGTAAGTGGTTTCCACTTTTTTTGTTTATCAGAACATTTTTAGTAGCATGTCCTCAAATCACATTTTGACTCTTGTTATAGCATGTGGAACTTGTTCCTCTTGTAGTAGTATTAAATTAAATGTATAGTAGTGCTTATTTTTAAGGTATGAACAATTTAAAGAACATACTAAAAAACAAAAACTGGAACCGTCAAGAAAGTGTAAGAGTGCCCACCAACCAAATCTGGACCATATGACATTTAGGGCCTTTTTTTATCCGATTAAGAAAGGACATGTTTTTTCATTTATACCGGTCAATATCGGTTGTTTTAACAGGCGATTGTTAGGATTTTTTTTTAAAATTGATAATAATAACCCTAACCCTAACGGATATTGACGGTGTAAATGAAATACGTCCTTCTTTAATCGAGATCAAAAGGGACTAAAGGTAATATGGTCGCCCAAATTGACGGACCAATGGAAGTTCTATTTGAGCGGTCTTTGAATCTAAGTTTTCTAATGTCAGCTTGCATATGTCGATTTTTATTATTTAGCTGGAACAATCATCATTTGAGATCATTAGTGAGTATAAAAGGGATGTATAATGGTCATTGTAAAGAATAAAAGGACTATTAGTATATCTAAGTAATATTAAAGGTTTTTAGTAGGTTAAAACTGGCACAAGCAAATTTCTTTTTCTATCAGCAAAGACAGTGAGTATTCTAGTTCCTTACAATAATACGCTTACAGATTAAGACCAGACTAGACAAAATGTGGTCAGCATTGAGCTCTGTGTAGATAATAGGGATTAGGGGAAAAGGAGTTTGCAAAGGCAAATTTAAATTTAAAATGAGAAATGAGAAATACAACCGGAAAATTTAATAAAAAAAACAAAATATTAAAATCATTTTGGTAAGATTTCTAAGTAAGGAAATGTTTGACCTAATTTAATTTAACATATGGTGGATTTTCATTATCTTGTGGAACCAATCATCACTACTGAGAAACATAGTGGAGTATAAAGGGATGTAATAATGGTCATTGTAAAGACTAAAAGACTATTAGTATACTAAATAAAATTAAAAAGGTTTTTTAGCTGTTGGTAGAGCATTTGGCTAGAAACGCATAAGGTTCAAATAATTTTATATGGCTTCGATACTTCAGCTATGATAGTCAAGGGATCTGTGCATTAAAGTAGGAAGCTGATGGTAAGGTGTGGCGCTCAACTCAGACGCAAAATGAATCTCCTTGTCTAGCACTAATGAAAAGGAGATAGACTCTCGTTTGATTGGCTGATACCGACTTTAGGCCACCTCGAGCGACTTGACTTTTTTTATTTATAGTAACGGCATCAGGGCTAAATTTTTTTTTTACCAGCAATAGAATGAGTATTCTAGTTGTTCTTGCAATTGTAAACAACAATTAATCGGACACTAGTACAAAACGTGGGTCACCCATTGAGCTCTGGTAGAATAAATTGGGATTAGGGAAAATGAGTTTGCAAGCAAGTTAGATTTTTAAATTTAATAACGAGGAGATTAATCAAGATATACATAAAGAGGGGGAAGTGAAACAGAAATGTGAAATAAGAGGACAGGTCAGTTTCTTGACTTAATTGCAAATTAAAATAATTAGGACAATTAAAATGGATTTTTTTTCACATAACTCAATCTAAATAGGATGATTTCGTAAATAATTTATTGTACATGAAACTTCCCAACTCATTGTTGGATCGAAAAGAAGAGTAGAAAAACAATGTTAATGATATTGCTGAGATATTGTTTTCGACCTGTGGTTTGTAACGGATATATGTGCTCTGTAGAAACCCGTGTTTTATAAAGATCTTTAAAAAATGTCTTATTTAATTAAATGATTTAATTAATTACTTTACAAACCACACCGGTTGAACAGATATCTTTGTCAGATATTATTAACATTTGTTTTTTCTATCTCTCTTGTTTCAATCATACTGTCGAGATTTATTTCATTATTATATAGTTATGCAGCTCGTGTAAAAAAAATGGACTAACTCCCCAGAATATGAAAACTTCATATAAATTACTATTATAATTTTTAAGAAGTGATTCAAGATTTGTTCAGGACAATTGTGATGCTGATATTACCCAATTTTCAGCCAGTTCATGTCCAAGCTTTTCAAGATGTAGAATTTGTAAAGAAAGAAAGGCTTCCTTTTATTTTACAGAACAAGACAGTGACAGAAATGGTAGTTAATAATAACCAGCTTGATTGCACAATAAAGCCATACCAATGATACTTTTAAACAGAACGACTTCCTATATAGAGTGATTCTAATTTATCCATTAATAAGTCAATTCTGTTAGAGAGGCCTATTGTTGGTATACTGAACAGCGACGGGAGTCTTCCGCCTTTTCGGTAGGGGCTAGGACGAGTGAAGATTGTTTTTGCTGAAGTAGGGGCGCCTAACCTACATCAGCTCCCAGTGCTGTTACTACACAGTAAAAATTAAGATTTTGTTACAGGAAAAATATTAAACAAACCAGCCATTTTCTCTCAAAGCCATAATGCCATTTTCTTTTATCTTCTATTTTCCAGTGGTAATATTCCCTGTCAGTATATAGACTCATCCTAAAGTGAATTAGTTTTGCCATTTCTCTCTATTAAATATGCTAAGCCATTTCAGATTCAATCTTTATATTAAAACTCTTAAAGTCTATACCACTCATTCCACCCGGATCTGGAAGTCAATTCGTTTTAACTTAATGCGCTAAACAATGCCTTTGTTTAAATTTGATTATTAAACATATGTAGAAATCTTTGATTAAGGGAAATAACAGGTTAACTTTAGATGTAAAGGTCATGTTTTTACCATTTTTTTTTATATATCCTTATAGGAATGCTCTGTGACTTTGCAAAAAATCTCAACAGGATGTAAGAGTTATAATAATAATGAAATTATTGTGTACAGTGCTCAGGTGCACCACAATCATCAATAGTCTCATGTCAAGTAACAAATAATGTATTGTGTCAGGAAATAACAGTTTACAGTAGTATATGGATGTATTGTGCGCGTGTTGTGCATATGTATGTTGGAAGAGTGGCATCAGGTAATAGTGGTGGGCGGACTACAGGAAGCATGGAGGATATGTAAGTGGGAGAGTGGCATCAGGTATAGTGGTCAGCGGATTACAGGAGCTTTTGAAAGACTTCAATGCTATGTCTCCGCAGATTGAGCGTCAAAAAATGTTTCCGAAAGGTCACGATGAGCAGTGCTGTTTTCTGACTTTGTAGGCATGCCCACATGTGTTAGAAAGATGAGATCAAAAAGGTGCTCAAGGTTGCTGTTGTTAGATGATTAAATGACTTATGAGGTTTACCAGGTCAGTTGCCAGAACGCCGAAGTTTCAGGCGAAACTATTCAGGGCAGCGAAGAGTTCAGAGTAATGGCAGATGCTGTATGGAGGGTATCGTTTGGTTGCACGTCTCTGTATCAGTTTTTAGGAGATGTTTGTTTATGTTCATTCATTTTAATTTTAAGAAACTATGGCTAGTTTTTCTTTATAGTCTTTTTTCCATATTGGCTATAGTAATTAGGACTTTAAGGATTAAAGTGTGAAATTTACTTATAGGTAAGCAATTATATAACTAAAGCATAAGAAACAACTCCGGGGCTGTGTAAAATACATTTTTTGAAAGATATTGTCCTGAGGGGGTGGGGAATTAATAGATAAAATAAAACGTTTAAAATTATTTTTCTTTTAATTAATTACTTAAAAAGCATCATATTACTCCACTCCATTGACATAATTTGTTTTGTTTTACAACACTAGAGACCTTATAAAAGTTTCTGGAAAATTTCTGATTTAATTATTCAGGCTCTTTATCTTTAGAGAAAAATTTTTTAAAATCGGTACGAGTAAAAATATATTCTGTTTGGATTTTAATAAAATAAATAAGGGAGGGGGAGTCGACTAGTAAAAAAAAATATTTCCCTAATATATTTTGGAAAAACTATTTTTAAACATAAAATTCGGTCTAAAGGTGAATAAGTTAATGCTGTAAATATTTGTGAAAATTTGAAAAATTAATTGATTTTTCATGGAATTTTTATGTATTTTTATGTAGTAATGATCTTGATATAAATATTTTAAATATTTTTATGTAGTAGATACTGACTTAAATGAAATACTATTGATAAACTTAATTCCTGAAATTGACGTTCTGATGTAAGCAGTGACATAGTTAGTTACAGACAATAGAGATGAATCTCTATTATTAATAGAGTAGGTTTTTTAGTTGATAGAAGAAAAGGAATTTAAAAAAATGTATAACTTTAGAATCTAATATCTCAAAGTGATTACCAGGGAAAACAAATGGAAATATAAAAAAGCATCAGTTTTTTATACAAATGTATACAGGTTTTCAATTTATTAGTACCAGGAAAAATAATTTACTTTCAAAAATAATTTTTCTTTTTTAGATTTAATGTAAATTTATAAGTTTACAAGGAGGTATCAGTCTCTCAGCCAGATTAAAGTCTAATAATTTGGTTAGAAATATTTTCATTAATTTAAACTTTTATGCTCATTAACGATATATATATAATATATATATATATATATATATAATATATTATAGTATTGCATTTTACATTGTATACGATTTTATAGTCCAGTAAAAATTTTCTGGATGATTAGATAAATTTTGCATGTTAGATAAGATTGACATCATTCATAGAAACGAACTATTTGTGTTTCTTTATAGTTTTATAGGTAGATTTGTTAGAGAGAGAGGGGGTGAGTGAGGGGGGAAGAGAGGGGTGCGGGAGGCGGCGGAGAGAGAGGGGTGAGCAAGAACAGTTTTTTAAAACATTTTCTCTGATTTAGATAAGAGACTGATATATTAACCCCAATTTTAAAAAAATGTAATCATAGTTGCCCCTTGTCTTTTTGTTACTTTTAATACATTAATACTTGAAGTAATTTTAATGTGGTGGTTAGTTGAGCTAATATTTCTTACTAATGTCAATCAATCAATCATATTGCTGTTCCATCACATCCGATGATGACACACGTAAATCTTTTCCCTAATTTATTTGTCCTGGTTTGTCTTGGCCAACTGCCTATGATATTTTAAAGTCCTTCAGGTTTTTCTCTTGATGTTGTCTTTGTACCTGAGCTTTGGTCTAGACCGATTCCACGTGATCTTCTCAGTTGAGAGGTACAGAATCTACTTTGGCAGCCTGTCCGCAAATCTGTTTAAGTGGCAGCGCATTCTCAGGTTGCGTTGGACAGTAATTCGTGAATTGCCAGGGAGTCCAGTTTCTTTTCAGGATGGTCCTGTTTGAAACATGTTGCCACCACTTGATATTTATATCCTGCGCAAGTGACACATGTAGTTTTCTTCACAGAAGGGTGAGACATGTTTTTTAGAAGCTCTTTGGTAAACGGATTTTCTAACATATTTTTTAACAATTTTTTTTAACTATTATTCATTAATTTATTTTACTTTTGATTTTTAATCGTAAATCATTAATAAAGTAAATAATATAACTCAATTTTCAATTTCCATGCATAATTTTATGAATATGTATATAAATTTCACTGATGTAAAATCCAAATATAAATAGATTTACTCATTAATATGACTGTTAAATCCATCCTCTAACACAATTATAGATTTGTTTTATACAAAAGAAATTCCTGGGGTCAAGTAATTGGTAGTTTAGGTCAGTCGGTACAGGATTGCCAAGGTTCAGGGATCGATACAGGCCCTTTCTCAACTAGTGATGAGGAGCACAGCTTGGGTATCTATGTGGGTAAAGTGGGGAGCTGATGGTGGTGTGGTGACCCACCTTAACAAATTCATCTCTTTGTTAGTGTAGCGAAAGTGGATAGGTCCTTCGGTTGTTTGTTCAACTGATACCGACAATAGGCCATTCCATTTATTAGATCCATGACGTCGTAGTACATTAGTCTTATGAAAGCTTCAATATCTGCTGCTGATAACTATTCGGAGTGGACTATGCAAGATGATCTAAGCGCTTCTCATAAAATAACTGCACAAGCCAAATCACTGCTGCATAGCTGAGAGAACTGTTGCAAGAGGCATTTGCCATCTATGTGAAACTCAAAATAAAACAGAATTCATATGTTTTAAAACAAGACAGTCATCTCATCTGAATGGCCAGACTTGAAATTTAGACCAGTTCAAATCCTCGGTAGTAATATTCATCACAGAAGCAATTGGCAATGATACACGTAGGAAAGGCATGGATGCTATTGACGGATTAATAATGCAGAAGGGCCATGTGTTTAATTTCGGACAGTGACCATCCATATAAGCATAATTTCCAGATTCAGATCTTACATCCTTGGAGTCTAAGGAATGTGAACATAAAATTATTCAGTACGAGTTTCCAAAGGTCTTAAAATAAAGGAACATTATATTTTAGCCGCTTTCAATCCAGCCTACGATTATGGAAATAAGTTTTTTTTAAAACCATAATTTCACGAGAATATATTTGTTTGCTTTCTAACTTCAACAGAAAGGTTCAGAAATTCTAGCCCATGATATAAGAACGCCTCCGTTTTATATGTGGATTTACATCACTGATGAAATCACAGCGCCCTAATGTAAGGAGATAATATTTAAAGTAAATAATATATATATATATATATATATATAATATATATATAGTAATATAAGGGTGAGTAAAAAAGTATCATTTTCTTTATTTCATTGTGAAGATTTTTATAAAACTAAGCGTACATTGGACCTTAACGAGTGCGAGTAAGAATCTGATAAGTAAAGACCAGACTGCCAATCGACAATGTCTCCTTCTGCATGACAATGCTTGGCCATAACACATGCAGGACGAAGGGAGAAAATCACCATCATTCTGGTGGATACTTACCGCATCCTCTATACTCACTAGAATTGCACCTTCAGATATCATTCTCTTCGGCCCCATGACCGGGGTTTTTGGAAGAGCAAAATTTTTTCCAGGTAACGAAGAAGTGAAATCTGTAGTGAAGAAGTGGCTCAAAAGAACAGTCAACAGAATTTTACGGGTTAGGGATAACATGCTCTCATTCGAAGGTGGAACATTGCTATTGAGAGAAATGGTGACTATGTGGAGAAGTAGGGATGTGATCCAAAGGGGACCAGCTTCATTTTGATGTATGATACATGTTCCTGTGTTGGTAATTATACCTGTCCTAAGAAAATGGCATTACTTTTTGACTCATTACAGAATCCTTTTGATACACTTCCTATCTAGAGAAAAGGAAAATCCAAAATCTAAAATCCACTACCAACCCCGACACCCCTCCCCTTACTCGTGACTCCTGTTTCACCAGTTTGAAATTGTTCACCATTGAAGCAAGAACTATATCCAAGTCCTGAAGAAGGTCTAACAGACCAAAATGTTACAACGTCGACATCACTACCTACAATAAACATCCATTTTCTACAACATCCTGTGTTTGTCTACCTTTCTCCACACACACACACACACACACACCAATAATATATATATATATATTATATATATATATCTTAATCACATATATTCAAGCCATTGTGCCACACTATGGAATTATCCAATTCCAAAAATGGAACGTTTATGCCAAAATTAAAATATGTCAGGTGAACTGCAAAACACTACTGTGATTCCTTACATCCTAGGACTGTAAATTCACATGTTTCCCCAGTGAAGATGACTACTGCAAAAAGGAATATTCTTTAATGTGTTTGGTCACAATTAATAACAAAACAAAATATTTTCTATAAATGTTTATTTGAGGTTTAGAAACTTTAACAATGATTAAACCTTGAAGAACTTTAGTTTGGTCGATCGGCATGCCTCTTGTTGGGTTATTTATACTGGTCAGTTTAACAAATTATGGTTTCAAATCATATAAGGTACAAAACTGTAGGTAATTTATGAGGAAGTGCGTCCCGGTCTCCTGCTCAGAAATTGCTACCCCGTGACTATTAAAATAACGTCCCCAGCTATGTCGTCTTGGTGGTGTTACTTGAAAGAACAACCACTTAGGGTGTTAAATGTATTTTTAGAGGGGTAGGGGAACTCTAGAATTTATTTACAGACAAAATTAGATTACAAAAAGTCGCCATTTTTCTCAATGCCCACCAAATTTTGGAGAGCTAAAAATCTACATAACAATTTTTGGAATTGGGAAGCTCAAATTTTTGGAGATTATCTAATTTTAACATAGTCCGCACTTGGACAGAATTTCAGAAAAATTGAAGAGGGTGGGTGACATGGCTTTTGATGATTGACATGGAATTACCCACAGGAGACATTTGATTAGTGAAATTTCCAATCTATGAATGACAAATGCTTCTGAGACAAGTGTTTGGTTTGGTTTCTTTATTTAATGCCAAAGCATTTTGTAGAACAACAGTAGTGATATTATTTAACCCATAGCTGGTGAGATGAGGATGTTCATACCTTTCCCAAGAGTATTAGTTCGAAAGTGAATATAAAAGTGTGAATTCAAAATCGTTTACTATGATGTTGTAGTCCAGCATGTTAACACTACGCCACAGGGACTCCCACAACAGAGTCTTTGTTGTAATATGTGGTTTTAATTTCTCTTTTGTTTGGTTTTTTGGTTAATGGCATATCAACCTTTATGGGTTATTTAATGCCAATACCATCATTGTAGAAGAACAGTAGTGGTACTATTTAATCCATAGCTTGGGGGGATTAGGGGGTTCATACCTTTCCCAAGCATATTAGTCGAAAGTGAACATAATAGAGAGACTGGGTTTTGATTATTGAACATTTTTTTAACACTTCTTAATCCTATTTCTCTGAATTTTTTGAGATGAGGCTTGATAATTAGTATTATTTGGATTATTTGGACTATTGTCCTCATTTGTATTGTTATCTGTACAACATTTGGCGATGTGCCCTCCAGTTCTTCTTCAGGTATTTCTTGTCGGACTCAGGAACCTTCTTGTCATAACGAGAGCCATCAAAAACTTTGAACCTAAGATGAGGACATAGACCAAATAATACTACTTCTTAATCATTCTTCATCTGTTGAAAATGAAATATTAAGAATAAACAAGTTGCTTTGATTGAGATTTGAATTTACAACCCATATATTTCTATTTTGAATTTCTATACTTTTTGTTTAATGGAAGAAAATGGACAGGATAAACAAAATTCGATAACAAAAAAAGAGGAAAAAAGAAGAAAAAAAGTAGTCTAAATCACAAGAGGCTACACCTGGTCTTTGAGTGTGTTTTGTTCTTAACAGGTGGACTATGATATCCAATTAGTACTGATAGAAATACGTCATTTCGATTCAGGTTAACCTATTAAAGACTAGTTGCAAAAATTTATTCATTTAACTTCAAAATAGACAGCTTTTTGGACAGAGCAGTTTCGAGTCCGAGAAAATTTTTGCATTATATTTAATGTCATGGCCCTTCACTGAGACACTGCATAGCCAATTGGACCCTTCTCTCCAAAAAGTTGCTGAACCCTGGGTTAAATAGTAACTACTGTTGATTGGCTGATTTGATTTTACAGCATATATTTTATTTAAACTTAAAAAAAAAAACAGTTTTTTTGGACAGATTGGTTTGAGTCCGAGAAAATTTATTTGCATTATATTAATACCATGGCCTACATTGAGACATGCATAACCAATTGGACCCCTCTCTCCAAAAGGTTGCCGACCCTGGACTAATTAAAATTGTAGTTGACGAAAAGTAAATCTCCAGGTACAAGTTCCATGGGGGACACAATTTCTTAAATCACGATAAAGCTGCCACCGAGAGGAGCTAGTCATCACACATTGGATAAGTGTAAGGTTTCTCTCTTTTTTCTCTCTCTCTAGTGCAACCACATGAAGCCAAGAAGTCCAGAAGAAGTGGTGGCAACAAAGCACCAGCACATCACATCTTCAGGGACACCTTCAGATGCGACATCTGTGGTCGAGAATGTTTTTTTTGAACATTGGACATCACAGTCACAGGAGGCGCTGAAACTTCAGGGGGCACAAGAACTATATAGTCTTCCGAGACTGCAATGCCAATGAATGAAGGTTTCTCTCTTTTTTTTCTCTCTCTCTCTCTCTCTCTTCTTTATAATTTTTTAGAGACCAAGGGACCCTTCCTGGGGCTAACACATATTTCTTTATGTATAGTAAAGTAAAGTCATCGGAGTGGCTAAAGTCGGTATCGGCCAATCAGCGAGGGAGTCTATCCCCTTTTCACTAGCGCTAGACAAAGGAGATTGTTTTTGTGTCTGAGGTGGAGCGCACACCTACATCAGCTCCTTATTTTACCGCACATATCCCTGTGCTACTCATATGCTGAGTTGGCGAAGGCTGGTATCGAACTAGGAACCTTGTGGTTTCTAGCCGAACGCTCTACCGACTGAGCTAACAGGGCCCTTATGTATAGTACTTATATCCTAATGCTTGTTTTTAGATGGAGGATGTTCCTTTTATAGCTGCTATTTGTATTTTGTAGCAGCTTGGTTTACAAGGTATTGTGTCAAGGTATCTTTTACAGTTTTGCTTGACTAATCCAGTTGCCCCAACCACAACTAGTATAATATTGATTTCTTTCAATGGCAAGTTGTTTTTAGGTCATTTTAAGGTCTTAGTATTTCTTCTTTTTTTTTTTTCAATTTTTTTAATAATTTTTTAGAGACCAATGTGCCCCTTCCTGGAAGTTAACACTTGATTCCTTTATATATAGTATTTATATCCTATGGCTCGTTTTAAAATCGAGATGTTCCTTTGATAGCTGCTATTAGTAATTCATAGCAGCTTGGTTTACCAGGTATTGTGTCAACAGTGTGTGCTTGCATGTGTCTTTTCAAATTTGACCTTTTTTTGAAAATATTGATCTTCACATTCACAAGAGTAGGACTTCTTTCCAGTGTGTGTTTGCATGTCTTGGTACCTCAAGCTACACTTAGCTTGTTGTTGATTGGTCCAACTGATCAGCCAATCAGCTTTGGTGATTGATTATATGTATGGACTAGTTTATTTTTGTGAACCTCTTTTTTGTTACTTCCAGTTTCATGAGAGGTAAGTCATTTGTTTTCCCTGCTATGAAGGCAAGCCACACCAATCCTTTTGAGCTGTCTTGGTAACATATACCAACATACTCCTTTCTTTCTCTCTTTCTTTGGCACATTAATGAAATGTAATTTTACAACATTTAAAATATTGCTTTTCGTGTTCACATTGAAGAATCAGATACTTAAAAACTAATTCCAACAGGTTGTAGGAGTTATCTTCCCTTGTTTGCTGTGGTTAGGCATAGGAATATCTTTCCTTGCTGCGACGGTTTGCTATTAGGCAGCATTGAGACCTGGATATTTAAAGTAGTTCTTCGAAAGTGAATCTTTCTTTCTTCTGGAATCCTCAGCTATGAACTAGACACAAGTTGTATCTCCATCCTTTTGGACTGGGAGGGCTTAGCCACCCAATGACAGGCAATACGTGTACCTGTACACTGGCTTTTTTAATACTGTGGTTTATAGAGGCTGGGCACACCTGTTTGTGCCCCACTATTTGTGTACCAGATAGGTGAGCTTTTCTACACAGTAAGTTACAACCTCTCTGTATCTTCAAGGACACTTTTTTAAAGGGCATTTATCTATCCTGTTGGAAATTTGTTCTAAATATATGTATATGTCCAGTGTTGGTTTACCCATTGGGATAACCTAGTGCATTATAAGTAATTGGTGTTAGCTACTGACTATATATATATATATATTTATATATAGTCATCCACAGACACCGTGTTTCTACATATCACGTATCTTCAGTATAACTAGACATTCTCAAGCTACCTCCAGCCAGAATCGAAGCCCGAACGATTTATCATCAGTCAGACTTTTAAAACACTCACCCATAGTTAGACTGGGACTAGGGTTTTAAACTGATAATACATACATCTGTATATATGTAAGGCCACTAGAGGAGTGCTCCATCCGTTTTATAGGAGAGCATTGCTTATACATATAGACACATTACGTTTTATGCATAAGTAGTTTTTTAAGAGCCAGATGAAGAACTTAATTTTTATAAGGTTTTTAAATTTGAACCAAATTACAACGATTTTTCTTTTGTTATAGGAAGTCTTTGTAATTTACATGCTGTAAAGGAATATGGTTGTTCCCCAAAATGTTTTTTGCAGCTGATATTTTAAACAAAATCTCCCTGAAGATGTTAATCCACACTTATTAAAAATGTTTTCTATCCAAAGTGAGCATCCTGTGAAAATTCACACTTTGATGATTAAGTTTCTCTCCTCATGCTTTCGCATATGTACATTTAAACTAGAATTTGTTGAAATGCTGATCCACACATTTGACAAGTGTAGGGTTTCTCCGGTGTGTGCTTGCATATGTTTTTCAAATTTGACCTCTTTGAAAATACTGATCTGCATATTTCAAGAGAAAGGTTTCTCTCCAGTGTGTGTTTGCATGTGTTTTTCAAGTATGAATTCTGTGAAAATGCTGATCACACACTTTACAAGCATAGGGTTTGTCTTCAGTGTGTGTTTTGCATGTGTCTTTTTTAAATTTGAACTCTGCGAAAAAGCTGATCCACACACCTCACACGAGTAATGGTTTCTCTCCAGTGTGTGTTTGCATGTGTGTATTAAAAATGGATTTTCGTGAAAAAATGCTGATCCACATACTTGACAAGAGTAGGGTTTCTCTCCAGTGTGTGTTCGCATGTGTCTTTTTAAATTGTAACTCTCTGAAAATGCTGATCCACACATTTCACAAATATAGGTTTTCTCTCCAGTGTGTGTTCGCATGTGTACTTTTAAAGGCAGAACTTGAGAAAAAGCTGATTCACACACTTCACAAGTAGGGTTCTCTCCAGTGTGTATTCGCATGTGTACCTTTAAGCTGGAACTCTGCAAAAATGCTGCTCCACACACTTTACAAGTGTAGGGTTTCTCTCCAGTGTGTGTTTGTATGTGTCTTTTTTAAACTGGAACTCTGTGAAAATGTTGATCCACACACTTGACAAGAAAATGGTTTCTCTCCAGTGTGTGCACGCATGTTTGTTTTAAATTCGAACTTTTTTAAATGTGCTGATCCACATACTTTACAAGAATATGGTTTTTCTTCACTGTGTATTTGCATGTGTCTTTTCAAATTTGAACCTTGCAAAAAAGCTGATCCACGCATTTCACAAGAGTAGGTTTTTCTCACTGGTGTCCGTTTGCATGTGTTTGTTTTAAGATCTGAAACTTTTGAATATGATAATCAATGCTGGAAACGATTGTTGTCAATGGGTGTCCATATTGTGTACTTTTAAATGTGAATTCAGTGAAAATACTGATTTACAGATTTTTAAAAAGTGTTTGAGTGTGTTAAGTCTGTGAAAACACAGAGCCTCACACTTTATATGGTTCATCTTCAGTTTATATTTGAACGAATACTTAACAAATGCTCATCCACAGACTTTACACAAAATTCTTTCCGCTCTGTTTTAAACTGAATTTAGAGATGATGATGATGATGACGATGATTCACACACCACACAGCACAAGAGTATGAATTCTCTTCAATATGTATTTGTGTGTGAATATGTATTCTTAGATTTGAAAATACATCTTGTAAAATTATGTGAATGTTTTTTAAAAGCTTTCTTTATGGCAATTGGATGATTTCCTCAGTTTCTCACCACAAGGGATATCTGCAAATGAAGAATAAGTATCATCAAAGAAAATAGTGTATATTTGTTTTATCTGGAATTATATAATCACATATAAGCTCAGTTCGGATTTCAATTAAATTCAGCATGTCTTATATTGAATCAGAAATAAAATTTTTATCCTAGTCTTCTTCATTCAGAATTTAAATACTTATCATTTTTTGTTTTCTGTTTTATCTATACTGCATTTTTAGTAAAAAACAAAAAACAAAAAAACAAAACAAAACAAACAAAAAACTATTTATACTATAATTTTTAACCAACAAAGATCAAATTGTTTCAAACTCTCTTATATAAAAAAAAAAGAAAAAAAGAAAGAAATATAGAAAATACAACTTTTCCTTTTCCAATGTTTAACATATAAGTCATTAAAAATGGGTGTGCATGGTATATGGGTTAGAGCCATAGGAAATGGACTCATCACCCCGAGTTCAAATCCTGGATGAGGCTGTTTGCATTTCCCATAATGCTAAAGAAAGGAATGCATCCAACTACTCTCTTTCCAGCTATGGATAAATAGTAGGTCAGGTGCAGGCTGGAAACGAAAACAGGATGTGGCCCTGAGCTGACCCTTTGCACCTGGAAATGCAGGTGTACATTTGACACAGTTTAGGCGCAGAAATCTGTAGGCGTAGCCCATAGCCAATGAAAACAGGCTGCGTGGGTGAAGAGGTGTGTCTACAAGAAAAACTGCGTAGGTGTCACGATCAAAGAGGCGTGATACTGGGGGGGGTCAAACTACAATAAAAGAAGTCAGCGGAGATCAATTAGACAACGATCAGGTTCGAGATCACTTGAAGAGAATTCCCGAAGGCTCCATGTTTGCATAACCCTGCCAACGACTCTCAGCTGTACACAACTGAGGGAATAAACATATCATCTTATATTTTCCTAAATACAAGTATTTCTGTTCTTTGACGGGTCCAGTGTGTAACAGAAATGGCCTGACAATCCTGACTTGTCAGTATTGGTTACCCAAGCAGCCAAGGGCTTTCTTAATGTATAGGCACACTGGACAGTTGCTTGGGGCCAACCAGCATAATCAACCATTTACATTTTTATTCCTGTGTGTGGTTGTGTAGGTAGAAGTCCCTGCACACTGTCTTACCCATGAAAACAT
Organism: Doryteuthis pealeii; assembly: GCA_023376005.1. Taxonomy (NCBI): domain Eukaryota; kingdom Metazoa; phylum Mollusca; class Cephalopoda; order Myopsida; family Loliginidae; genus Doryteuthis; species Doryteuthis pealeii. Next base: position 82,220,139 of record CM042146.1, on the reverse strand, counting down.
TTAAAATAAAATTTTTCATAACAAATATGATATTTATGAAATATATATTGATATAAGATTCTGGGTTTTTAAATTATCAAAATCTTATTTCAGGTGCAATGGTAGTATCAACTTGACATCCGTTCTCTTGTAAAGGTCGCAAATTATCTCAACACACTGAATTCACTGTATGACAGGTTCTTCTGTAGTGTTCCCACCCAACCCCGGAATCCAATGCTAGTCAAACATTCTGTCCATAATGTACAAAATATCAAAGTGGAAGAACTTCAATTAGCCAAAATAGCTTCCCAATAATTTGCCAATACTGACAAGTCAGGATTGTCAGGCCATTTCAAGGTTAGCATTTACCAGCATGCAGTGTTTCCTAACAAACAATCCACATTGTTCAAGTGGCTTGCTTTTTATTGAGCTACTTGCTCAAGCACACAAATGTCTGATAGTCTTAAAAGGGCTTGTTTCACCCATGCATGGTGACAACACTGCAAATGGTGGCTCTTTTCTTTTTTTCATGTCTCTTTGCTGCATTAATCACAGCTTATCTTTTTGTATTATTTTGATTTTTCGGAGTGTTATTCTTATCTTTACCATGATATATACAAACACAATGTTTTGGCTGTTGTACTCTCCGGCCTTCTGGTATCACTTGCCTATCTGAGCATAGCTATGATTCAACTTGGGAAATCATTTTGAATAGCTTGACTGTTGAGAAAACAAAGCATTGAAGGACTTATCAAGATCTCATCCAAATGATGACGCATTGAATAATGACGGCTGAAATGTTGTGTTTTTTATATACCATGATAAAGGTGAGGACAACAGTCCAAAAAATCAAAAAATTCAGACAAATAATTTGTTTGTGCTTTAGTTTTTCTGTTTGTGCTCCTGGTTCAGCACCTTATTTATTTTTTCTTTCATTTTGCTGTAGATAGGTTGTATAGTGCTGTCACATGAAAATTAATGAACTCACCTTTTTGTAGGTCTCTTTTTTGAAAAATTGGACCATATGACCTTAAGGCACCCCTTTTGCGATTTCGATTTGTGGGGACATTTTTTCCATTTACATTGTCAAAATCCGGTTAATTGTTTACAGACGATTTTTAGAGTTTTTTTTTTTAAATCATAAAACTAACCCCTAACCCTAACAAACAACCGGATTTTTACGGTGTAAATGAGAAAAGTGTCCCTACGAGTCAAGATCGCGGAAGGGGTGCCTTAAGGTCGTATGGTCCGAAAAATCTACTATTCATAGGTTTTGCTTGTCTGTCAATGAAATGTTAGTCAAATTAATAAGTATTAATTTTTCCTTAAACCATTAATTCAAAAATATATACTATGATATTTACCATGTGAACTACAATGGAAATAAAATGAGAAAGATATGGTATATAATCTTGTTTTTGTGCAGGGGTTCCTTGAGACATGTAATTTATTTTAAGGTTTACACAAGGGTAAAAAGGTTGAGAAATACTGATACAGACATGACCAGCCGTCTATACTAAGTAAGGGCCAAAGTGGAGTGTTGAATATCATGGACTGCTCAGCTACCAGGATTCCATCCTTAAGCATCATGGGTTGCCACCTACGGCCAACAGGTGGCCAATTGGGAGGATTTCACCCTTCTGTAGAGGTGCAGTCAGTGTATTCACATGATGACAGGGCATTAATTTCCGCTGTAAATTTTTGTCTTCAGAGTTGTGAGTCATCCTTGTTGCTACCATGATGTTCAAACACAAGAATAGGGAGAGAAAGTGGTCACTTAGGACCGTCTTTTATTCAAATAGTGAGAGAAAGTGAGGTCATAGGGTGATATGCGTGATTGGAAGTAAAGTAAGTAAAGCCTGTGGAGTGGCCTACTGTTGGTATGAACTGAAGAGTGAGGGAGTCTATCCCCCTTTTGCTTGCACTAGACCAGGGTGTTTTTTTTGCCGAGGTGGAGTGCAACACTGACTATCAGCTTCCCATGATTTATGGCGTAATGGTTAGAGTCATAGGAAATGGACTCGTCAATACGAGTTCAAATCATGGACAAAACCACAGTTCACATAGTGCTAATACCTTAGGAAAGGTATGAATCAAACTATTCTCCCTCCATCTATGAGTAAATAGTAGGTCAGACTGGGCTCTTTAACCTTGGTTAGACAACCAGTCTAGGAGAAGGAAAACTCTGAATTCAAACCACTTCGGGTGGTCACTACTAGAATAGGCTCAGTCCTAATTAGTGATCTATTTCACTAATTTAATTTAATTTATGTGCCGAGTTGGCAGGGACCGGTATCAAACCCAGAATATTGCAGCTTCGATACGATGTAACAAAGGTAATACCCATTTAAACAACATAGTGATTACTTTCCTGATAAATTATGTGCACAGAAAACTTTGTCAGTGATCTCACCAGTAAATAGAGGATGAAATTAGAGAAGTTGGAGAGAGAGAGAGAGAGAGAGAAAGAGAGAGAGAGAGAGGAGCTGGGAGCTGGGTGATAGAAGAGCAGAGAGAATGTAACAGTTCTTATTGGTACTGTGGCGAGCCAGAAGTTCATACTTCGACAGACAGAAGTCGAATGACAAAAATAAGTAGTTTGCACATGTGGATCGCGCGCACTAGTAAAAAAATAAAATTTGTAAAATTCAACCAATCAGAGGCGTTCCCGCTTAAAAGAAAAATCATCGAAAGGAGCCTCGATGATCCTACCTGATTGCTTAAATACTCAGACTTTTTCATTTTCAAGCAAGAATCTCATTTGCCTAAGAGAATTCACGTCACCCTTTTTAAGAACATTTTGCTTACATGCTGAAGGTATCTATCTATCTATCTATCTATCTCTCTCTTTAAATAACCTATGCTTTCGGAGATAAACCTTAGATTCATTCAACTTATGCCTGACTGCTTTTGTGTTGACTTTAAACTTTCACCTTTTCTTCTCACTTTTGAACTGTGAGAATACCAGTTACATTTTACATTTGAACTTTAAAAAAGAACTTTGGCTGAACCTCGCCCAGTATTCGATGCTACCTTTTTGTATACATTTTGTTAATACAATTTTGTTTGTTAATCAAGAGTTTTGTCTTCTATGCCATTGTGCTTGATTTATTTATGGTCTTTAAATGTTTGAACACTTTTATTGAATATTGACATCAAACAGCGCTACCTATCACCATAGTACCAAACATAGTTTGTTGGGGTAACACTGCATGTTGGCAAATGAAAACCTTGAAATGACTTGGCAATCCTGACCTGCCAAGCAAAGCTAGTGTTGTCTTAACACATGGCATGCTGACAGTTGAAACTGGCCCCATGAACATAATCAACCATTTACAGTTTTATTCCTGTGAATGGTTGTGTAGGTAGGGACCCACAGGCACTGCCTTACCCATGGGGTTATAACAATTAGCAATGCTCACAAAAAATATTATATAGGAGTTTTAAAATTTTTATAAAAGGAATGCTCCTTTCAAATTAGCAGCAGGAGCCAAATAAACTTGTTTTTTTTCATCTGAATTCTAAATAAATTTTTGATTTGTTTTCAATTCATAAAAAAAAAAAAAAATACCCAATATAATTTATTTTAAAAACAAAGTATTTGAAAATTCAGATGAAAAAACAAGTTTATTTTCCTGAAAAAATCAAATCAAAAGAGCGAACGAGGTTAGCTCCTGCTGCTAATTTGAAGTAAGTATTCTTTTTAAAATATTGGGATGCGTATCTTGAAGATAACCCTTAAAATTAAAAAGAAAGAAAGAAGAAAGTATGAGAAAACAAAAACAAAAAACAAAAAAAATGCTGAAAATGGCTCAGAAAATATTTAATTCTTTTTTTTCTTTCTTTTACTGAATGACAAAATGATTAATTATCGATTAAAAGAAAAGTGAATCGATTTTGACCCAACAGGTTAATTTCAAAGTTTAGGCTTCAAATGTATTTTTCATTTTAGTAGGTTATTTAGAAAATCAACATAAACATCCCCGTTGAAATAAAAAAATTCATGTGACATTTAGCAAAAATTTAAACACAAAAAAAAAAAAAAAAAAAGTTTTGACACGATTTCAAAATAGAAAGATTTAATTAAAAACGTTATTAATGCAGAAAAGCGCGCAAGAGATTACGTATATCAAAAAAAAAAAAAAAAAAAAAAAAAAAAATCCTTACATACAAAACCACCTAAAACTATCGTTAGTTTTCAAACAAAAAATCTCCGAATCCAATTGTTTTTGTTTTTATGATTAAATAAAACTACCTAAAAAATTAAAGATCATCGTCATTTTTCATGAATAACAATAAAAACAACAAAATTTATCGATAAGTTCGCATTTAAAACAATAAACAAACATTACTTACTTATTTCGTATGATTTGTTTTTCCTTATTGCAATAAAAAACAGAAAAATTTTGAATAAACTATACTTTTATGAATTAAATCTTCGTAAAAATTTTTGAACTGTCTGCTAAACAATGTTCGGAAACTTAACGGTTGACAATAGAAAAAATCTTCTAAAGAGTTACCCTCAAGGGAGATAATTGGTAAACTTGAAAAATACTTATTCATTCTTTTATTTGTTGTTTATTTTTCAACAGATATAAATGTACAATTCAAAACTGGACATTTATGAAAGCGAAATAAGTACAACTAAAGTGTCAAAAACAATTTCTGTAATCAATTAACTTTATGATAATTAATTTTGTCTATTTTCAAAAGACTGTAAATTTGAGGTTGTTTAGAAAGGCATTCAATATAAATTATAAAGACTTAAATCAAAAGTGACATTTTTTGTAAAATCATAATTGATCTAATTTATTCTTAATTAAAAAATTTCGGTCAAATTTGATTTATTCAATGATAAACAAAATCTACAGCTTATAATGCAATCTATTTCTAGTGAAATAGTAAAGTATTATTGACTGAAATTGTTGACACACACACACACACACACACACACACACACACACACACATATATATATATATATATATATAATATATATATATATATATATATATATATATGAGGTAAAATAAGGAATGAAAGAACAAAACTCAAAACTTTCATTCTTAATTTACCTCATTCTGTCGGATTCATTCAACAGTTACACCCTGACACCAAAAAGATGGCCTGAAAATTAGAATAGATCGACCAAAAACTTGTTCGACAAGAATTGTCTGTACAGTTCAACAAAACTTGTATAAAAGAAAAAATGCTGCCAAAATACACTTATTATATATATATATATATATATATATATATATATATATATATGATGGTTCCTAGTTCGATACCGGTCCTCGCCAACTCAGCGTATGAGTAGCACAGGGATCTGTGCGGTAAAGTAAGGAGCTGATGGTAGTTGTAATATATATATATTATATATATTATATTTGATAATTTTGAATCATATTACCACGACCAGACAACTCGGCAAACACCATTTGCGACATCCGGAGCACTGGACAGCTGTCGAAACAGCTGTCCAGTGCTCCGGATGTCGCAAATGATGTTTGCCGAGTTGTCTGGTCGTGGTAATATGATTCAAAATTATCAATTATATATATAATTCCTCTATCAAAAAAAAAAAAAGAAAAATTCAATATCAAAAATTTCAATATATATATATATATATATATATATATATATATATATATATAATTAGGCAGCATTTCTTTCTTTCAAACATATTTTGGTTGAATTATGCAAACATTTTGTGTCTGCAAATTTTGTTCATCATCCTTTCTATTTGCCGAATAGATGATATAATATCAAGCTGGAATTGGCTGATGTATTTGCCATAATTTATTTGTTCTCAAGTACTTTCTGTCTCTTCACAGACCATTATTAGGGGAAAATGTAAAAACAATACATGGATGGTTCCATTATACTGAGAATCTCTTTCTACTAGTGTTATGTTTTTTATTTTTATTTATTTATTTAATGTTATTATTATTATTTCTTCTTTTGAGTTTTCACATCAGCATTAGCTGATGGTCTTTCACTGGAGTCTGAGTGACAGCAAGTCTCCTCAGGTCTCCAGGACTCTTCTGAGTATTCTGGCAGATTGCAGCAGTGCAGTGTTCTGGATGGTATCAATCCTTCCTCTGATTTCCAAACTTTCCAAACTCTTTTCCAATCCTTTTGGACTGTTCCAAGTGCACCAACTACAATTGGTATCACTTTGACTTTCATATTCCATAACTTTTCAATTCTCTGGCAAGGTCCAGATATTTGTCCATTTTTTCATTTTCCTTTAGCTTCACCCTATGATCTGCTGGAACTGCAAAATCCACCAGTTGACAAGTTCTTTCTTTTAATCAACACTAGGTCTGGTCTTCTTGCTGGGATAAGGTGATCCGTTTTTATTTCAAAGTCCCAGAGATTTTTATGCGTTTCATTCTCAATAACAGATTCTGGTTTATGCATATACCATTTTGTTATATGGTCAAAATTTAATTTTTTGCATAATTCCCAGTGGATCACCTTCCCATCCCAGTTGTATCTAGTTTTGTACCTTTATTATTATTATTATTATTTATTGTAATTACCAATGTGGTTTTGTAATTAGTGGCAGTGGTTAAAGGTATTTAAGTATGTTGTGCTGGAATCAAAGTTTATTTTTATGTCTGATGTGTAGAGCTTCAAGAATCTTTAGTCTTTGTTTACTATTGTCAGAAATTCCATGTGAATTATCTTCCCCTGCCACTAGGGGACAAATCGCCAATGGGATATTGGTGCGAGAATCAAAACCCGGCACTAGTCTGTGGGCCCTCGTCCGGGACGGACGTATTTATCAAGGATCTGTTACTGGAGAGAGACATCAAAAGACACGCTCTCTCACTTAGCCCAAAATCAGGGCGTACTTATAAGGGAACCATTACTAGAGAGAGACGTCAAAAGAAACGCTCTCATCACTTACCCCAAAACAGGGCTACTTATCGAAGAAACGTTACTGGAGGAGAGACGTAAAACTAACGTTCTCTCACAGACCAAGCTCTCATTACCAAGCTCTCATTACCAAGCCCCAAAACAGGGTCCATTTATCACAAGAACCTTACAACCAGATTCCGTCTAAGGCATCGTACCAGCATACTACAGAAAGGCCGGTACGAACGCACACTGACCAAAGGAAAACAACTACCGAGACGAAGCGTCTTAACTACATTTCCCACCGAGAGAGAAAACTGTGTTATCTCCAGTACTACAAAAAATCCCTCCATAGATGAGTTTGTAGCAAATACCATTAAATTTGCAACAATTTTTATGTAATTTTATGTCAATACAGTGTCTGCATTTACTTTTGTGTAGTTCCTTCTTTGTCGACAATTTGCCTTCAACTACGGAGAAATAAGGGCTCCTTCGAAACTGTAAATACTCTTACTATTTTGTTGTTCTAATATGGTGGTATTGTCTGTGAGTATTTTCCGTAGTATGTGTATATATATATTATATATATATATATATATATATATATATGTGATTTTGTTCTGTTTTTCTTGCTTTTGTTCTTTTTTCCAATGCGTCAAAAGACAAAAAAAAAACAACGTTCACAAGAACAAAGTTTATACATAACATACATATATATATATATAAGACTTAATTCTGGTGAATGGTTTTTCTATCGAGATTCCCTATATTTGTAAAATCCATCTGTAGACTCATTTTCTCATTTTGAGTTTCTGGTCGAAATAAAATTATAACAGGTTGACGGTTTAAATTTTTCTTTCTTTGAAAGTTATCTATATATATTATATATATATATATATATATATAGAGAGAGAGAGAGAGAGAGAGTGAGAGGCACACACAATATATATTTATATGCAAGTTGTGTAAACATGACGGACATTTCATGTCTGACAAGTTTCTTTTCAATCTTTTCCAGTTGTCTGGCCTGATTTTTAATGTTAGGGTGGCATCGCTTGATAAGTCCACCAAAGCTTCATCACTAGTACTTTTGGCACTTCATAGTGCCATCCTCAGGCGTAGATGTAATCAAGTTGGTTCCTGTTCTTTTAACACGCAAGGTGGTAACAAAATTTGATAAGCGGTAGGAGTAAATAGAAGAATTACATGAGGAGTTGTGGGAATAGGGGGAGGTGAATTGGTGGGAAATGAGTTACAGACATTTGATGATTTCACTTCTATATTCAAAGTTAATCTTATTTAAAGTGTTTTTTTGCTTCATGTATAGAGTTTCAAGAATTTGAAGTTATTGTTTGTTTCTTTCAAAGCAAATCATCTTTAAATGAGTATTATATGGATTATTTGGACTATTGTCCTCATCTTCATTGTTATCTGTACAACATTTCGGCCGATGTGCACTTTGGCCTTCTTCAGGTATTTTTTCGGACTGGGAACTTTTCTTGGACTCACGAACCTTCTTTTCAGACTTGGGAAACTTCTTTTTGAAATTTGGAACGTTCTTGTCATAATGGGAGCCATCACGGAACTTTGAACCTAACCCTTTATTCAGTCCACAGGGGTATCCTGTTCTCATTCTACTAACCATAGCTGTTACAGGTGTTAATGCAGGTATACTTTTCTGAGGTCCAGAATGGATATATTCATACCCTGCTGTCTCCAATCTTACAGTTTCTCTGTGCAGACATTCGCAGTGTCTGTGAATGTGCCAACATAGGTGTTGAGTCCATTACAGGATGCACCTTATGTTTGTTGGTCTACAGTACGGCCATCAGCAGTATCAATCTCTTGGGTGGGCCAAACTCCTCAGCAACCAACCATTGTCCACCTAGGTCTGCAACTCACGCTTGTACTCCTCACTCAACTCACTAGATACTGGATATTCAGAGATCCTATTCCAAAGCTTCTCTGGTGCATGACCCGTTGACCACTTCCAGGCTGTGATCCAAACTCCCTGCCACTCATCGAATCTTGCACTAAAATCGGTTTATTGCTGCAAATTACTGCACAGACTTTGGTAATTTTCACCTTTAGTTTGTAAAATTCCTAGCAAATAAGGCAATTAGTGTAACCTCCCTTGACTTTCACTTTGAAAAAGCCGGTAGCTACTTTGAAAGTCTCCGTGCGAAATAAACAAATCTTAGAAACTTTTTCAAAAACAGTACAACTGCATGCTTTAACACAAAAAGATCATAAAATGTCTTCTTAATAACAATTAAGTTCATTTCAGATAATTTTATGCTAGAATCTAGCCAACTGACTTTCACTTTGAAACAAACGGTAGCCATTTTGCATGTGTCTTGTGAAATATACAAATCTTAGAATCGTTTGAAACAATACAACTGCATGCTTTAACACAAAAATATCATAAAAAATGTGTTTCATTAATAAACAATTAATTTTCATTAAGAACACAATTTATGATTTTTGTGTTAAAGCATGCAGTTGTATTGTTTTCAAAACGATTCTAAGATTTGTATATTTCACACAGACACATGCAAAATGGCTACCGTTTTGTTTAAGTGAAAGTCAGTTGGCTAGATTTCTAGCATAAAATTATCTGAAATGAACTTAATTGTTATTAAGAAGACATTTTATGATCTTTTTGTGTTAAAGCATGCAGGTTGTACTGTTTTTGAAAAAGTTTCTAAGATTTGTTTATTTCGCACGGAAACTTTCAAGTAGCTACCGGCTTGTTTCAAAGTGAAAGTCAAGGGAGGTTACACTAATTGCCTTATTTGCTAGGAATTTTTAACAACTAAAGGTGAAAATTACCAAAGTCTGTGGCAGTTAATTTGCAGCAATAAACCGATTTTAGTGCAAGATTCGATGAGTGGCAGGGAGTTTGGATCACAGCCTGGAAGTGGTCAACGGGTCATGCACCAGAGAAGCTTTGGAATAGGATCTCTGAATATCCAGTATCTAGTGAGTTGAGTGAGGAGTACAAGCGTGAGTTGCAGACCTAGGTGGACAATGGTTGGTTGCTGAGGAGTTTGGCCCACCAAGGATTGATACTGCTGATGGCCGTACGTAGATCAACAAACATAAGGTGCATCCTGTAATGGACTCAACACCTATGTTGGCACATTCACAGACACTTGGATGTCTGCACAGAGAAACTGTAAGAATGGAGACAGCAGGGTATGAATATATCCATTCTGGACCTCAGAAAAGTAACCCCAGTAACCCTATGGTTAGTAGAATGAGAACAGGATACCCCTGTGGATTGAATAAAGGGTTAGGTTCAAAGTTCCGTGATGGCTCCCCAATTATGACAAGAACGTTCCAAATTTCAAAAGAAGTTTCCCAAGTCTGAAAAGAAGGTTCGTGAGTCCAAGAAAGTTCCCAAGTCCGAAAAAAAAATACCTGAAGAAGGCCAAAGTGCACATCGGCCGAAATGTTGTACAGATAACAATGAAGATTGAGGACAATAGTCCAAATAATCCAATAATACTCATTTAAAATGATTTGCTTTGAAAGAAACAAACAATAACTTCAAATTCTTGAAACTCTATACATGAACAAAAAAAACACTTTAAATAAGATTAACTTTGAATATAGAAGTGAAATCATCAAATGTCTGTAACTCATTTCCCACCAATTCACCCCCCATTCCCACAACTCCTCATGTAATTCTTCTATTTACTCCTACCGCTTATCAATTTTTTACCACCTTTGCGTGTTAAAAAGAACCAGGAACCAACTTGATTTACATCTACGCCTGAGGATGCACTATGAAGTGCCAAAAGTACTAGTGATGAAAGCTTTGGTGGACTTATCAAGCGATGCCACCCTAACATTAAAAATCAGGCCAGACAACTGGAAAAGATTGAAAAAGAAACTTGTCAGACATGAAATGTCCGTCATGTTTGACACAACTTGCATATAAATATATATGTGTGTGCTCTCACTCTCTCTCTCTCTCTCTCTCTTATATATATATATTATATATTATATATATAGATAACTTTCAAGAAAGAAAAAAATTTAAACCGTCAACCTGTTATAATTTTATTTCGACCAGAAACTCAAAATGAGTCTACAGATGGATTTTACAAATATAGGGAATCTCGATAGAAAAACCATTCACCAGAATTAAGTCTTTATATATATATATATGTATGTTATGTATAAACTTTGTTCTTGTGAACGTTGTTTTTTTTTTGTCTTTTGACGCATTGGAAAAAGAACAAAAGCAAGAAAACAGAACAAAATCACATATAATATATATATATATATATATATATATATATATACACATACTACCGGAAAAATACTCACAGACAATACCACCATATTAGAACAACAAAATAGTAAGAGTATTTAACAGTTTCGAAGGAGCCCTTATTCTCCGTAGTTGAAGGCAAATTGTCGGACAAAGAAGGAACTACACAAAAGATAAATGCAGACACTGTATTGACATAAAATTACATAAAATTGTTGCAAATTTAATGGTATTTGCTACTAACTCATCTATGAGGATTTTTTTGTAGTACTGGAGAAACACAGTTTTTTCTCGTCGGTGGAAATGTAGTTAAGACGCTTCGTCTCGGTAGGTTGTTTTTCCTTTGGTCAGTGTGCGTTCGTACGCGCCTTTCTGTAGTATGCTGTACGATGCCTTAGACGGAATCTGGTTGTAAGGTTCTTGTGATAAATGGACCCTGTTTTGGGGCTTTAATGGGCTTGGTAATGAGAGCTTGGTCTGTGAAGAGAACGTTAGTTTTACGTCTCTCCTCCAGTAACGTTCTTCGATAAGTAACCCTGTTTTGGGGGTAGGGTAAGTGATGAGAGCGCTTTTCTTTTGACGTCTCTCTCTAGTAATGGTTCCCTTATAAGTACGCCCTGATTTTGGGCTAAGTGAGAGAGCGTGCTTTTGATGTCTCTCTCCAGTAACAGATCCTTGATAAATACGTCCGTCCCGGACGAGGGCCCACAGACTAGTGCCGGGGTTTTGGATTCTCGCACCAATATCCCATTGGCGATTGTCCCCCTAGTGGCGCAGGGAAGATAATTCACATGGAATTTCTGACAATAGTAAACAAAGACTAAAGAATTTCTTGAAGCTCTACACATCAGACATAAAATAAATTTGATTCCAGCACTAACATACTTAAATACCTTTAACCACTGCCACTAATTACAAAACCACATTTGGTTAACTTAATATAATAATAAAGGAGTACAAAACTAGATACAACGGGATGGGAAGGTGATCCACTGGGAATTATGCAAAAAATTAAATTTTGACCATATAACAAAAATGGTATATGCATAAACCAGAATCTTTTATTGAGAATGAAACGCATAAAAATCTCTGGACTTTGAAATAAAAACGGATCACTTATCCCAGCAAGAAGCACCAGACCTAGTGTTGATTAAAGAAAGAACTTGTCAAACTTGCGTGGATTTGCAGCTTCCAGCAGCATCATAGGGTGAAGCTAAAGTGAAAATTGAAAAAATGGACCCAAATATCTGGACCTTGCCAGAGAATTGAAAAAAAGTTATGGAATATGAAAGTCAAAGTGATACCAATTGTAGTTGGTGCACTTGAACAGTCCCCAAAAGGATTGCGAAAAGAGATTTGGAAAGTTTGGAAATCAGAGGAAGATTGATACCATCCAGAACACTGCACTGCTGCAATCTGCCAGAATACTCAGAAGAGTCCTGGAGACCTGAGGAGACTTGCTGTCACTCAGACTCCAGTGAAAGACCATCAAGCTAATGCTGATGTGAAAACTCAAAAAAGAAGAAATAATAATAATAACATTAAAATAAATAAATAAAAATAAAAAAACATAACACTAGTAGAAAGAGATCTCAGTATAATGGAACCATCCATGTATTGTTTTTACATTTTCCCTAATAATGGTCTGTGAAGAGACAGAAAGTACTGAGAACAAATAAATTATGGCAAAATACATCAGCCAATTCCAGCTTGATATTATATCATCTATTCGGCAAATAGAAAGCGAATGATGGAACAAAATTTGCAGACACAAAATGTTTGCATAATTCAACCAATATGTTTGAAAGAAGAAATGCTGCCTAATTATTTATATAATATATATATATATATATATATATATAATATATATTGAATGTTTGATATTGAATTTTTCTTTTTTTTTTTTTGATAGAGGAATTATATATATAATGATAATTTTGAATCATAATTTACACGAACCAGACAACTCGCGCAAACATTCATTTTGCGACAATCCGAGCACTGGACAATGCTGTTCAACAGGCTGTCCAGTGCTCCGGCATGTCGCAAAGGTGTTATGCGATTGTCTGGTCGTGTAATAATGCATTCAAAATTATCAAATAATATAAAATATATATATATATAATATATACAACTATCATCAGCTCCTTACTTTACCGCCACAGATCCCTGTGCTACTCATACGCTGAGTTGCGAGGACCGGTATCGAACTAGAACCTCATATATATTATATATATATATATATATATATATATATATATATAAGTGTATTTGGCAGCATTTTTTCTTTTATACAAGTTTTTGTTGAACTGTACAGACAATTCTTGTCGAACAAGTTTTTGGTCGATCCGTTCTTAATTTTCGGGCCATCTTTTGGTGTCAGGGTGTAACTGTTGGAATGAATCCGACAGAGTGAGGTAAAATAAGAATGAAAGTTTTGAGTTTTGTTCTTTCATTCCTTATTTTACCTCATTATATATAATATATATATATATATATATATATATATATATTATATATTATGTGTGTGTTGTGTGTGTGTGTGTGTGTGTGTGGTTGTGTGTGTCAACAATTTCAGTCAATAATACTTTACTATTTCACTAGAAATAGATTGCATTATAAGCTGTAGATTTTGTTTATCATTGAATAAATCAAATTTGACCGTAATTTTTTAATTAAGAATAAATTAGATCAATTATGATTTTACAAAAAAATGTCACTTTTGATTTAAGTCTTTTTATTATTTATATTTGAATGCCTTTCTAACAACCTCAAAAATTTACAGTCTTTTGAAAATAGACAAAATTAATTATCATAAAGTTAATTGATTACAGAAATTGTTTTGACACTTTAGTTGTACTTTCGCTTTCATAAATATCCAGTTTTGAATTGTACATTTATATCTGTTGAAAAATAAACAACAAATAAAAAATGAATAAGTATTTTTCAAGTTCTATCAATTATCTCCCTTGAGGGTAACTCTTTAGAAGATTTTTTCTATTGTCAACCGTTAAGTTTCCGAACATTGTTTAGCAGACAGTTCAAAAAATTTACGAAGATTTAATTCATAAAAGTATAGTTTATTCAAATTTTTCTGTTTTTTATTGCAATAAGGAAAACAAATCATACGAAATAAGTAAGTAATGTTTGTTTATTGTTTTAAATGCGAACTTATCGATAAATTTTGTTGTTTTTATTGTTATTCATGAAAAATGACGATGATCTTTAATTTTTAGGTAGTTTTATTAATCATAAAAAAACAAAAACAATTGGGATTCGGAGATTTTTTGTTTAAAAAACTAACGATAGTTTTAGTGGTTTGTATGTAAGGATTTTTTTTTTTTTTTTTTTTTTTTTTTTTTTGATATACTTAATCTCTTGTGCGCTTTTCTGCATTAATAACGTTTTTAATTAAATCTTTCTATTTTGAAACCGTATCAAAACCTTTTTTTTTTTTTTTTGGTGTTAAATTTTTGCTAAATGTCACATGAATTTTTTTTATTTCAACGGGGATGTTTATGTTGATTTTCTAAATAACCTACTAAAATGAAAAATACATTTGAAGCCTAAAATTTGAAATTAACCTGTTGGGTCAAAATCGATTCACTTTCTTTTAATCGATAATTAATCATTTTGTCATTCAGTAAAAAAAGAAAAAAAAGAATTAAATTATTTTCTGAGCCATTTTCAGCATTTTTTTTTGTTTTTTGTTTTTGTTTCTCATACTTTCTTCTTTCTTTCTTTTTAATTTTAAGGGTTATCTTCAAGATACGCACTCCCAATATTTTAAAAGAATACTTACTTCAAATTAGCAGCAGCGAGCTAACCTCGTTCACTCTTTGATTTGATTTTTTCGGAAAATAAACTTGTTTTTTCATCAGAATTTTCAAATACTTTGTTTTTAAAATAAATTATATTGGGTATTTTTTTTTTTTTATGAATTGAAAACCAAATCAAAATTTATTTAAGAATTCAGATGAAAAAAAAACAAGTTTATTTGGCTCCTGCTGCAATTTTTGAAAGGAGCATTCCTTTTATAAAAATTTAAAACTCCTATATAATATTTTTGTGAGCATTGCTAATTGTTTATAACCCCCATGGGTAAGGCAGTGCCTGTGGTCCCTACCTACCACAACCATTCACAGGAATAAAACTGTAAATGGTTGATTATGTTCATGGGGCCCTTTCAACTGTCCAGCATGCCCATGTGTTAAGACAACACTAGCTTTGCTTGGCAGGTCAGGATTGCCAAGTCATTTCAAGGTTTTCATTTGCCAACATGCAGTGTTACCCCCACAAACTATGTTTGGTACTGTGGCGAGCCGGAAGTTCAGACTTCGACGGACAGAAGTCGAATGACAAAATAAGTAGTTTGCGCATGGATCGCGCAAACCTAGTAAAAATAAAATTTAAATAAAATTCATAAAAATTCAATCAATCAGAGCGTTCCCACTTAAAAAGAAAATTAAAATGGAGCTCGCTATCCAGTATAAAAAGTCGGATTCCTAACCAGAAAAGCCAAAGTTTAACGTCACCCAAAAGCATTCACTTAAGGAAAATCTAATCTATCTCTTTAAACTATGCTTTCGGAGAGAAAGATAGATTCATACTTAGCTAAGCAAAATGTTCTTAAACTTTACTTTGAATTCTCTTACCTTCTTTCTTTTGAAAATGAAAAGAATTTTTGGTGGATCGGCCTATTCGATGATTTTTCTTTTTAAGCACGTGTTTGTTAATACAATTTTATTTTTTTAATAGGTTTGCTTCGATCCATTGTGCACTACTTATTTTTGTCATTGACTTTTTGAATATGAACTTCTAGTCACCATAGTACCAATAAGAACTTTTACATTCCTCTCTGCTCTTCTATCACCCAGCTCCCAGCTTCTCTCTCTCTCTCTCTCTCTCTCTCTCTCTCTCTCTCATTTTATCCTCTATTTACTGGTGAGATCACTGACAAAGTTTTCTGTGCACATAATTATCAGGAAAGTAATCACTATGTTGCTTAAATGGGTATAACCTTTGTTACATCGTATCGAAGCTGCAATATTCTGGGTTTGATACCGGTCCCTGCCAACTCGGCACATAAATTAAATTAAATTAGTGAAATAGATCACTAATTAGGACTGAGCCTATTCTAGTAGCGACCCCTGAAGCGGTTTGAATTCAGAGTTTTCCTTCTCCTAGACTGGTTGTCTAACCAAGGTTAAAGAGCCCAGTCTGACCTACTATTTACTCATAGATGGAGAGAGAATAGTTTGATTCATACCTTTCCTAAGGGTATTAGCACTATGTGAACTGTGGTTTTGTCCATGATTTGAACTCGTATTGATGAGTCCATTTCCTATGACTCTAACCATTACACCATGAGCCTCCATCGAAGTATGAGTAGCAGAGCTTCTGTAATCTGATCTGTGTGATAAATCATGGGAAGCTGATAGTCAGTGTTGCACTCCACCTCGGCAAAAACAAACACTCTGGTCTAGTGCAAGCAAAAGGGGGATAGACTCCCTCACTCTTCAGTTCATACCAACAGTAGGCCACTCCACAGGCTTTACTTACTTTACTTACAATCACGCATATCACCCTATGACCCCACTTTCTCTCACTATTTGAATAAAAGACGGTCCTAAGTGACCACTTTCTCTCCCTATTCTTGTGTTTGAACACCATGGTAGCAACAAGGATGACTCACAACTCTGAAGACAAAAATTTACAGCGGAAATTAATGCCCTGTCATCATGTGAATACACTGACTGCACCTCTACAGAAGGGTGAAATCCTCCCAATTGGGCCACCTGTTGGCCGTAGGTGGCAACCCATGATGCTTAAGGATGGAATCCTGGTAGCTGAGCAGTCCATGATATTCAAACACTCCACTTTGGCCCTTACTTAGTATAGACGGCTGGTCATGTCTGTATCAGTATTTCTCAACCTTTTTACCCTTGTGTAAACCTTAAAATAAATTACATGTCTCAAGGAACCCCCTGCACAAAAACAAGATTATATACCATATCTTTCTCATTTTATTTCCATCGTAGTTCACATGGTAAATATCATAGTATATATTTTTGAATTAATGGTTTAAGGAAAAATTAATACTTATTAATTTGACTAACATTTCATTGGACAGACAAGCAAAACCTATGAACAGTAGATTTTTCGGACCATACGACCTTAAGGCACCCCTTCCGTGATCTTGACTCGTGGGGACACTTTTCTCATTTACACCGCAAAAATCCGGTTGTTTGTTAGGGTTAGGGGTTAGGGGTTAGTTTTATGATTTAAAAAAAAAAAACTCTAAAAATCGTCTGTAAACAATTAAACGGATTTTGACGGTGTAAATGGAAAAAATGTCCCCACGAATCGAAATCGCAAAAGGGGTGCCTTAAGGTCATATGGTCTGATTTTTCAAAAAGAGACCTACAAAAAGGTGAGTTCATTAATTCTCATGTGACAGCACTATACAACCTACCTACAGCAAAATGAAAGAAAAAATAAATAAGGTGCTGAACCAGGAGCACAAACAGAAAAACTACAAGCACAAACAAATTATTTGTCTGAATTTTTTGATTTTTTGGACTGTTGTCCTCACCTTTATCATGGTATATAAAAACACAACATTTCAGCCGTCATTATTCAATGACGTCATCATTTGGATGAGATCTTGATAAGTCCTTCAATGCTTTGTTTTCTCAACAGTCAAACTATTCAAAATGATTTCCCAAGTTGAATCATAGCTATGCTCAGATAGGCAAGTGATACCAGAAGAAGGCCGGAGAGTACAACAGCCAAAACATTGTGTTTGTATATATCATGGTAAAGATAAGAATAACACTCCGAAAAATCAAAATAATACAAAAAGATAAGCTGTGATTAATGCAGCAAAGAGACATGAAAAAAAGAAAAGAGCCACCATTTGCAGTGTTGTCACCACGCATGGGTGAAACAAGCCCTTTTAAGACTATCAGACATTTGTGTGCTTGAGCAAGTAGCTCAATAAAAAGCAAGCCACTTGAACAATGTGGATTGTTTGTTGGGAAACACTGCATGCTGATAAATGCTAACCTTGAAATGGCCTGACAATCCTGACTTGTCAGTATTGGCAAATTATTGGGAAGCTATTTTGGCTAATTGAAGTTCTTCCACTTTGAAATTTTGTACATTATGGACAGAATGTTTGACTAGCATTGGATTCCGGGGTTGGGTGGGAACACTACAGAAGAACCTGTCATAGAGTGAATTCAGTGTGTTGAGATAATTTGCGACCTTTACAAGAGAACGGATGTCAAGTTGATACTACCATTGCACCTGAAATAAGATTTTGATAATTTAAAAACCCAGAATCTTATATCAATATATTTCATAAATATCATATTTGTTATGGAAAAATTTTTATTTTAGATGTTTTCATGGGTAAGACAGTGTGCAGGACTTCTACCTACACAACCACACACAGGAATAAAAATGTAAATGGTTGATTATGCTGGTTGGCCCCCAAGCAACTGTCCAGTGTGCCTATACATTAAGAAAGCCCTTGGCTGCTTGGGTAACCAATACTGACAAGTCAGGATTGTCAGGCCATTTCTGTTACACACTGGACCCGTCAAAGAACAGAAATACTAGTATTTAGGAAAATATAAGATGATATGTTTATTCCCTCAGTTGTGTACAGCTGAGAGTCGTTGGCAGGGTTATGCAACCTGATCGTTGTCTAATTGATCTCCGCGGACTTCTTTTATTGTAGTTTGACCCCCCCCAGTGTCACGCCTCTTTGATCGTGACACCTACGCAGTTTTCTTGTAGACACACCTCTTCACCCATGCAGCCTGTTTCATTTGGCTATGGGCTACCCCTACAGCATTTCTGCGCCTAAACTGATCAGGCATTAATTTTACACCATGCATTTCCATAGTTTCCTCATGTCTCCGGTTACATCCAAGGTTTCCAGCTGCACCTACCTACTATTTATCCATAGCTGCGAAGGAGAGTAGTTGGATGCATACCTTTCTTTAGCACTATGGGAAATGCAAACAGCCTCGTCCAGGATTTGAACTTGGGGGTGATGCATTCATTTCCTATGGCTCTACCCCTTACACCATGCACCTCCATTTTTAATGACTTATATGTTAAACATTGGAAAAGGAAAAGTTGTATTTTCTATATTTCTTTCTTTTTTTCTTTTTTTTTATATAAGAGAGTTTGAAACAATTTGATCTTTGTTGGTTAAAAATTATAGTATAAATAGTTTTTTGTTTGTTTTGTTTTTGTGGGTTTTTTGTGTTTTTTTGTTTGTCTTTTACTAAAAATGCAGTATAGATAAAACAGAAAACAAAAAATGATAAGTATTTAAATTCTGAATGAAGAAGACTAGGATAAAAATTCTATTTCTGATTCAATATAAGACATGCTGAATTTAATTGAAATCCAAACTGAGCTTATATGTGATTATATAATACCAGATTAAGCAAATATACACTATTTTCTTATTCTTCATTTGCAGATATCCCTTGTGGTGAGAAACTGAGGAAATCATCCAATTGCCATAAAGAAAGCTTTTAAAAAACATTCACATAATTTTACAAGATGTATTTTCAAATCTAAGAATACATATTCACACACATATACATATTGAAGAGAATTCATACTCTTGTGCTGTGTGTGTGTGTGTGTGAATCATCATCATCATCATCATCATCTCTAAATTCAGTTTAAAACAGAGCGGAAAGAATTTTGTGTAAAGTCTGTGGATGAGCATTTGTTAAGTATTCATTCAAATATAAACTGAAGATGAACCATATAAAGTGTGAGGATCTGTGTTTTCACAGACTTAACACACTCAAACACTTTTTAAAAATCTGTAAATCAGTATTTTCACTGAATTCACATTTAAAAGTACACAATATGGACACCCATTGACAACAAATTCGTTTCCAGCATTGATCATCATATTCAAAAGTTTCAGATATTAAAACAAACACATGCAAACGGACACCAGTGAGAAAACCTACTCTTGTGAAATGCGTGGATCAGCTTTTTTGCAAGGTTCAAATTTGAAAAGACACATGCAAATACACAGTGAAGAAAAACCATATTCTTGTAAAGTATGTGGATCAGCACATTTAACAAGTTCGAATTTAAAACAACACATGCGTGCACACACTGGAGAGAAACCATTTTCTTGTCAAGTGTGTGGATCAGCATTTTCACAGAGTTCCAGTTTAAAAAGGCACATACAAACACACACTGGAGAGAAACCCTACACTTGTAAAGTGTGTGGAGCAGCATTTTTGCAGAGTTCCAGCTTAAAGGTACACATGCGAATACACACTGGAGAGAAACCCTATACTTGTGAAGTGTGTGAATCAGCTTTTTCTCAAAGTTCTGCTTTAAAAGTACACATGCGAACACACACTGGAGAGAAAACCTATATTTGTGAAATGTGTGGATCAGCATTTTCAGAGAGTTACAACTTAAAAAGACACATGCGAACACACACTGGAGAGAAACCCTACTCTTGTCAAGTATGTGGATCAGCATTTTCACGAAAATCCATTTTTAATACACACATGCAAACACACACTGGAGAGAAACCATACTCGTGTGAGGTGTGTGGATCAGCTTTTTCACAGAGTTCAAATTTAAAAAGACACATGCAAACACACACTGAAGACAAACCCTATGCTTGTAAAGTGTGCGGATCAGCATTTTCACAGAATTCATACTTGAAAGAACACATGCAAACACACACTGGAGAGAAGCCTTTCTCTTGTGAAATATGCAGATCAGTATTTTCAAAGAGGTCAAATTTGAAAAGACATATGCAAGCACACACCGGAGAGAAACCCTACACTTGTCAAATGTGTGGATCAACATTTTCAACAAATTCTAGTTTAAATGTACATATGCGAAAGCATGAGGGAGAAGAAACTTAATCATCAAAGTGTGAATTTTCACAGGATGCTCGCTTTGGATAGAAAACATTTTTAATAAGTGTGGATTAACATCTTCAAGGAGATTTTGTTTAAAATATCACCTGCAAAAAACATTTTGGGGAACAGCCATATTCCTTTACAGCATGTGAATTACAAAGACTTCCTATAACAAAAAAAAAATTATGTGAATTTGGTTAAAATTTAAAAACCTTATAAAAAATTAAGGTGGTATAAGAGGTTCACAGAGTATTAACTCTGGTTCTTATAAAACATTGGGTTACTTAAAGGATAAGTACCCAATGCGGAACACTTCGGTTAGGAAAATGACAAACACGTTAGTTACGTTTATAAGACTTTATTACAACATGTATAGGGGAATGAAGTTCCCTGGACTATATAACGTCACAAGTGTCCAAACATACACAGTAGTATTCATAGACAAAATAGGTGGAAACCACTTACTGTGAGCAGTGTCGTGTCTGTGGCGTCTGGCATGCACCATAGGTGTCTGCTGGAGAGAGGTGACAAGCACGTCCAGGCTTGTTCAGTGGCATCAGAAGAAGAGAGTTCCCTCCTTGGGTTCCTGTGTCACATGACCAAAAAGGGTCTCCAGACACAGGAGATTTACCAAAACTCTCAGACATAAGAGACTGCCCTTACAGTGGTATTAACTCAGTAGCTAACACCAATTTCTTATAATGCACTAGGTTATCCCAACGGGTAACCCAACACTGGACATATACATATATTTAGAACAAATTCCAACAGGATAGATAAATGTCCTTAAAAAAGAGTTCTTGAAGATAGCAGAGGTTGCGACTTACTGCGTAAAAAAAGCTCACCTATCTGGTACACAAATAGTAGGGCACAACAGGTGCGCCCAGCCTCTATAAAACCACAGTATAAAAAGCCAGCGTACAGGTACACATATTGCCTGTCATTGGGGGGCTAAGCCAGTCCAAAAGGATGGAAATACAACTTGTGTCTAGTTCATAGCTGGGGATTCCAGAAGAAAGAAAGAGTCACTTTCGCAGAACTACCTTTAAATATCCAGGTCTCAATGCTGCCTAATAGCAAACCGTCGCAGTAAGGGAAGATATTCCTATGCCTAACCACAGCAACCACAGCAAACAAGGGAAGATAACTCCTACAACCTGTTGGAATTAGTTTTTGAAGTATCTGATTCTTCAATGTGAACACGAAAGGGCAATATTTTAAATGTTGTAAAATTACCATTTCATTAATGTGCCAAAGAAAGAGAGAAAGAAAGGAGTATGTTGCTATATGTTACCAAGACAGCTCAAAAGGATTGGTGTGGCTTGCCTTCATAGCAGGGAAAACAAATGACTTACCTCTCATGAAACTGGAAGTAACAAAAAAGAGGTTCACAAAAATAAACTAGTCCATACATATAATCAATCACCAAAGCTGATTGGCTGATCAGTTGGACCAATCAACAACAAGCTAAGTGTAGCTTGAGGTACCAAGACATGCAAACACACACTGGAAAGAAGTCCTACTCTTGTGAAATGTGAAGATCAATATTTTCAAAAAGGTCAAATTTGAAAAGACACATGCAAGCACACACTGTTGACACAACACCTGGTAAACCAAGCTGCTATGAATTACTAATAGCAGCTATCAAAGGAACATCCTTTAAAACGAGCCATAGGATATAAATACTATATATAAAGGAATCAAGTGTTAACCCCAGGAAGGGGCACATTGGTCTCTAAAAAATTATTAAAAGAAAATTTGAAAAAAGAAAAGAAATACTAAGACCTTAAGAATGACCTAAAAACAACTTGGCCATTGAAAGAAATCAATATTTTACTAGTTGTGGTTGGGGCAACTGGATTAGTCAAGCAAAACTGTAAAAGATACCTTGACACAATACCTTGTAAACCAAGCTGCTACAAAATACAAATAGCAGCTATAAAATGAACATTCTCCATCTAAAAACAAGCATTAGGATATAAGTACTATACATAAGGGCCGGGTTAGCTCAGTCGGTAGAGCGTTCGGCTAGAAACCACAAGGTTCCTAGTTCGATACCAGCCTTCGCCAACTCAGCATATGAGTAGCACAGGGATATGTGCGGTAAAATAAGGAGCTGATGGTAGGTGTGGCGCTCCACCTCAGACACAAAAACAATCTCCTTTGTCTAGCGCTAGTGAAAAGTGGATAGACTCCCTTGCTGATTGGCCGATACCGACTTTAGGCCACCCCGACGACTTTACTTTACTATACATAAAGAAATATGTGTTAGCCCCAGGAAGGGGTCCCTTGGTCTCTAAAAAATTTATAAAGAGAGAGAGAGAGAGAAAAAAAAGAGAAACCTTCATTCATTGGCATTGCAGTCTCGGAAGACTATACAGTTTTTGTGCCCCTGAAGTTATAGCGCCTCCTGTGACTGTGATGTCCAATGTTCGAAAAAACATTCTC
The DNA here is from genome assembly GCA_023376005.1 of Doryteuthis pealeii. NCBI lineage: Eukaryota > Metazoa > Mollusca > Cephalopoda > Myopsida > Loliginidae > Doryteuthis > Doryteuthis pealeii. Next base: position 82,196,631 of record CM042146.1, on the reverse strand, counting down.
GACCACAGATGTCGCATCTGAAGGCTGTCCCTGAAGATGTTGATGTGCTGGTGCTTTGTTGCCACCACTTTCTTCTGGACCTCTTGGCTTCATGGTGTTGCACTAGAGAGAGAGAAAAAAGAGAGAAACCTTACACTTATCCAATGTGTGGATGACTAGCTCCTCCTGGTGGCAGCTTTATCGTGATTTAAGAAATTGTGTCCCCCCATGGAACTTGGTACCTGGAGATTTACTTTTCGTCAACTACAATTTAATTAGTCCAGGGGTCGGCAACCTTTTGGAGAGAGGGGTCCAATTGGTTATGCAGTGTCTCAATGGAGGGCCATGGTATTAAATATAATGCAAATAAATTTTCTCGGACTCAAACCAATCTGTCCAAAAACTGTCTTTTTTTAAAGGTTTAAATAAAAATATATGCTGTAAAATCAAATCAGCCAATCAACAGTAGTGGTACTATTTAACCCAGGGTTCAGCAACTTTTTGGAGAGAAGGGTCCAATTGGCTATGCAGTGTCTCAGTGAAGGGCCATGACATTAAATATAATGCAAATAAATTTTCTCGGACTCGAACTGCTCTGTCCAAAAAGCTGTCTATTTTTGAAGGTTTAAATGAATAAATTTTTGCAACTAGTCTTTAATAGGTTAACCTGAATCGAATGACTGTATTTCTATTCAATACTAATTGGATAGTCATAGTCCACCTGTTAAGGGACAAAAAACACTCGAAGACCAGGTGTAGCCTCTTGTGATTTAGACTACTTTTTCTTTTTCTTTTTTATCTAATTTTGTTTATTCTGTCCATTTTCTTGCCAGTAAACAAAAGTATAGAAATTCAAAATAGAAATATATGGGTTGTAAATTCAAATCTCAATCAAAGCAACTTGTTTATTCTTAATATCATTTGTCAACTGATGAAGAATGGATTAAGAAGTAGTATTATTTGGTCTATTGTCCTCATCTTAGGTTTCAAAGTTTCATGATGGCTCTCGGTTACAACAAGAAGGTTCCTGAGTCTGACAAGAAATACCTGAAGAAGACCGTAGGGCACATCGGCCGAAATGTTGTACAGATAACAATAAAAATGAGGACAATAGTCCAAATAATCCAAATAATACTAATTATCAAGCCTCATCTCAAAAATTCAGAGAAATAGGATTAAGAAGTGTTTAAAAAATGTTCAATAATCAAACCCAGTCTCTCTATTATGTTCACTTTCGGACTAATATTTTTGGGAAAGGTATGAACCCCCTAATCCCCCCAAGCTATGGATTAAATAGTACCACTACTGTTCTTCTACAATGATGGCATTGGCATTAAATGACCCATAAAGGTTGATATGCCATTAAACAAAGAAACCAAACCAAAAGAGAAATTAATACTACATATTACAACAAAGACTCTGTTGTGGAGTCCCTGTGGCGTAGTGGTTAACATGCTGGACTACAACATCATAGTAAACGATTTTGAATTCACACTTTTATATTCACTTTCGAACTAATACTCTTGGGAAAGGTATGAACATCCTCATCTCACCAGCTATGGGTTAAATAATATCACTACTGTTGTTCTACAAGAATGGCTTTGGCATTAAATAAAGAAACCAAACCAAACACTCGTCTCAGAAGCATTTGTTATTCATAGACTGGAAATTTCACTAATCAAATGTCTCTTGTGGGTAATTCCATGTCAAATCATCCAGACCATGTCACCCACCCTCTTCAATTTTTCTGAAATTCTGTCCAAGTGCAGACTATGTTAAAATTAGATAATCTCCAAAATTTGAGCTTCCAATTCCAAAAATTGTTATGTAGATTTTTAGCTCTCCAAATTTGGTGGGGTTGGAAAAATGGCGACTTTTTGTAATCTATTTTTGTCTGTAAAATAAATTCTAGAGTTCCCCTACCCCTCTAAAATACATTTAACGCCCTAAGTTGGTTGTTTTCTTTCAAGTAACACCACCGAGACGACATAGCTGGGGACGTTATTTTAATAGTCACGGGGTAGCAATTTCTGAGGCAGGAGACCGGGACGCACTTCCTCATAAATTACCTACAGTTTTGTACCTTATATGATTTGAAACCATAATTGTTAAACTGACCAGTATAAAATAACCCAACAAGAGGTGGCATGCCGATCGACCAAACTAAAGTTCTTCAAGGTTTAATCATTGTTAAAGTTTCTAAACCTCAAATAAACATTTATAGAAAATATTTTGTTTTGTTATTAATTGTGACCAAAACATTAAAGAATATTCCTTTTTGCAGTAGTCATCTTCACTGGGGGAAACATGTGAATTTACAGTCCTAGGATGTAAGGGAATCACAGTAGGTGTTTTGCAGTTCACCTGACATATTTTAAATTTTGGCATAAACGTTCCATTTTTGGAATTGGATAATTCCATAGTGTGGCACAATGGTTGAATATATGTGATTAAGTATATATATATATATATATATATATATATATGTGTGTGTGTGTGTGTGTGTGTGTGTGTGTGTGGAGAAAGGTAGACAAACACAGGATGTTGTAGAAAATGGATGTTTATTGTAGGTAGTGATGTCGACGTTGTAACATTTTGGTCTGTTAGACCTTCTTCAGGACTTGGATATAGTTCTTGCTTCAATGGTGAACAATTTCAAACTGGTGAAACAGGAGGTCACGAGTTAGGGGAGGGTGGTCGGGTTGGTAGTGGATTTTAGATTTTGGATTTCCTTTTCTCTAGATAGGAAGTGTATCAAAAGGGATTTGGTAATGAGTCAAAAAGTAATGCCATTTTGTTTAGGACAGGTATAATTACCAACACAGGAACATGTATCATACATCAAAATGAAGCTGGTCCCCTTTGGATCACATCCCTACTTCTCCACATAGTCACCATTTCTCTCAATAGCAATGTTCCACCTTCGAATGAGAGCATGTATCCCTAACCCGTAAAATTCTGTTGACTGTTCTTTGAGCACTTCTTCACTACAGATTTCACTTCTTCGTTACTGGAAAAAATTTTGCCTCTCAAACCCTCGGTCATGGGGCCGAAGAGATGATAGTCTGAAGGTGCTAATTCTAGTGAGTATAGAGGATGCGGTAAAGTTATCCACCAGAATGAGGTGATTTCTCCCTTGTCCTGATGCTTGTGTGTGGCCAAGCATTGTCATGCAGAAGGAGGACATTGTCGATTGGCAAGTTGGGTCTTACTTATCAGATTCTTACTCTGAGCCTCGTTAGGGTCTCAATGTAGGCCTTAGTTTTATAAAAATCTTCACATGAAATAAAGAAAATGGCATTACTTTTTTACTCACCCTTATATATATTATATATATATTATATATATATATATATATATTTACTTTAAATATATGCTCCTACATTAGGGGCGCTGGTGATTGTCATCAGTGATGTAATCCACATATATATATGGGGGGAGCTTTTTTATATCATGGGCTAGAATCTGAAGTGCCTTTTGGTTGAAAGTTTAAGAATGAAATAAAATCTGATTCTCATGAAATTATGGTTTTTTTTTATTTTTTATTTATTTCCATAATCGGTAGGCTGGATTTGAAAGGGCTAAAATATAATGTTCCTTTATTTTAAGGACCTTTGGAAACTCGGTGACTGGAATAATTTTTATGTTCATATTCCTTAAGAACTGTCCAAGATGTAAGATCTGAATCTGAAATTATGGCTTATATGGTGGATGGTCCTGTCCAGAAATTAAACACATGGACCCTTCTGCATTGATAATCTGTCAATAGCAGTCCATGCCTTTCCTACGTGTATATTGGCATTGCTTTCTGTGGATGAGATATTACTACCTAGGTATGTGAACTGGTCTACTAATTTCAGAGTCTGGCCATCCAGAGTGGAGATGACTGTCTTGTTTAAAAACATATGAATTCTGTTTTATTTGATTTCACATAGAGGCAAATGCCTCTTGCCACGTTCTCTCAGCTATGCAGCAGTGATTTGGCTTGTGCAGGTGTATTTATGAGAAGCGCTAGATCATCTGCATAGTCCACTTCCGTAATAGTTTCAGCAGGATATTGACAGCCTCTAGACTATGTACTACGAACGTCATTGGATCTAATTGGAATGGCCTATTGTCGGTATCAGCTGAACAACGAAGGACTCTATCCACTTTTCGCTAGCACTAGACCAAAGAGATTGATTTTGTTTAAGGTGGGGTGCCACACCTACCATCAGTTCCCCACTTTACCACATAGATCCAAGCTGTGCTACTCATGCACTGAGTTGGCAAGGGCCAGTATCAAACCCTGAACCTTGGCAGATCCTGTACCGACTGACCTAAACTAGCCCATTATTGACCCCATGAATTTCTTGTTGTATAAAACAAATCTATAATTATGTAGAGGATAGATTTAACAGTTATTAATGAGAATTCATTTATATTTGGATTTTACATCAGTGAAATTTATATACGATATTCATAAAATTATGCATTAAAATTGAAATCGAAATTATTATTATATTTACTATTAATGTTTACTATTAAAAATCAAAATTAAAATAAATTACGATGAAATTATGTTACAAAAAATTGTTAAAAAATATGTTAGAAAAATCCGTTTTACAGAGCTTCTAAAAACATGTCATCTCTCTGTGAAGAAAACTACATGTGTCACTTGCGCAGTATATTAAATGTCAAGTGGTGGCAACAGGTTTCAAATAGGACCATCCTGAAGAGAACTGGACTCCCTGGCATTCATGAAATACTTGTCCAACGCAACCTGAGATGGGCTGGCCACTTAAACAGATTTGGGGTTGACAGATTGCCAAAGTAGATTCCGTATTCTCAACTGAGAGAGGGATCACGTGGAATCGGTAGACCAAAGCTCAGGTACAAAGACAACATCAAGAGAAACCTGAAGGACTTTAAAATATCCATAGGCAGTTGGTAAGACGCAACCAGAGACCACATAAATTGGAGGAAAAGGATTTACGTGGTGTCATCATCGGATATGATGGACAGCAAGATTGATTGATTGACATTAGTGAAATATTAGCTCAACTAACCACACATAAAATTACTTCAAGTATTAATGTATAAAAGTAACAAAAAGACAAGGGAGGCAACTATGATTTACATTTTTTTAAAACTTGGGGTTAATTATCAGTCTCTTATCTAATCAGTAAAGTGTTTTAAAAACTTTCTTGCTCACCCCTCTCTCTCCGCCTCCCTCACCCTCTCTCTCTCCCTCCCTCTCTCCCCCTCCCTCACCCCTCCCTCTCTACAAATCTACCTATTAAAACTTATAAGAAACACAAATAGTTGTTTCTAATGAATGATGTCAATCTTATTAACATGCAAAAATTTATCTAATCATTCAGAAAATTATTACTGACTAGAAATCGTATACAATGTAAATAGGCATCTTATATATATATATATATATATATATATATATATATATATATTCGTTTAATTGAGATAAAAGTTTAAATTAATGAAAATATTTCTCAAAATTATTTAGACTTTAAATCGTGCTGAGAGCTGAGTTACCTCCCTTGTACTTATAAATTACATTAAATCTAAAAAGAAAAATTATTTTGAAATAATTTATTTTTCCTGATGATGAATAAATTGAAGCCTGTACATTTGTATAAAAACTGATACTTTTTTATATTTTTTCCATTTTTTTCCCTGTGTAATCACTTGTGAGATAATTAAGATTCTAAAGGTATACTATTTTTTTAAATTCCTTTTCTATTCTATCAACTAAAAATACTATCTATTAATAATAGAGATTCATCTCTATTTGTCTGTAACTGAAACTATGTCACTGCTTACATCACAAGTCATTTCAGGAATTAAGTTTATCAATGAGTATTTCATTTATAGTCAGTATCATTACTACATAAAAATATTAAAATATTTATAGTCAGTATCATTACTACATAAAAATACTAAAATTAATTTTCAAATTTTCACAAATATTTCAATACTTATTCACCTTTAGAGGAATTTATGTTTAAAATAGTGTTTTCCTAAAATATATTAGGGGAAATATTTTTTTACTAGGTCGACTCCCCCCACGCCTTATTTGATTTTATAAAATCCAAACAGAATATATTTTACTCGTACGATTTTAAAATTTTTCTCTAAAGATAAGAGCCTGAATAATTAAATCAGAAATTTTCAGAAACGTTTTGTAGGTCCCTACTGTTGTAAAACAAAACAAATATGTCAATGGAGTGGAGTGAATATGATGCTTTTTAAGTAATTAATTAAAAGAAAATATTAAACGTTTTATTTTATCTATTTAATTTCCCCACCCCACTCAGGCAATATCTTTCAAAAATGTATTTTTACACAGCCCGGAGTGTGTTTCTTTTGCTAGTTATAATAATCTTACCTATAAGTAAAATTTCACACTTTAATCCTTAAGTCCTAATACTATAAGCCAATATGGAAAAGACTATAAAGGAAAAACTAGCCATAGTCTTAAAATTAAAATGAATGAACATAAGACAAACATCTCCTAGAAACTGTACAGAGACGTGCAACCAAACGAATACCCTCCATCAGGCATCTGCCATACTCTGAACGTCTTGCTGCCCTGGGAATAGTTTCGCTGAAACTTCGGCGTCTGGCAACTGACCTGGTAAACGCTCATAAGGTCATTAATCATCTTAACAACAGCAACCTTGAGCACCTTTTTGATCTCCATCTTTCTAACACATGTGGGCAAGCCTACAAAGTCAGAAAACAGCACTGCTCATGTAACTTTCGGAAACATTTTTTGACGCTCAGAGTTGCGGAGACATAGAATAAACTGCCCATGTCTGTTGTAGGCTGCCGAAGCATTGAGTCTTTCAAAGCTTCCTGTAGTCCGCTGACACTATACCTGATGCCACTCTCCACATACATATGCCTCTATGCTTCCTGTAGTCCGACGACACTATACTGATGCCACTCTCCACATACATATGCCTCTATGCTTCCTGTAGTCCGCTGACACTATACCTGATGCCACTCTCCACATACATATGCCTCTATGCTTCCTGTAGTCCGCTGACACTATACCTGATGCCACTCTCCACATACATATGCCTCTATGCTTCCTGTAGTCCGCCGACACTATACCTGATGCCACTCTCCACATACACGCGCAGACATACATCCATATTACTACTGTAAACTGTTCATGTTCCTGACACTACATTATTCTGTGTATTTGACATGAGACTTTGATGAGTTGTGGTGCACCTGAGCACTGTACACAATAAATTTCATTATTATTATTAACTCTTAACATCCTGTTGAGATTTTTCTTAGTCCAGAGCATTCCTATAAGGATATATTAAAAAAATGGCTAAAAATTACCTTTGCATCTAAAGTTACCTGTTATTTCCCTTAAATCAAAGATTTCTACATATGTTTAATATTAAATTTAAACAAAGGCTATTGTTTAGGGCTGATTAGTTAAAATGAATGTGACTTCCAGCCGGGTGGAATGAGGTGGTATAGGACTTTAAGAGTTTTAATATAAAGATGAATCTGATATGGCATAGCATATTTAAAGAGAGAAGGGCAAACATAATTCACTTGAGGATGAGGTCTATATAACTGACAGGGAATACCACTGGAAAATGAGAAGATTGAAAAGAAAATGGCATTTATTGGCTTTGAAGAAAAAATGTGGTTTGTTTAATATTGTTTCCTTGTACAAATCTTAATCTTATCTGTGTAGTAAAGCACTGGGAGCTGATGGTAGGTTAGGTGCCCCACTTCAGCAAAAACAATCTAGCACTACCGAAAAGGGGATAGACTCCCTCGCTGTTCAGCTGATACCAACAATAGGCCTCTCTACAGAATTTACTTATTAATGTATAAATTAGAATCACTCGTATTATAGAAGTGGTTGTAAAAGGTATCATCGGTACGGCTTGTATTGCTGGCAATCAAGCTGGTTATTTATTAACTACCATTTTCTGTTCACTTTTTTGTTCTGTAAAATAAAAGAAGCCTTTCTTTCTTTACAAATTCTACATTTGAAGAAAGCTGTGGAATGGATTGGCTGAAATATTGGGGTAATATCAGCATCACAATTGTCTGAACAAATCTTGGAATCGCTTCTTAAAATTATAGATAGTGAATTTTTATAAAGTTTTCATATTCTGAGGAGTTAGTCCATTTTTTTTACACAAGCTGCATAAATATATAATAAATGGAAATAAATCTGACAGTATGATTGAAAAGAGATAGAAAAACAAATGTTAATAATATGCTGACAGATATCTGTTTCAACCTGTGTGGTTTGTAAAGTATAATTTAATTGAAATCATTTTAAATTAAATGAAGACAATTGTTAAAGATGCTTTATAAAACTGGTCTTCTTCAGAGCACATATCTTTACAAACCACACAGATATCTGTCAGCATATCATTAACATTTGTTTTTCTATCTCTTTTCAATTACAATGAGTTGTGAATGTTCATTGTACAAACAAAGTTTAATGACACAAAAGTTATACTAAATCATTCCTTAGTTTTAGGATTGAGTTATGGTTGGAAAAAAATCCATTTTAATTGGTCCTAATTAGTTGTAATTTGCAATTAAGTCAAGAACTGACCTGTCTCTTATTTCACATTCTGCTTGTCTCTTTCCTCCTCTTTATATATATCTTATCTCCTCGTTATATATGTTAGTTTTTCTATGAGTGATTTAGAGAATGAGAAATATATTTGTATGTTAAGTTTCATAGCTACTAGCCAATTTAGCTGCTGCTAATTTAAGGTACACTTACATTAGGTCAAAAGTTTCCTTTCTTAGAAATCTTACAAAATGATTTTAATGTTTTTTGTTTTTTTTTTGTTTTTAAAATTCTCTGGTTGTATTTATCTTTTTTAAAATCTAATTTGCTTTGCAAACTCACTTTTCCCTAATCCCAATTATCTACACAAAGCTCAATGGGTGACCCACGTTTTGTCTAGTTGGTCTATAATTGTAAGTGTTTATAATTGCAAGGACAATAGAATACTCACTGTCTTTGCTGATAGAAAAAAGAAATTTGCCTGTTGCCAGTTTTAGTATAAAAACCTTTAATTTTATTTAGTATACTAATAGTCCTTTTATTCTTTACAATGACCATTATACATCCGTTTATACTCACTATGTTTCTCAGAAGTGATGATTGGTTCCAGCTAGATAATGAAATCCGCCATATGCAGGTAACATGAAACTTGATTCAAGACCACTCAAATAACTTCCATTGGTCCGTCAGATTTGGGGACCATATTACCTTTAGGCACTCCTTTTTGATCTCGATTAAGAAAGGATATGTTTTTCATTTACACCGTCAATATCTGGTTAGGGTTAGGGGTTAGTTTTATAATTTAAAAAAAAAAAATCTAAAAATCGCCTGTTAAAACAACCGGATATTGACGGTATAAATGAAAAACATGTCCTTTCTTAATCGAGATAAAAAAGGGGTGCCTAAATGTCATATGGTCCAGATTTGTTTGGTTGGCACTCTTACACTTTCTTGACGGTTTCAGTTTTTTTTTTTTTTAGTGATGTTCTTTAAATTGTTATACCTTAAAAAATAAGACTAACTATATCATTTAATTCAATACTCACAGAGGGAATAAGGTTCCCAGGCTATAACAAGAGTCAAAATGTGTTTGAGGACATGTAGAAATGTCTGATAAACAAAAAGGTGGAAACCACTTACTGTTTCTTGGGTCTGGAAGTAAAGGCATGCATAATCTGCACCATTGAGGAGAAGCGTTGATTACATCTGTCCTCCTCAAGTCAAGTTTCTAAAAAAGGCTGAGACTTTGGGGTTGCCGCATCACATGACCAAAAACAGACTCCTGATGTAGGAGAGTTCTTCAAACCCTGTGACAAGGGAGACTACTCCATTTAGTCTCCCTACAAGACCATTAAGCAATAGATAGGTTTGAAAAATACTTTTTTGTGAGTCAACTATATCATCAAGAATTTCTTAGTTGTTCTGTCACCACAAGAATTCACAAAGATATGAATTTAGCATATCTGCTTGAGTGCCATACTGCTTTTTATTTTGTTTTATCTCACTGTATATACCTCCTTTAGTGGGTTAGCTCAGTCGGTAGAGCGTTCGGCTAGAAACCATAAGGTTCTTAGTTCGATACTGGCCCTCGCCAACTTGACATATGAGTAGCACAGGGATCTGTGCGATAAAGGAGCTGATGGTAGGTGTTGCGCTCCACCTCAGACGCAAAAACAATCTGCTTGGTCTAGTGCTAGTGAAAAGGGGATAGACTCCCTCGCTGTTTGGCTGATACCGACATTAGGCCGCCCCAACGACTTTTACTTTATATACCTCCTAAAACCCACCATTGGTCAATCTACCTCTATTATATTTTCGCCCTTATAAAATGGCTTTCATCAATCTCTACAGTCATAACAAAACAAAGAAAGTAACACTTTTAATCAAATTCTTACTGATATAATTGACTCACAATAAAGCATTTTTCAGACCATATGACCTTTAGGTACCCCTTTTTGATCTCAATTAAGAAAGGACATGTTTTTCATTTACACCGTCAATATCCGGTTGTTTTAACAGACGATTTTTAGATTTAAAAAAAATTTTTATAAAACTAACCTCTAACCCTAACCAACAACCGGATATTGACAGTGTAAATGAAAAACATGTCCTTTCTTAATCGAGATCAAAAAGGGGTGCCTAAAGGTAATATGGTCCCATTTTTCAAACATATCTATTGCTTAATGGTCTTATCTTTTTTAAGGTATAACAATTTAGTGAACACCGCTCCAAAAAACAACAAAAAAAAGAACAAAAAGTGAAACAGTTGAAAAGTTCAAGAGTACTGTTTTGTTTTATGGCATAATAATCCTTTTCCATTTAATGCTGAATCAAGTCATTTTGATAAACAAAGGACTTAGGTTGTTTGCAGAACCTACTGTTGCTTAAGTGGTCACCCAGTTAAATATTGATCAGGTTCATCACTGCTGTCCAGAGAGGGGATACTTGTTGGAAGACAAAATAGAACTGTCTCCCTTTGTATACTGGGGATGGGGCTTTCCCAGGTCATGTGACAAAAGGAACCCTAAAATCTCTTTTTTTCTTCACATGTGTCTTGTCACTCTCCTCCCCAACGTGTACATGTGTGCCTGTCTTGTTCCCAGACCTCCTGAAACAATGGTAAGGGGCTTCCACTCCTTTTTACATATAATTTCGGACCATATGACCTTGAGACACCCCTTTTTCGATCTCGTTTCATCAGGACATTTTTTTCAATTTACACCGTCAAAATCCAGATGTTTGTTAACAGTTGATTTTTAGATTTTTTTTTTCAAAATTATAAAACTAACCCCTAACCCTAAACAAACAACCGGATTTTGACAGTGTAAATAAAAAAAATGTCCCGATGAAACGAGATCGAAAAAGGGGTGCCTAAAGATCATATGGTCCAAAATTTCTTCATGTTCCTTGGAACATTCTTGTGTCTGTTTTATGGTTTGGGACTGGAACTGTGTTTCATCATTGCATGTTCTTTTAATTAAAAATTATCTTGTATAAATTGACTTGTCATTTCCTTGCCAAATATTCTCGGTTGGTTTATCTTTGTTTTGATAACCTAATGCATTATGGGAATGCAGGTGTTAGCTTCAAACTAACACCCCACTTATTCTTATACTGCCTAACTTGAGTGGTCTAGCAGGAACCCTGTCAGATTTAAATCCCATTGGTCATGTATAGTATATTATATACCAGGGGTCGGTCATCTTTTTTCCGTGATTTGCTGCAGGGGTTGGCGATCTTTTGGAGAAAGAGGGCCAAACAGCTATACAGCGTCTCGAAGGCGGACCATGACATAAACTCTTTATACAAAAATACCAAGAAAATTTGGTACAGCCGTGGGAGAAATTTGGTAAGCAAAGAGTTAAATGACTTTTAGCATAATTCTGGGAAACAATTGTTCCCAAGCAAATATACTTCCAAATAATGCATTCATTGGATAATTAGAGTCCAGGTATTAAGTTGGTGGGTTGGACGAAAATGACTCGAGGGCTGGATGCGACCCGCGGGCCAGGGGTTGCCGATCCCTGTTATAGACTATATTGCAGCCATGCCTAAAAGCAAAACTCAGTTATAAGCAGCCCGAGAACATGTTTGGATAGATCTACCTAACTTCAGCACCTTGTAGACTATGCTACATTTCATCATCATGATGTGCTGACAGCATTGATTCCCTTGACTCTCTTTTGCCATCCATCCCTATCAGCCATCACTCATGGTAAGTCCTCTAAACAACAATGTACACACAGAGCTGACGATTGTAAGTTTTTGCTGGTCAACTAACACTGGTGTGTTCATGTGTAGGAGTCCATAGGAGAAAATTGCTTGAGTTCTCCTTTACTTATCCAGCATATTGCAATGTCCACAAATCTTTGAATTTTTTTTAGGCGCTGATTAACTTAAATGAATTAGGAATAATAAAAATATAAAAATAAAATACACAAAGTGTGCTAAGAAGAAATGATTAAAAAGCAGAGCATCCACCAAGTAACAAAAAGGTTCCAGGTTCGATACCAACCCTTGCAAACTCAGCGCATGAGTAGAACGGCTGGGATCTGTGCAGTAAAGTAGGGAGCTGATGGTAGGTATGATGCACCACCTCAGATCCAAAAATAAACTCCCTGGTCTAGTGTTAGTGAAAAGGGGGTAGACTCCCTCGATGTCTGGTTGATACTGACAATAGGCTAACCCCGCAGACTTTACTACTTTTTTTTTTTCAACAGGGTGGCCTAATGTCGGTATCTGCCATACAATCCAGCGAGTGAGTCTATACCCTTTTCACTAGTGCTAGACCAAAGAGATTGTTTTTGTGTCTGAGGTGGAGTGCCACACCTACCATCAGCTTTACCGCACAGATCCCTGTGCTACTCATACGCTGAGTTGGCAAGGGCTGGTATCAAGAAAATAAAAATGTCTAAATTTCATCTCCCCATTTAATACTCTGTGTGTACACTGGATGCTGTTTATAGCATAGTGCTAATACATTTGGGAAAGGTGTGAATCCATATATTCTTCCCCCAGGCTATGGGTAAATAGTTGAATTTTGTCATAGTTTTCGTTGATTTTCACAGATTTCTCTTTCAGAAAACAAAAACAATCCTAAAATATATTCAGGCTGTGAAGCTTGTAATATTTTGAATAACAGAAGTCAATTTTACATGGACAATAAATATTCAAAAATTTCATCACAAAACACAAATTTAGAATGATGTCATTTGTTTAATTGTATATCCAGAAAATTATAAAATAATAATAATAATAATAGTAAATTCTTGTTTGAAATATTTATTGTGCTTTGATAAAATAACTCACTTTTGCTTAAAAACATCAAAATCAAATCTGGCAAAAGAAAGACAAAAGAAATAGAAAGCTGAACAATGTCTATTAAGAGATATTAGAAACAAAAGCTTCAAGTGGTGTGTCAAAAAAGTATCGAGATTTTTCATACTTTTTGACACACTTTGTATTCTAAGAAAAGAAAAAAGTCCCATTCATTCTTCATTTCTATCTTGGTAAATATAGCTTTAAACTTGGTACTTTTTTGACACACCTTGTATTCTGAAAAAAATAATAATGAATGGAACGTTTTTTGTTTTTTTTCCAGAATACAAGGTGTGTCAAAAACTACAAAAAAATCTCGATACTTTTTGACACACCTTGTATATTATATATATATATATTATATATATATATATATATATATATATATATATAATAAACATGTTTCTTCACTAATTTGTCAGTCCAAATCTGACATACATTCAGCGCTGGGCTGGCTCTTGCATCTTGCTTGCTGCTCACAGCACCATTTAAAAATTTTTTATTTTTTTAGATCTTCCAAAGAAAAACATGTTTAAAATTATAAATAGTAAACTCAATGAGAAGAACAAGGAAACGTTCATCTTCAATTAAGTTTGTTGTTTGTTTTTGTTTTTTAAGAAAATACATTCAGAATTTTTTTTTGTTTGTTTATTTGATCACAGAGAAAAAATGAAAATTTATTAATATTGAATTGTTAATAATGATAATGAAAATATTATTTAAAATATTTTAAATTCTGAAATTACGCTTAGCGTTGTCATGCAATATAGATATTTGACAAGTTTACCTACAGAAAGACTGGATGAAAGTAATTATAAGCAGATAAACAAAATGGATTGTCAAATGAAGGAGAAAAAAACTACTGGAATAGTTTTTTATTCAGAATTTGACATTTGAAATCCGACAGCGTCAAATTGGTTTATTTTAGAAGGATTTATATATTTTCTTTTATAAATATTTTCAGTGACTCTCTGTTTGAAGGGGACTTTACCATTATCTGTTAGAACTATTTACAAATAGAAGAAGTCCCTACACAATCTGTTTGAAATTATATGCATGTATCTAAAACAATGTTTTAATACATGATTACAATATTTTTTATGTTTTGCTTGATATTCATGTATAATTATGGATTCAAGGTACAGGGTGGTCTGAAAATCTTGTTACCCCCATATATTGTTTTAACTTTTAACTACACAAAAAAATGTAAATATGAATGCAATTCCTAACCTCTAGGCATAAAATATCCCTAGACTGGTTGAAATGCCGTTACAATCAATCAATTACTCTTTCCCTATGTTCAAAACCAAAAAGGTGTAGATCTGTATTTTGTGTCATGAAAATGGTGTTCATACAGACCTTCTCAATGAGTAACAGTGTTCTGCCTTCATACATACATTCATCGACTCGTCTCCGAATCCATTTTTTCCTTCCTTCCCTATCCCCCGACTCCAGCATGAACCTAATGATGCCGTGACAATCAACATGTACCCACAGCCTACTCCACCCCGATGCGTATGTGACAATCAACATGTACCCCACCAGACCCTTTCCTGCACGTTTGGACAATTCAGCAGTTCTTTCATAAACACCAAGACGACATCACGCATCTATTCACTGCTCTTCGATCAACTTCATACACTCAATACTTTTTTTTACCTCTGAGGTCTGTTAAGGACTTTGAACTTTCATCATTTTTGTTTAATTGTTTGTATTTATGTTCAATATATAATGTTCATGCTACATCTATTGTCTTCAGTTTTCCCTTTTTTGTTATTTCATTTAATTGTTTGACGTTCTTAAAGACTGCTTGGTTAAGCTATCTGTACAATCTTTGCAGACAAGAGAAGGCAGAATAAACAGTGTTACTGAAAAGTGAATAAACTGAATCCAGTACATATTCTTTGTATTATGCTATTACTCATTCTTCTGTTGTTCTTATTACTTTTTACTGGGGGTGACAAGACTTTCAGACCACCCTGTATATCAATACATACAGCAGCAATAATGTAAGTTATTTTTCTTATTAATGAATTTAACACTACTTTTATATTCAATTATGTATGAATACATACAACTAAGTTATTCTCCCATCATCACCACCACCAACACCAAATATTAGTAAACTACATTCAGTAATTTAAATATTTTATAGCTGTATCATTAAAATGCAGTCGAATTAAAAATATCCTGTTAATTTAGAAGCCTCTTAAAATCCAATTTTTAATCATGCAGTACAAGAGAACGGTCAATGGCTGGTAGCAAAATCTCATATTTTGTATGCACTTGTCAACAGACAATTTATTGGTGATATAGATGCCATTGTAGAATTACCAAAAAAAAAAAAAAAAAAAAATGGGGGGGGGGAATATATAAATTGCTGATAATTTTAACAATCAAGATTTTCACCTAATTAATGTCAAAAAGCAATTTAAAAAATACAAGACTGATATTTTTTTCTTCTGTTTATAAAAACAGGAAATATCTCCAAATATAAATTTCAAGAGTAAATAACTCAACAGCCAGGCTGTAATAATTTTTATCTGGTCATCAAATAATCTTGTACATTAATGTTATCCTGATGGAACAATTTCTAAAATGGACAACTTTTATCAATTGCTGCCTTAAATTGGTCTAATTGGGAGCAGTACTTGTTTGAATCAATCGTTTGGTTCTCCAGAAGAAGCTCATCAAATTCCAACATATACACAGCAGCAGCAGTACCATCTTGTTTAGATTAAGACTATTCCTGGTACACTGCACAAAGTATTGATTCATTTTGTCTGTCCCACAATCTTTTGCTTTCCCCATTGTCGTAAAAGTATCCAATTTTCATCACAAAACACAATTTTTTTTTTTTAAAGAAAAAAAAAAAAGAGAAAAGAAAAAACGTCAAACGTTTATGTTTATTTTTGCAAAATGTACACAGATATTATGCAATGTTTTTTTCCCCTCTCACTTATCATTTTCATATCAAATTGCCTAATATAACCAAACTGATACAAATGATTTTCAATGTTTAGATATCTTTTAGTATCTTGGCTATCTCTTGCATTGTATAACTGCGATTATTATGTAATATCTTGTTTTTATTTTAACTGGTCTATTTAACTATGAAGCATTATTCAGTAAATCTCTAACATGAAACCTTGCAAACCAATTTTGACATCTTCAGGCATTCACAGTACCTGCTTCATAAACTTCACAAATCTTTCTTTGCTCTTAGGTCACATTTTTTTACCTTTCTTAGAATTTAAAAAAAAATGATAACATGCTAAAATGTTGTATAGGTATAAAAGAAATGTCAAAATTGGTTTCTTTCTTTTTATGTACAATTAAGAATGGTATTTGTTGTATGAAATTGTTTCAAAGTTAATACTACAAATGCTATATAATGACAAACAGAAAATTAACCTTTTTGGCCAATCCATTCTATAAGATCAGATTAGGTACAATTCAATATTCTGTATAGACATTCATAAAATTTTAAAAAGATGAGAAAATTTTATATCCTTTAATACATGACAATTATCTTTTTGTAATAATTTGTTTGATTAAAAAAAAACTCTAAAAAGAAAGTTGTACCTAATTAGTCACTGATTCTATGCCAAAACAAAAAGCTATATACATTTGGAGATTAGAAATGAATTCAACCACGTGAATTCACCAGTATTTCTCTTTTTTCTTTTTTTGTATGCAGCATTTAATTGCAGATCTTTCTATTGAGAATGACTTTGCTTACCAAAAATAGACATTTAACAATAATAATAGAATCAAATATCAATGATTATATCAAATCAGATTTTGTTTAAAGTCTATTATTATTTCTTTTTTTTAATTAATTTGTTTGCCATTTAAAAAAAAAAATCTAAAAGATGGACCTAATCTGTGTCACTGATTCTATGACAAAACAAAAAAATGGATTTGGAGAAAATTTTTTGTGGGATTTACATTTTCTTATGGCTCAATCTTATAATTAACCTCTAGTTGAATAAATTTTTTAAAATCACGAATAATTAGTGGATATATTTTTTTTTACTTCACTGTAAATATCACAATCTTTAAATAATTTTAATTCAAACTTGAAACTTTTCATTATTTTCCCTTTCTCTTAGAATTTTTAAAGAAATTATATATTTCAGAGTTTTGTGTCTAAAGGAAAAAGAAAAAGAAGTTAACTTTTCTGTTGAACAGATGCAAATGCAGTATAAAATGTTCAATTGTTATACACAAATATTTTAAAGATTTATCAAGCTCTGAAAATAATAATAAACTTTTTCATCTTTACTTATTTTTGTTCATGTTCTTTAAACAGAGAAAAATACAATTATAATCTTTGTAAAATTTAAGAGTTACCATTTGAATACATCAATTCCCCAAAAATTTACAGTTGAATACTTCTAATTTTTCAAAAGAAAATAAAGTTAAAAAGATTTGCTTCATTCTTATTTAAAATCCAACAGTTTCTTAAAATATTTTTACATTCTTAATAATCACTTTTATTTTCAAAGTCATTTGATAATAAAATAAAATGCCAGCAAGAAAATATGACTACATTTTGTGTTAAACTTGTCAATTTGAGGCCACATACAAAACCATTTGTATAGAAGATAGAAGATATTATATATTTAAGTATAAGTGGCCATATTACCATTTAGTCCAAGTAAGTGGTAACCCAAAAGCTGACTTTTTTTAGAACTTATTTTTTCAATGCAGGTATCATTGGGGAATGAGAAAAAATTTCTTAAATGGCCCAAGCTTTCCATTTCTATGATACTAGCATCAGAAAAAAATAACCCAAAGTTAAAAAAATTTTAGAACTTATTTTTTCGATGCAGGTATTATTGGGAACAAGAAAAATCTTTGTAAATCGGCCAGGCGTTTCTCATTCCAATTATACAAGCATGGAAAAATAAGTCTAAAAATGTTCAGCTTTGGGGACCTTACCTCACTTTTAACCAGGATTACATGTCCTACACTTACTATTAGATAGTAAGTGATGGAGGGTAAGAGAAATTTTAGTGTCGGCAAATAACATTTTTTTTAATTCTTTTTTTTTTTTTTTTTTTTAAATTTCACGAATAACAAATTATCAGAAATTCTTCCTTACATTTTGAGGTTATTTTTTGTAAACAGTTAGGGAAATAACATCTAAAAATGATGTTGAAAATGTTTGACACAAAAATGGCTATTAAAGATAACATGATGCAAATAAGCAGTAAGAAGTGCAGAAAGCATTTAACAACTTTGAGAGCAATAAAACTGAAAAGAAAAATTCTCTTACATTCTCTTACCAATCATCATTAAATTTGATTTGAAAGGAGAGGTCTCCTGATGATAATAATAATAATAATAACCTCTACATTGCAAGTACTGATAGAATTTAACAAGAAAAACATTTATCGCCAACTCACATCAGAAGATAACAACTTTAAGGGATGTGGGGGCAGGGGTGATAATGAGGGCCAATCTTTGTCTTATTTAACAAGAGTTTTAAAGAAAACTTCTTTTTTGGATTAGTTATGAATTCTCACCTTAACTATAGCTAATAGCAATCGGAGGCAAAAACGAGAAATATGGCTTTTCAGAATTGGTTGATGCTGTTGTGTCCGTTGAGATGGCATTTGGCGTAGAAAGATAAAGGAATGGACTCCCACCAATAGCTTATACATTTGGAGATTAGAAATGAATTCCACCTTGCCCACCCGTTTCTTCTCTTCTTTTTTTTTTTTTTTTTTTTTTTTTTTTTTTTTTGTATGCAGCATTTAATTGTTGGATCTTTTAGTTGAGAATGACTTTGCTTGCCAAAAAATATAGACATTTAACCAATAATTAATAGAATCAAACATCAATGATTATATCAATCAGATTTTGTTTGAAGTCTTTATTATTCTTTTTTATTAATTAATTTGTTGCCATTAAAAACAAAACATAACAAACACCACACACACATACTATTAAAGAGCATCCTCCACTTTTCAGTAGTAGAGATGGGAATGGATGTGTGTGTGGAGGGTAAATTTATTCCTTTGAAATGAGTTTGGTCCTTTATTGCTCTTATTATTATTATTATTATTATTATTAATAATTAATTAATTAATTAATAATTCAGTTAATTATTAATTCTCTATGGACCCTTGTTAGTCGATTTGAGTAGAAAGAAATGCAGATTTACCCACCGAACTCATTTACATCTGGACTGCATCACCGGAAAAAAAAGCAGAGAAAAAAAAAGCAGAGGTGAGATGGTACCAGCCTTTGTGGGGTGTGTGTTGTGTGTATCACCGATAAACGGGAGGCGTCAAGGAAATAAAATAGGACAGATATGTGATTGTCTGTTAGACAGAACCTAGAAGAATCTGGGAAACAGGTTTATAAGACCCTCTCCCTTCCACTTCCTCTCTCACACACACCCACCAAAAAAAGGGGGGCGGCGGCAGGGCAAGCAGTTAATAGATATAAAAAGAAAAGAAAAAGAGCAATTACACCAATTGACAAATAACAACAACAACAACAAAGCAGCCAGCATGTTGTCTCTCT